>WBNO01010659.1:113163-211586 GCA_013400575.1 Peucedramus taeniatus
TTTCATAATTAAGCCCCTGTGAAAGCCTTGCAGAGGTGACAGCTAACAGAAAGGTGTCTTCAGCAGAACTGGTCATAGAAAGAAGATGAGTTAAAATCTGACTGTCAGCCAAACTGAAGTCCATGTTCTCCAGTACTATGAGTGAGGCCAAGTTCTACCTAACCTTGGTTCTGGTAGGAGAAGAAAGCTTGTCTGCTATGAGGGATAATTGAATGTATATTTCTGGCATCATTGGATGCTAGAAGCAGTACAAAAATAAAAGCTTCTCCTTAATGTGGATTTAGAAGTTGAGAAAATATAATCAAGCTGTTTGCAATGGCTCTAGGAACTGAAACTGTTAATGGTGTCTGTTGTTTTTAATCTTTGAGTTGTGATATCAACAGATGTGCATCAAGCTTCTCTAAAAAGCCTTCTTGATGTCAGAAGAAAATTATTTTCTGGTTCAGTTCTAGAAGATCAAACTTTCAGAGCTCATTTGCTGAAGCTGCAGCTTGTGTAAGAGTTCAGGAGTTGTAACAGATTTTCTCCATGAGAGCCACAATGTGATTTACATTTATATTTGGCACCACTCGTATTTTCTTTCTGTTTCAAATGTGTTTTCCTTGAAAAAATGACTTGAAAGCCTGTAATGCATTTAAGTATTAGTGAAGATAAGTGGGAAAAAATAGTTGAGGAAACTTGTTGAAAGTTGCAATTTGTAAGAGATGGTAAGAATTTCAACAGATACCTTTTTATCTTTAAGGTGTGACTGAGAATGAATATTTTTATGCATATGTGTGGGAATTTCCCTGGCTCTCCCTATGCTTACAGTAATGCCATAATTTTGACTAAGCATGAGCAGGGGCAGGAGAAAGTCATAAGATCATTCACAGTGAGAATAGAGAATCATTAGAGTTGGAAAATCATCTTATTTAACCCCATTGCCAGGGTAAAAAAGTAAAGAGTCTTAATATTTATCTTGTAAAACATAGCAAAAAACTCTGAATCAGATATATTTTGGTTATACAGTCAGTGCCTTGAGGTAGTTAGAAAGCTTGCAATGTGCTGCATTCCATTCTGCACTAAAAATAACATGAATTCAGGAAGGATGAGGTACCCTCTAGGCAGCAGTGTAAGCAATTATGTTCAGGGCAAAAAAGCACCGATCAAAATGTCAGGACAAGCTCTTCTTACTGCAGTTGTTTCCATGTTCTTTAAAATGAGTATAAGAAATTTTAGACCCCCTGAATGTACTTGCAGATGCTTGTTTTTCTGTTCTATACATCTGATTATCATATCCTAAATGTTTATTTTGGATCTGTTTACCATAAAAACAAAGTATATATTTTTGCTCTCTAATACAAGCAGCCTGTGATTTTGGAACTACACAGACATACACATATGTACCAACCATTTCAGAATCATTAAGATTTTTCTCCATTTCAGGTCCTGCAAATACCTTTGGTACACCTTCATATGTCAATGCAGGTGTGCACACATGCACCCACACACAACAAGCTTGTCAAATATAGAGCTTTTCAAAATGACCAATTTTTACAGTTTGCAGAACAACAACAGATCCCTTTTAAAATCATCCCAATTTTTTGAAAATGCTGAATATATTCATAAATCTGGAAAATGTATATATGTCTTATATTCTTCTTTAAAACAAAATCCTTAAATCCTTAACATCTCCAATAGTGCCTCTAATCAGCTTCCTTCTGTTTAACACTTTTTTTCCCCCATTGAGCATGTCTTAATTCACAATACTATTTTATCCATTTTCAGTAATGAAATGATATGGAGTAACTACAAATCTTGTTTGTATTGGCAGTGGATTGTCCTACTAAAGACTTTTATTTTTGGTAACTCAGGTGTACTGTGTTTAAATGTAAATCCTTTCAGACATCTACCCTGAAATTGCTTCTCCTTAAGTATGATGTTGCTTGGTATTCAACATGATGTCACTGACATCGGAGGAAAGCCTCTCACATCCTAATAACCCACAGCTTCATGCCTCTCTAATAGCTCCAATTATACCACTAAATCACAGATTCTTCTGAGCTGGAAGAGATTCACAGGCATCATCGAGTCCAACAGAGAATAGCCCATACTGGGATTGACTCTGCAACCTTAGCATTATTGGCACTATCCTCTATGGCTATCACTGTCACCTGAAAGTAAAACCAGGGCGTTCACAATTGCTTGGCAGTTCCTTGTGACCAGTGATTGGTAGAATTTCACCTTATACCTTTCTGGTTGAAAATAAACAGTGCCAAATACCAATACAAAAATTTATTATGAAGTTTACTGAGGAAGAATCTCTAGGCTTGGAATTAACCAACATGTCTGCTGGACAAAAGCAAATGTCTTCCTGGATCAATGTCTAGTTCCTGACAGTGGCCAGAAAAATATGTTTAGGAGTTAGCACACTGGTGATATTTCATACTTGAGTGATAGTCATGTTACAGGGACACAGGAACTTCCAGTGTCCAACGTGGCGTATCTTTGTCTAGTAGGTCTTGAGGGATTTTTTTCTTGCCTGTCTGTTAAATCCGTTTTCAAAAATGTATATATTCTAGCATTTACTGCCTTCAGTAGCAAAGATAAATTTAACAATGCACCTTGTGAAAAGATATTTCTTTTCCAACTAATGAGCCTTCCACTTGATTTTTTCATTTGATGCCCTCTAGCCTGTGATGTTCAGTCATTCCGGTCAAATGCTTCTTCAGTGCTCTGTCTTTCCTACAGTACCTGTTATTACTTACTGTGTTTTCTGTCTTTGTGCACCTGTACATTTAACTTTAGAATCGGACCAACATTTCTTTTCACTGGGTAACTCTATTTTAAGAGATCTCCTTTTGTGAGAAAATTTGGCACTTAAACTAACACAACTTGGAAAAAGTCATGTTTCATATTTCTTACAAACCCCCTCTTTTATTGTTTTTTTTTCAAAGTAAATAAGTCAGCATGTGAAATTACTAGGATAGAATTTCTGTAACATCTTTTCTTGAAAATTTATTGTTTTATTTTCAACAAGAATTCAAAATACCTAGTCCATAATAGAAGAAGTACTAGGAAGTCCTGTCTCCCTGCATGCAGCTAGCTTGCTGGTGCTTTACTGGTCCTGTTTTTTCATGGATTTAATTTTTTGCTTTCCCTTTGTCTTCACTTTCTCTCCTCAGATCTCTTTTCTGGTGAGGCAGCTTAGTATTTGAAAGCAAGGTGTTTATAGGGGAAGTCCAGGCTATCCAGATACAATCCTTATTCATTCAGAAGACAGTTCTGATGTTACTCCTGTTAATAGCAGTGAGTCTCACTATCCTGGTAATGCAAATATCATTTTCATGGACCTATTAACAACTCCTTTATTCAGTGAGGAGCAAAACTGTGCTCATGCTTTATGACCCAGTTTTACTTTTCAGTGTGAAGGAGCTTTTCTTCCCCTCTGCTCCCTTCTCCCCCAATTCTTATTAAGTAGAAACAGAGCACATAGCTCACTACTGCTTTTAATTGATACCACAATGACAGGTCAAACGGTGCTAATTGTCTTTTGGAGTACATGGCTTCAAAAGCTATCTTGAGTGATACCTCAGAAGTGAGATTTTGTCTGTCAGTAGAGGAGGAGTTGGAAAAGACAGGATTTGGGATACTGAACACGTTTGGTCAGAATATGTTGCCGGAGCCCTGTGCTTTTCACCCAGCACCTCCAGGCATTCAGAAGATCCAGGAAGACACCAATGACAATTTCAGTAGTTGCATCACTTCCAAATTTTGTGTGCTGAGGCTTCAGCATTAAAGTGGGAGTTTCAGCATAGCAATTTTTCATGAACATATTGTGTGAACAAGGTGTTATAATTGGTATATCTAATTTAAACGCATTTGGCATAAAATTTTATATATGTAAATTTGTGTGTGAAAATCAAGGAGCTTTTTTAAGCTTAGTTAGAGTTACTTGCCTCCAGAGTATTTTTATTCTGAGAACAGTGCTTGAGGTAATTCTAAATGCGAAATAGCTATAAAATAGAATAAAAATGAAAAATTACCTTTTCATTATATCTGATTCCATGTGAATGGATTTTTAACAAGTTGCAGGGAAGATAAGTGTCAAGCACATTTCATTAACCAATGAAAAGTTCAGTAATGGTTCCACACTGAATTTTATGTACTACATAAAATGCATAAAATCCTTCTTTTCATCATAGAGGGAAGACAGAATTTTCGCAAAATTCAAGTATGTCCCTTGTTCCTGGGACACATGCAGAACATTTAAATAGGCATTATTTCAAAAGTAGTAAGCTTTACAGAGACTGTGTCCATTTCTAGAAGACAAGGCAACCTTTCAAGACTGGAAAATAAGGTCATCTGGAAAACTACTCATGCTAGACTATTTCTTTTTTAATAACTAAAAAAGTTTTCAAAGTCCCTTAATGGCTGTAACTTCAAGACACCAGTGGTGTTTGAATTTTTTTTTTCTACCTCTTACCTCATCTGTCACCTTTTTTAAAAACAGCATCAATGGATCACAAATTCTGGGTGATACGTTTTATTCATAATGGTGAAATAAACACCTAAGTATTAATTCAGAAGTTGTTAATTCCTGGTATATGCAATCTGCCCAAAAATAACCTCAAAAATTCAAGAGGCTTTCTCCTGGAGGAAGGTTTTATGGTATAAAATGGTATAAAATACAGACTCTTGAATATTCTAGACAAAGATGGTGTTCAAAGCACACATTTTTTCAAGGAGGAGGGATGGGAGTTGCGTTTGCTATGAATGTGGGAATAGCAGTAACAAAAATGTAAATGTAAGCCTCTGCTGCTTCATGTATATCACCAAGGAATAAAATGCTTACCTAGCTTTTATACCACCAGGAACTCATTTAATCTTTGTTTTTTGTTTTATTTAGTTGATAGCAAAGGAAAATGCAAGTGCTTGTCAGGGCACATAGGTGATTCTAGGTGCTCCATCCTCTGAATTAAGGGACAGTCCTGCAGCAGTTTGGAATGAAGGGTTTATGTAGCATTGCTAGTTATTTTGATAGCAGTTGGATTCATGAAAGTCCATGCTGAGTTTGCCTTTCTGCCCTTCTGTGCCACAGAGGTCTGCATTGCCTCTTCTGAACTGTGTTTTAGGCCCATAGGAGCCTGTGAATCTATACACTTGTGTACACATTGTAATTAACTTCTGCATTCTTAAGAAAACAGTAGAGACCTGGCCTCTGCATGAGATTTTATTCCTCCTTCATTAAAAAGTGCTAGCAGCTTAGAAGAATTGATTAATTCTATCTTTTACTGCATTTTTTTTGGAAACTGAGTCTAAGAGAGACACTTCTTTTCCACTTAGAATTCAGAGGACTTCTCCTTTTATAGTTCCTCAAGAATGGACTGGGCACTCTTTTAAAAATGTGATAGAAGATGAGGAAGCCTGCAGGGTTTTCCTGCATAATATCCAATGAGTGGGAGCACTATTTTGGAATGGAGAATTCTTAACACATGTCTTTCTCTTTAAAGAAACAGTCCATAACCACAAGGACACAAAGAAAACAATCTCCATCTCTTGTGAAAGGGAATAACAGCACTCAGGAATCTAGCCCTGGCTAAAAATTCATCAGCAAACTTGTGTGGGAGAAAGGGCAGCCAGTAATATCAAATTATTTCTGTTTTCATCTAGCCTAGCCAAGAAGGTTTCTGAAGTAGTTTGGATCAGCCTTTGTGACCTCCCAATTACCACTTGTATAGTTTTGTCTCTTCGTGTCCTTTAGTAAAATAAATCTTCTATCTGAATTTCTGTCCTGGAAAAATACTGTGTAACTGTAATGAATCTAAAACTCAGTCCACTTCTGTCAAATTAAATGTTCTGCCTCCAGTTCAAAATGAGCAAACCAACCATCCACAAAAAGGCAAGGGGCAGCTAATTTGTGCAAAGACAAAGTGTCTCCTGTTTAAAGAAATGTCCTGGATTTTGGCCTCAGCTACATCTGTGAATTTTTTCGCAACTTCAGTTACAGTTTCTGAGTAATGATATTTGATTGTAAAAATTACTCCACTATATGGATGGCAAATACTCAGATCTAAGTTGTGTTCATTACCTTCTCAGAGAATCTAATAGAGCCCAGTAATGATTTAGAAAAAAGTAGAAGTTCCTAAGAGATGATGTATGCCTATGCACAACAGTAAAACTGAAGAGCATAACAATATATTGTCCTGCAGTTAATAGCTATCAGCACATCATAGAATCTTATATAAAAGTCTGTGCTGGAAGGGACTTCTTTAGAACACCTGGTCCAATGTGTATTGAGAGTAGACCATTAGAGGAGATTACCCTGAGTCCTATCAGGTCAATTCCTGGGCGTCTCCAGTGATAAAATTTCCTTGGCTTGTCTAGGCAACTTTTTCCAGTGGTTGTCTTTATAATGAAGAATTGCTTTGTTCTATCTAGAGAGACTCTTTATCATTAAGCAAATGGCTTATTCTTTGCCTCCTGTCTTGTGACTAGGTCTCTTTGTGAAGTGTTCCTTTATACTCCCTAGAACTACATTAAAAAAAAACTTTCTGTGGCCCCCTCCACAGACCCTCTCCAGTGTGGCGATCCCAAACAAATCCAATTACATGGAGATCAGATCAAGTGTACAGCCACATGCATATTTAGCTGAATATATTTAAGGAAGCAAATGCACATGATAATGGTGTTCATAATAAAAGCCCTTGAAAAAAAAAGTTTAAAAAATGTAGTGTGCACTGTGGTTGATGTTTGCTTACTCCTGTGAATAAGAGAAAAAATAATGAACTCATTGTCACATTTGGTACTTAAGTAAGTGGATTTTTAGGAATATTTATCTGGTGTCCCATCTGGATTGGGTTCCGTGTTTTAAATGAAACATTCTTGTCCTAACTACAGTAGGTCTTTGTAGAGATCATTCGTATGTTAGAAGATATTGTAATATTGGCCTGTGCTAGCAAAATGTCCATTTACAAGGGTGTCCAAACACACTATAGCACACCTAAAGAGAAGGAAACACAGGTTTGCATTGCCACAGCCAACAGAAACAAAATGCCATCTGCTGCACAAACAACTACATCACAGTCTGTGACAAATATTTTTCAGCATCTACACAAAACTGCTTCCACCTCAAGCAGCACTCACAAGTTCATATGGATCACGTAGGTTGGATTTGAAAATTGGAATTATGTTCACGTAGCAAAGGTATGTGTCAAGATTTAACACCAGCCACACAGTTGCTTCCTCACTCTAAGAATCAGAAGAGTAAAAGTGAGAAAACTCATGGGTTGAGATACAGACAATTTAATAGGTAAAGAAAAACCCATACATGCAAGCAAAGCAAAATAAGGATTCATTAACTATTTCCCATGGGCAGGCAGGTGTTACAGACATTCCTAGGAAAGCCATCTTCCATCACATGTAATGGTGACTTGGGAAGAGAGACACCATCATTCCAACTATCCCCCCATCCTCCTTCTTTCCCCAGCTTTATGTACTGAGCATGATGCCATATGCCCTAGAATATCCCTTTGGTCAGCTGGAGTCAGCTCCCCACCTCTTGTGCATCCCCTTACTCCTCACTGGTGGAGTGGGGTGAGAGGCAGAAGAGGCCTTGATTCTGTTGAAGTGCTGCACAACGATAAGGAAAACATCCCTATGCTGTCAGCACTGCTTGCAGTGAGAATGCAAAACACAGCCCCATGTCAGCCACTATGGAGAAAATTATCTCTACCCCAGCCAAAACCAGCACAGAGTGTTTCCTACCATGCTGATGAAACTAAGTAGTGAGTCAAGTTGGATATGCCTTCTGTCCCTTCCAGTGTAGTGGTGATCTATCTCATGTAATACCCCATACACTGCATAGACCAGCCTATACTAATCACATGGAATAAAAGTTTTGCGTGTATGGGAAGCATTTCGGGCTTTCTATACTTAGGTACGAAGAAGACCTAGATAAAAGTTATCTTCCATGTTAAACTATGGGCAAGAACATACACATTCTCTGCAGATTGAGTCATTTATCCCTATGACCTCTCTGCTCTCCAGCATTTAAAATACCTCTCGCTGTCTGTATCCTGATAGAAAGTCAAGATGATGACTTCCTCCGTCAATCACGACCTGGTTCACTGAGTGTGTTCAGCTCTTTTTTACGTAAATGGGAGCTGCCTGTGGTAAGAATCTTTGAAAGTCTGCCCACAAAATTACAATTTCCCAGATTGGCTCTGTTTTCCTGTGAACATGGCAGGGCAGATGAAGATGTGTATCTCAGCTACATTTAGGTAAGGACCATTTGCAAGGCTGCCTCCAGGAATCTTCCTTTGTGTAGAAACTAGAATAGGAAAGGAAATATTAAGAGTCTCTGAGTTGTCTTGAATTGGTAATTGTTTGTTTCCCATGCAGAAGCACCCTTTCAGGTTGTAATGAATTTTACCCTGAATCTTGACTATGAACACATTGTAACTAGTCAATATTGAATGTTTACATTTGTACAAGAGCACAATTCATTCATATTGTGCTTTTGTTCACTTGGAAATATTTTAGTTGCTTGATGTTCATCACATATATAGTTCATAACAAATAATGATACCTAGTTTACATGAAGTCTCAAGTTTCCCTTGGTGAAATGGAGCATGCAATGCATTTTCTCTTATAATGGATATTTTTTGTAACTCGCTAACCTTTGTATGGAAACAAAATGTATCTGCTATTTATCCCAAGAGAAGAATAATGAACATGAAATTGCTATTTTTCATATTCATTATGGGATTTGTATGTGAAATAGCTATTAAAAGAAGAGGCATGTTAGCATTAAATTTATGTTTCATTTTCATTATCTGTTTTAAGCTACCCATCAAAATATGTACTTACCCCTGAACTGTTTTAAAATAAAGGTGTGGTTTATCTTATCTAAGATAAGATAAATATTGACAGTGTTAGGTCAATGGTTTGACTCTATGCTCTTAGAGGTCTTTTCCAACCTACATGATTCTATGAATCTATAAACTATATTTTCTCCCTTACACTGGAGCATCTTCTCAAAGATAGTAATTTAGCCAATCTGTATCAAGAGAGAAAGCTGTCCAGGACATGTTCTCTGTCCTTAAAGCTGGCCAGCTGGCACAGCCTGGCTTGTACATGCAGCAAAGTTATTTTCCTCTCCCAAAGCTAGCTACCATTTAAAAGAAAGTGTCCATATTGCCTACAGGGAACAGGTCCTGTTGGGATAAGTGCCAAACTGTGCTCAGGCATGATCAGGGAGAGTGTTAGCTGGCCAAGGTAAAAAGCATGCAGTCGGTCTTGCTAACAGTGTAACACAGTGGGGGATCTCACTCCAGCTCTTAGGCCCACAGTCCCCTGCTGGCACAGGTATAGCCTTACCCTGCCCCTGTGTCCAGTGAAGCAGTTATCCTGAGGGGACAGTCCCTCAGGGTTCTCTCACTTTGGTGTTAGTATGGGATGAGCCAGTACCTGGAGACACCTTTTCCAGTTGAATATAAGAAGTGCCTAGAAGACTGTACAATTTACTTCCCATTTGGAGGACTGTCATTAGCTGAGATGAATGCCATCAGAGGTGGTGTGGCCTGGATTCATCCTGCCTAACACTGTGAGTCAGGCATCTGACTTAAACATACTGGATTCAAGTTCCCTATTTAGTCAATGGAAAAAAAGTAAATGTATAAAATAAATAGCTAATTCAAGATCTGAACTGACCTCTACAAGTGGCTTTTCATCACTTTTGGCTATAAAAAGACATAACTAAATGAATTTAGGTGGCTACTTCAGTCTAAGGGCAAGAAGGTTGAATCTGGTCTGGTAAGCACATTCCTGGGGCCTGATTACAAACTCTGACTGCACAGAATCTTGGATTGCATTTTCTTTTAATTGTATAATACTTGCCCATGCAGAGGCAAAAATATTTGGAAATAAGGCTAACGTGTAAACCATGTAGCAATGTTTGCCAGTCTGTAGTCGGTATGAAGTAATAGCATTGAAAAATTCATCTTATTTATCTCAGTTGATAACAGAGAAACTATTAAAATTTGGATTCCTCTCTTCTTTTAGATAAACAGACTATATCTTAGCCAAATTTTGCTAGATAAGTTTTCCACTATTTGAATTGGAATCATATCTTGTCAGCAGCATTTGTTCCTGAAGAACTGATAGGAGCTACAATTACTGGAAGGAAGTTATTAAAAATTCCACATTCGTGAAATCTTACTCAATATCTGTTAAATTTGGAAGACCTAATTCAAAACTTAAAAAAAGTTATCTAAATGATCAATTAGGATATAGCAGTCACAGTACCAAGCCATACTACACACAGCATAATAACCCTGTTACAGAGAGAAATTGTTTATTAAAGAAACAGACCTTGTGCCTATGAGAAATGCATGTAGTCTGGTTCTGCCATCTGTCAGGAACTTTTTCCGTTTATTTTGCTCTTACATTATCAACAGTGCAGTCTCTACTCTGAATGCCAACACCACTGTGATCATAGCTTCTGGTATATTTTACTGAAAATTCCTCATGGCAGTGCTGAACACGGTTTAAGTCAGTTTAGGTTCTGTTTAACCATACCTACATGGGAGAATTTTACTGCTTGCAACGTCCCCTTTGTTTAGGTAAACCAAAAGGGCAAAATTCACTACTGGTACATCTAAGCAGTAAAAGAGGACAAGACAGCAAGCTCAAACATTGAACCCTTGTCTGTGCATGCTGCAAAACTCTTCCCTCACTGCTGGATCTCTCCTGTAGCTCCTGGTACTTTATTCCAGACAATACTTTGACATAATTCAATAAATGTTTTAATTGAGAGACTGCTTTCAATGAAAGAAGAGACAAGGCTCTACCAGGTTGGATTCTAAGACACACAGTTCTGTAGTGCTTTCCCACCTGCCACCAAACTGCCTCTCAGTTAGGCAATGCACAACCCAAATGTCATCCTACAGAGGTTCTGTGCAGGAGAATTGCACACAAAAGATCACATGTCGTTTCAAATGCCTTGAAGAATTGGAAAACCTGGAAAAAAATAACTGGTGTAATTATGTCTCAGGGCCACCACACAGGGCCTAGAATAATCAAGAGGCAAATATTATGGCTTGAAGTCACAATGTGCCATGTGACTTTATAGCACTGTAGGCATACTAATAAGATCTACACTTCATAAATACTTCTTTTTAACACTGCAAGTGTTAGTTTTACCCAAATTCTATTTATCCAATTTTTTACACTAATTTCCAGGTTGATTTTATCTTCCTTTTATTTCAGAGTGCATGGTGCTCAAACAAAATCAACATTTTTCTTCATTGTAAATGAAATTGCAGGTGTAAATAATATTAACTGAACATCTGATTTGTGTTGAATTTTAAATCAAATGCAGGTACAAAAATGTTGTTACAATTTGGTGCCAAATCTGAGTGTGTGATGTGACAGCTTATCCATATGTATATCTTCTTTTAATAGAGCTCATTCACGTCCAAAAGTCTGCCATGTCCATGGGATTTCATAAAAACAGAAAGCAAAAAAGAATCTCATTTAATCTGCCTTTCTGATTTTTAGGTTTTTAATTAATGTCATTTAATGCTAATAACTTGGGTTTTATTCAAAGCTCCTTTTGACAAGCTGAATGTGATGGTAAATCTGAGAACTTGGATAAATAAATAATTCTGCAAAGCTGTTGGTTTGGTGCTGATATCAGTTTGTAATGTCTTTCATCCATGTGCACTCTTGTGCTCAAAGTGTTTTGTGTTGGAGCACATGATATCCTGCTAAGCATGCAATACAGATACTATATTGTCATTTTATTCTTCAAATACAGCCCCCAAAGAAGATTTGCAGTGAAAAATGTTGATATTTAACAGTGCCCTGTAATGTACCAAACAATATTATTTTAAAATCATCCACTAGTGAGACCTCCTGAACTTTGGCAAAAGGTTTGAACTTTTCAGTCCCCATGAAATTATTCTGGGCAGCTGGCCAGTTCCTAAATAGGTTGTGTGGACATCAGTGGCTAAGCTTTTAATTTGAAATGATTCATTTCAGCCTGTCAACTAAAATGAAGGAGATAGAGCATTGCTGTATATTTTTTTAATCATTTTATTTCATTTAAATACTTGCAGAGCATTTAAGTGAATTTCACATTCACTTGCCCCATACACCATATGAAAACTGCATCTTTCACTCTTTAAGTTTTGCACTTTACTGGCTCCTCTTCCATGATCAGAATTAAATGAGTAGAGAACAAAACAAAAAGTTAGAATGTGTAGGTCTTACCCTTTAGATATGGTTAATTCTGTATCTCCTTTAGCATGTTCTTACCAAAGTGTCGATATCTTAGAAACTCATTGACTGTGTTAAACTTGAGCTTTTGGTTTGTTTTGGCAAGATCAATACTTCTGAGGTTGTTTCTGTTTTGAACTGTTCAAGTGATCTTATTCATATTACCAGACCCTGAAGCACTTCCACCTTTCAGACCGTCCGCTTCCACCTGAGAAAATCGTGAGAGTTCTGCATGTGCAGACACTTCTCACATCCTGCTTGCACAGGAGAGGATGGCAGCTGGAGGGCAGGTGTGACACTGCCTTGTATTCACCTGAATATCTGAAATGCAGTGTGGCATGTTTCTTCTGCCAAACACAGAGAGAGATTATGGAAATGCAGCTCTCCTAATCAGCTACTGATGATTGTTTTATTCCAATTCTCTAGTGATTTTTCAGCAGCTCTGCTATTAAAACAGTTGCAGTACGTGCTTTAAAAGAACTCACTACTTTCACTCTGACCACTTTTACAGTGATTACTATCTGGATGACCTTTTTTTCTCATGCACAGTCATTACCTGCTGTCTCCTTTATTGTGCCCTGCCTTTCCCATTCTTCAATTTTCACCACCAATCCTCCTACTGTGTGTATTTAGGACAACCACTTACAAGTTCTCTTCATTTCTAAGGGCCCAAATCTTAATTATACTTAAGGTGATTTTGGCAAACACATTCTTGTAAGGAAGTCTTGAAGTCAAAAATAAATTTACAACTGAAGCTGCAGTAAGTAATATAGGAAAGACTATACCATGTAACACCTGTGCCATTGGAGAGAATTGGGACAATAAAGCAGTGTCTGCTGCCACCCCATTCACAGTGTGTCCAGGTCAGAAGGGTTTTCTTCAGAACAGATTCAGTCTCACACTGGACTACCTGTTCCATCACACATGGGGTTCAAAGCCATCCTAAGGACCAGCCATTGCTTGGGATCCTTAAGCCTGGACTGCATTTTTGTGTAACTAAGGTGCAGCCTGTGGTTTCGTTTCCTCCAAGAAGAATCCAGTTTGCTTACCAGCACAGCACATAAACTCAACCAGAAGACAAGAAGTGCTGATGATTCAGACTTCAAACTGCTCCAAACCAAATGCAGACATGGCCATAATGTTTTTCTGTGAGAGAAGGATCACATAAATATTCTCTTCACCTATAAGTTTGCCTTTCTCACAGCTGTCTTTTGGACTGATCTAAGACAATTCTGTGAACAGGGTGAGCCTAGTGTTCAGGGACCTGTAAGTATTATTCAAACAACCACAGAAATCCCAAATTAAAAGATGTTCTCTGACATTCCTCACCATTTAGGTGCTATTTGGAAAAGTGCATTTGATATGTGTTCAGAGTGGACAGGTGTACTGTATGCATTGTGCCATTAAATCTGCTCTTGTGAACTCAACCAGCATATAATTAGTGAGATAGACAAAAATTTCTTCAATGGCTTAACAGATGTTAATGCTTTTACCATCCACAAGAGAACTTAGCCAGGCCAGGCTGACAAAATACTGTTGAACATTCCCAGTAGGCTCTTGGGATGCAGATGGAGGGCTATGCAGAGCAAATCAGGCCAGTGTGCATTTCCTTATCAATAGTAAGAGTAATAAATAAAAATCATAGAGAAAAATGTCTGGACATTTTATTTGAGTTTATTGGGTTATTTGGGTCTAGCTGTTGCTAAAAACTCATTCTGCACTCAAACTATTCTGCACCATCATAGCTCCATTTCAAATAATCCTGTACCTTTAAAAATATGTTTGTCAAGTGTTAGAGAAAGTTGAAATATAAAGGTTCTAAGCAGCAGTACAAAACAGGATGTGTGTCATGGGGAGCAACAATTACGCCCTAAGTGCACGGAGAAGAACACAGGGAAGCTAAATGCCTCACACTCCCCAATATGTAATATTATCACAGCATGAGTAATTGGAGATATTCTATAGAACTGCCTTGACTTTAGGTTGTTTTAAAGCCTATCTTAAATCATTCTCCTATCCCCTTCTTTACCTTTTGAACTATACAGTTTTCTGCTTTCAAGCTCTCTCTGCTCTGTTCTGCACTTAGACTTCAGACAACATTACAGTGTTCTCTATTCTGTATACACTGACTTGTGAAAACAGGAGTTCATAGCTGTAAGTGACATTGTCTGTGCCAAAAATATGCATATTTATGCAATGTTTTCTTATTGAAAAACAAGTGTCAGAAACTGGAAACATTTTTTTCCTCTTAAAAAAAAAAACCATCCCAAAGCTTTCAACAGTACAATGTTGCAGAAAAGCCCTGTTTGATTATCCAATTAATTTTCTTTTTAGTGAACGATTTCTTTTGGCAATACTCTGACATTTCAGGGGTTCTGACTAGTCTGATTTTGAAATGATGAGGCACTTCCCTCTGGAGATGTCTCTGAACACTCAGAGATTTTCCCATAAAGCTAGTAATCTTTATTCTCATCCTAGAAATTCTGTTTCTGAATTCATTATCTCATTCCTTTATTTGGTGTAATTTGGAGTAATTTATTTTCAAATATTTCTTACATAAATTTACGTCATCTCCCCTGCTCTTACTTTATCATTTATGGTAGATGGGGAATAAATAATGGGACCCTTTAGTCTTTCTCTTCTTTTTTCTCCCTTGTCCCAGTTGGTTAACACAGCCCTCCCCTGGTTTCATGGCTCTCTTCAGCACTATTTTTTATGTCAGAAAATGGTAAAATGTTATTTAGAAATTAATGCATACAGAGATATGTTCTCTTCAAAGCAGCACAGAGATAAGCTGGGAAGTTCTGTATCATTTTTCATACCTCTGTAATATCTAACCAACAGAGCTTGGTTGTGAACATAACCTTTGGATGGTAATGCAGTTGGTGCCCAAACTGGCCTTTTGATGCTATATTGAAGTCCAAGTTCTTGTTTAGTTTCTTTATATAGAATGTTTTCAGTCTCTTATTTCCTGACACTGTTTCTAAATGTGTCCCTTTCTTTGTCCATTGTGGTATTTGCAACTCTTCACATTTTAATATCATGTGCGCTAATGTCATCATTTCTTCCTTTTAAGGATCATTAATAAAGCAATGAAACAGGACTGGACACAATACAGATTTATGCAACATTTCCCTTTTATTCTGAATCAGCTTTACCATTAATCATTAGTCTTTGTTTGTAGCTGTTCAGTTTTCTTCAGTTTTCAGCCCACATGACAACTGCTATCCAACTGAATATGAATTGATTTTTGGTTTAAGCTGTCCTGTGGCTGGAAGTGGTGATGTTGCTGATAGCGTGACAGTGCAGCAGAGCAGTTTTCTTCTATAGCATGCATTTCTCCAGGCAGGGCAAATGAGAGTTAAAGCTCTGTTTGAATTTCTGGGTAATTGTCCCTGGTAAAAATCTGTAGCTGATGTCTGTCAACAGTATTCCCTGCAGGTGCTGATGGTGAAAATGTCTTTTAAAATTTAAGCTTCTAATCCTTTGCTTACAAGCAGGGATGACAAGAAGAATTGGAATTTTGGTTGGATGCTTGCTGAAATAGTATACAATACACATACAGTTTAAAATAAATGTGAAAATTAATTTCACTGCTTCTTTTTGACTTGGTATTTTGTTGCAATTACACACCGGAATAGCTGCAAAAGGTAATCAGTATTCAGGAATCATATCTCTATATCATATTTCCTTATCTTATATAATTTATTTAGCCATCACCTGTCCACATAGATACATGTATCTGCCTTTTCTTCACTTGAATGGGTGACATGCCATTGAATAACTGTTTTTGGATAAATGCAACATATAAATGCAACATTCGTTAAGTGATTTGCTATAGCTGAGTATCACTAATGTGGATGGATTCTTCTGAGTTCTTTGTCATTACTTAAAATACTCATCTAAATGTAATTGTCCTGTTGTTTTATGTTCTGGGAGCTGGATTCTCTTAAAATTTCTGCCTTTTAAAGTGCTGTGTTGTCTTTGAGTATCAAAGAGTTGTCAGTATATACAGGAAGATGTGCCTAATAAGAAAAGATCACGGGTGTTTATTTAATGAAAGTGTTGCAATCTATGAAGAAAACATAGAAATAAGCATATTGAATAGGACACAAATACGCTTTGTATTTTAAAATTGAAATTATTAGCAGTTCTCCCATGTTATGTCTTTCAGCTAAAGGCATGGTTAGGTATTTTTAATCTTCTAGCACAAGCCATTAACGCATATCAAATTTACCTTCTGTAGGCCTTTGCTGCCATCTTCTGTTTTTTTAAATAATTGCCGCTGTTATTCGGATTCTGAAGAATGAATGGGATATTACAGAGCAAAATTTCTCTTTCTGTTATTGTTTTTTATTTCTTTGTTTTCAGCTAAAGCAAAGTGAAGCTAATGCAGATACAAAGGAGAAGCTTCCCTTGCGTCTTCGCATCTTTGAAAAATTTCCAAACAGGCCACAAATGGTGAAAATCTCAAAGCTTCCTTCAGATTTCACCGTTCCAAAAATAAGGTATTGAAATATTTCCTTTGCCAGCATGCTGTAAATTTTCCTGGGGCCACATAACACCCAAAATATTTAACTTTTTTTTATTGTGTTAGGCAGATAGTTCATAAAATAAGAAATTAAACAGAATAAACATAGACATTCAAAAGATGTAGCATTTTGGATATACCTCATTTTTCTCATTTGGGGAAGAATCCTCTCATTCCTTATACCTTATTCATGAAAGCAGCTAGATTGATCAGAACTGACACAAGTACAATATAATTGAAAAGTGTGTTGTTTCTCCTCTTTCCTTTGGATTTTAGTTTCTTGACTCACATAGACAACTAGCAGTCTAATAGATTCTCATGTTGGTTTTTAAAGCTAGGGTGAACTGGCAGCAAATCATTAGAGAAGATTAAACAGACTGTCTAATACCAGTTAGCCTGTGATGACCTTGCCCCTTATTTGTATTTGCATAGTTGCCACTTTCCTGTGAAACTCACCTTAACTAAAGATCAGATGCTCAGTGATCTACTGGATCATTCTTTACTGTGAGGGTAGTGAGGCGCTGGGACAGGTTGCCCAGAGAAGCTGTGGATATCCCATCCCTGGAAGTGTTCAAGGCCATGCTGGATGGAGCTCTGAACAACCTGGTCTAGTGGAAGGTGTCCCTGCCCATGACAGGCGGGGTGGAACGCAAGATGATCTCTAAGGTCCCTTCCAACCCAATCCATTATATTAATCTGTGATCATCAGTTAGAGTACAATTATTTTTCCTTGGTGTCAAAAAAGTCTGACAGAAATCCAAGGGCTGCTCTAGTAATATACAGGCTGCAAAGTCTGCTGAAACACCACAAGCTGGCTGAACAGATCCTCTCCATGCCCGAGTCAATATCCTCAACAAGCACATGCTAGAAGAGAGGATGATATGAAGGATTGCTGCCATTGCTCTGAGACTCCCAAGGTTACATTTCTTTTGATTAAATTCACAAGGAAGCTAAGTCAACTGGTTTGACCTGTTTGTAGTACCTTAGCTGAACAAAAGGAATAATGCTAGTCAGAAGGGTCATGAAAACCAACCTTCCAAACCCCAAGGAAACAATCAAAGATGTTTTACTTTTAGTATCAAAGTACCCTTTGGTTATATATGGAGGGTGTTCTCCTAGTCTTAGTGTTTTCTGGTATTTCTTTCTAGTAGTGTTTTTTCCAGCATATTCTGTACTCACTCATGATCCTATTAACTACTGAAACAGACTTCAAACTAGCACTAGCAAATCATATCTTTAAATCTGAAGCTATTGTACTATGTAGCAATATGTCTCCAGAGAAAATTAGTTTTGACATAGTTCACACTGAAAAGAGGCAACTCTACTGAACTTAAAATACGGCAAGATGAATGTATATTTGTTGTAAACAGAAACGCTTCTGCTTTTTAAACATGGCATATGTGAGGCACAGAATTGCTGAAGCGCCTTAATAATGACATTCAAAGCAGTTATATGAACAGATGTTGTTTGAAATCTTCAAGAAAGAATTTCATGCAGAGAGTATGTTTCCTTTGGATTAAATCAGCATTTGATTTACATAGAAGTAACAACTTGCTGTTTAATGAGCTCAAAAGAGCTGAAAACTGCAAAAGGCACTTGAAATATTTAGCACTTTAATTGGTAAATAAATAAATAATAAAAGCATTTTTTTTAATCTACATGCAAGAGATTCAACTCAAAATTCAGTTATGGATTTCTTTAATAAATGAATGCAGGTGTTACCAGTTGTTCTGGTACTCTGTTCATTTATACATCTATACCCCAGTGCAACTTTTTCCCAGGAGTTTATCTATCTCAGCACTAATGGATTGTGATATGTCACAAGGAAAACCAAATATTAACTCTTCTTGGGGTTTTGATGTGTCAATATCCTCTATCTTTTCCCAAGGGAAAGTTTTATGAAGCAGTTTATTGATCGCCAGCAACAAGATACCAGCTGTTTGCTGCGAAGACTTCCTTCAGCATCTTCTTCCTCATGTGACCACTCTAAAAGATCAGCAATTGAAGAAAACAGATATATTGATCAAAAGGTAAATCAAGAGTATAGGGTAGTATATATCTTGCTTAGAGTATTGTGAGAAAAGGCATCAGATTATTCAGTTTGTCAAACTACATAAAAAGTGAATTAAAGCTAGGATGATTGAACACAGGTTAAAAAGTTATGTTTAATTCAGCTTAAAACACACATCATAGCAGATCCTTTTTCTGGTTTAAATTTTCCCATCTCCTTTGAATTCAAAATTCAAGATTTGATACGTTAGTTGTGTAATGCATGCATCATCTGAAGCAATTTTTTTGAAACAGTTTTGCAGTTAATCACTGAGAAGCTAGTGGAAAATTAAAGTTTCGGAATATCACACTGGATTTTTGAGTGCCTTGATACTATTGCAACCTTGAAAACACACTTTACTGAAGGAAGTGTGAAAGAAGTGTGAAAGAAGGAGTAGAGCCTAAATGGACATCATCTGCTTTAACAAGTGGAGTAGAAAAATTGGATGAGTTATTAATAATCACTGTTAATAATCACTAATTACACTGATGTGTAATCACTGAAGATGAGTAAAAATTTTTAAATTATTCTAATTATTTAGAGGATATTATCCTATCTGTAAGCCTGGGAATCACTAGAAACAGACCCTGAACTCATTGTGCTAAAAGCTGCTAGTGTCCTATGGATGGTTAGATTTGAAAAATGCTAACACTGCTTGGAATGATGACCATGATGATGATGACAACGATGATGCAGCAGCATAAGTAAATGCATGTGACTTCTGACACCTTATAAAACTAAAGGGGTGGAAATAAATGTTCATGTATGTCATGGAAGATAGTGGTTTCCCAGATTTCTAGTGGCATCTGCAAAGATATCAGTCCTTGACCACCTGTAATATTGCATAATTTAGTGACATTTTTTTAGACAAAAGTACTTTCAGTATTGTTATGTTTCAGTATTGTTTCAGTATTGTTCACTGTTGAATCCTCTTTGAATATTAACATCTGTGTTTTTAAAATACATTTTAAGTTACAGGGGAAAAAAAAGAGTCTGTGCATTGCTGTTATATAGTATAACTGGCTTTCCTAGAGTGTGTTTGCAACCATAACCCAGCATTCATACAGGCAGAGTTGCAGAGCTGGGAGGCAAATTGGGAAAGAAGAGTTGGGGAAAACATTATTCTTTGGATAATGAATGAAAATAGACAATTTGTAAACTAGTGTTGATTGCCATCTCTAGTTCTGTGCAAGAGCCCATTCTTGTGGCTGATGTATTCTATGGCATCAGTAAACCAAAGCTGAGCAGCATAACCTGGGAGGGAGGACTGTGGCAAAATATGGCATATCAGGCCAAGAAGGCTGTAGGAATGAGTCAAGCCTAAATGGACATCATCTGCTTTAACAAGCACAGCAGGAAAACTGGATAAGATATTAAGTGACAAGCCTAGGGGCTAGCAGAACTATGCCAAATATCACTAATAATGGATCTCAAACACCATGCCAGGGTAATCAGAGTACATTTCTACCATGTAATGAAGAGATGAACAAAGACCTTAAAGTTGTCTCAGCCACACAGGTAAGTCCACAGTATGCAATGCAGAGCTGTGCAGTGGCTCAGCAGATCTGTTTACATGAATATAATTTAGATATATTAAAGTTCCATCTTAATTCCTTTTGCTTGCTGTTTGCAAAAGTGAATTGTTACTGTGTTTGAAGACAGATGAATACATGGCACATTTTGTTCAATGAGATCTTACAGTATGAAAACAGAATGCTACATTCTTTTCAAATTTTTGCTTCCCTTCAAAAGCAAATATGCATTATCTGACTTTAATTTTTGAATTTAAATAAGCATTTGCAAATTGGTTTTGCACTATTCAGCCTGCTTTAGGCGCATACTTTAGGATCCCCATGCCTCAGGGGTAGAAACAACGATGAGTAATATTTCTGATAAATGCAGCTTAAAACAAGGTATTTACACATTCCTATTAAGAGGAGAAAGCACTAAGAAGGATTTTTGAAAGTAATTACTCTAGCTTTCTATAGTTACAGTTGCCAAGGCAACCTCATTTTTGTATGATCAAATCTTCTTTAAAATATCCTTAAAACAAGCTTGGAATGACTGGTTGTGCTTAAGTATTAACCTTACATTCATATTTTACTTTTCTTTGTGAAAAAAGAAACATGACAAAACATTTTACTGATCTCAATGCCTGGCAGGATGCCTTCTCACTGCTCCTGTTAGCAGTGGGATGGCTTCAGAAACTTTTCACATGCTTTTGCATTGTAGTTGATGAGAAAAAAGTGGAATTAAAAGGTAGAATCAAAAGGTGAGATCCTGCTGGCAGATCTGACTCTGTCCTTGCTTTGTGGTAGCTGAACTGTGGCTAGTCCCTCCAGTTACTCCTGGACTTAAGTCAGTATCTCTGTGTTCCACACCTGCTTAATTGATAGGAAGCCCTTACATTCCCCTATTTTTCCCTTATTTCCACTTCAACAATATTCTTTTGTTCTTTCTCTATAAATCTGCTACTATATGGTTTTGTGTTTATAATCAATCTGCCCCATAATTTGTACTGATCAATAAAACAGATTTTATATATGTTCTCTTACAGAATGAATTTAGTTAGTGTTTTCAGTATTAGAATTATCATAATTACCCACTTTGTTTCAAAGTTGTTTTAAGGTGTAAAGGGGGAGTAGATTTTCAGTGCATTCTTCCTTTTTTTTTTTTCAAGGTATTCTACCTTCTTAAAAAAATTGGAAAAATTATTTTTGATGTAAATCACTGTAACCATGACTACAATCCATTTAATGTGATTTTCATCTATGCCAAATCAAAAGAACATCTTTGGAAAACAGATTTTTCTGCTATAGTCCTTTTTTTCTAGTCAAGTCTGTGAGTTCCATCGGTTTTTCTCTTCCAAATTTTTAAGCTATTGTGTAAGTTATAAACTAACCAAACACTATTATAAAAAATCACCTTTAGATACCCAAATGCCCTTTACATTTTATACATCCCCTAAGAGTTCTCTGTCAGTGTGTGGATTCTGAGTAGGTGTGTGGATACAGATTGTACCATATTCTTTCTTCAACATGCAATGCCAGCAACACCTGGCAACACAAACAGATGCTTGATAGGCAGCTTAGCACTGTGCTTTGTTTGAGTTATTATTATCTGTAACATTTGGTGTGTAAAGCTGGGATTCTCTGGGGTTCTCTGAATTTAACACTGCTGGAAGAGCAGGATGATAATTTTTTCCTCTCCACTTGAGGTCCTGCAAAGCAAATTCATTTAAACTCAGTTTAACTTGCCACAGACCTACCCCCCTGCGTGCTGATCTAGTCTGTCCTGATGTGGTCTGCAGGCCTTGAGTTGAAGAACCCACAGCCAAATTAGAGAAACGAAGATTGTTCAGATTGATGAGCATTCCCCCTGTTGTTGAAAACACTGTGAAGGTATTTTCTGGTGAAAGGAAGACTTCTTGGAAAAAGTACAAGATTAAAAGAGGGATTTAGGGTATTAAATGTACATTGCAGATGAGAGAAAAGGGGAGTTTTAGGGACAGAGAGGGAAGTGTTCTTTTATACTTCTACACTTGTATGATAATTATTCACAGTATGCTGGGAATTTCCTTAGATAACCAATATTTCAGTAAATTCTTGGCCAGAAGAACTGGAAGTGTGGAAATGTAACTTTAGTGCGAGTGGGTGGATAAGAAGAAAGGAAGTTGGCAGAAAATAAGGACATCTCAGTGGCTTTCACATAGCCTGAGGTATATTTGCAGCAAGTTTCAGGGGGACAAATAATTAAATTAACAACAAATCAAGTGTCCAATGAAATACACCTGAGTTGGCTGTAGACGTTTGGCTTTGCCTTCTTTACTTCAAGACTGAATCAGAGTGGCACAGAAACCCTTCAAAGTATTTTCCTAAGAGACATTCAACTTTTAGCAAACCTTGCAGTAAGTTATTGTGAGATGGACACTTCTGTACTGGTTGGATCCTTGGCCATACAACACGGCACATGGCTGTTAAAGTTCAAAACTGACAGACTCATGAGATGAACTTTGAAAATGCTTATGGTTCAATATGTACAGATAGTACAGATAACCCATGTGCATGTTTACAGCAGTGTCAAAGCAGGAGTCAATTAGAAAAGAAGGCACAAGAGCGTTTAATATATCCATGTATTTTATAGTTCAGACTTGAAGCATCTCCCACTTAATTGAAGGAATATAATCAAGTCAGCTCCCTTATTTCTCCATTTATAAGATTAATTGGATAGTATCAAACATATTTTCTATTTTCTCTCCTTCCTGTCATCCTGTTTCTTTTCTGATTCCTTTCACATGTATGAGTTCTGGTTTCAGTTCTGCAAGCAGTGCAGTTAGTAGCCATTCCTTTGTCTGGTGGGAGCCAGGTGCAGAATTAAGGTCTAGCTCCTGGAAAGCTTAACCTCCCACACCATATGGCTCTCCCATTGATTTCCTGCTTACAGCAGAATGTACCTTTTAGAAGAGAGGTTGTGGTCAGGAAGTGAGAACCAATCTCAGAGGTAGCCAGAGCCATTACCATGGAGGACTGTGAATATTCAGCAGCAGACCTCATGCTGAAATCTGTGTTTAACATATTTTGTTCATATCATAGATACTACTTTTGTGAGCTGCTGAGACATGCCACCTAATCTTGATAAGATGTTTTTGTTTAATCTGGATATATGTTCTGTGTTGGATTTTTTCCTAATCTGTGCTCAGCTTCTTTAACTATTCTGTTTCTTGAGAAAAAAAAAACCAAAAACAAAACAAAACAATCTTCCAAGAGTATTCCAAAAGGATTTTTCCTTGCAGAAAGTATTTGTAATTGCAAAAGCTGAAATCGCCTTTCAGGTTTTCTAAGGCATATATTTTAGTATGAAAGACAGGAATGTCCCAAGATACCTTTCAGAAAACCATCAGGGGCAAAGAAATGCTCATATATTTTATTTGTACTTTTTCCCTTAAAACTAAGGATAGAATATTTATTCATAAATTACTTCTGTAATGTAATAAACTTACGTCCCAATCTATTCAACCTCTCTGAACTTTATTTTGGGCACTCAGTTGTGCAAAAGATACAATAGTGTTGTGTTCCTTATTATTCTTTTCTGTAAGTACTTTGAAAGAATAATTTTATTACATTAATTTTGAATATAGCAGAAACTAATAAAGTATAGTTGCACATGTATTCCAAATAGAAAAGACTATTTCTTTTTAAATACTACTAAATGCTACATTTTTTCTGAAGTAATTATTGCAGAATTTTGTGCATATTAACAAAAATAATTCAAACTTTTGTCTTTTTTTTAATTTGTCTGAATTGAATTCTGTCCTACAATTTCAGTTTCCATGTACCACTTGTTAATGAAACACAGCCAAGTGCTTCAAGTCTTACCTATTTATGTCATAACAGAATAATGCCAAAATCTATCTTGTTATGACATTCAGAAAAGTCATTAAAACAATGTACCTGCTGGAATGATAATGGCTTATGGATCCAGCATTTTCTTGCTCATTACAGTCATGATTTTCAAAGCTGATTTTTGTCCTGTGTCTGTTCTCATCAGTTCTTTCTAATGAAGGTAATATACATAAATGCAGTGATGTATTTGAGGTTTACTGAAAATCAGCTGACCTCTTTGACTCTTTTGCATTTTAAAGATTTTCTTGTTTTCATATAAAATGGATATATAAAAATTTCCCTGTGTCTAAATAACTAATTTATATATTTCTTTTTCATTAAGCATTTTACCAAATACATATTTGAGCTGGTAACGTTTTACTTCTCTGACCCTGTTTGCCTTCAGAATGGAGAAGACACAACTGCAATAGTAGCAAGAATGTTCTGTTGTGGTCTCTCTCTGACTTCTGATGATTTTAAATTGCTTTCTCACTCTTGTCTCTGTATACTGTGTTCAAAAGTCTGCCTGAAAAAAGACCAATTTTTAATTACCTTTTGAGAGAAAGGAGACCAGGGACTGGATAGTTTGCCATTTTCAAAAAGAGCCATAATTCAGGACTTCCTTCTGGCATTTGCTTTCTACTTCATCAGTTTTACACTAAAATATTTCAAGTGTTTGATAAAAAGGCTGTGGAGATGCATTAAAATACAAGGATAAGATCATAGTTCTCTTTTTTCTTTAATCAAACAAAATACAAACATGAAAAAGTTTTAGTTGAATTGTACTTTAACAAAGAGTACACATTAGTTTGGTGTGGAGGAAAGAGGCAAGGAGGGATTGAGTTACAGGAAAGCCCTTCTGTTTGAAGTTTCTACATTACTTTTTCCTGCTTCTGCCAAAGAATCCAGATCTCCATCTACAGGCCCTTCAGTCTCCTCCATCCACTCAGAGGACTCATTCACAAGAACTGATTAACAATAGTAATGATCACTTCTTTCTAGTGAAGCCAAGTGCATGTGCTTGTACAACCAGAAGTAATAGTTTTCCTTACCTCTCCCTTGAAATTCCCTGTCCCTATCTTCCATTCCCAGTCCAGCCCAGCCTGACAGTCCCTTCTTCCCTAGAGCTTCAAGATCCCCAGCTCAGAGTGTGGAGGAGAGCCTTCCCCTCCAGCACTGTACACCCAGCCAAATGGATAAAAACCCCACAACAGCTTGGCCAGGAGTCCTCAGTTCCACCTGCTGTTGGCTGCCATGAGTAATCTACCCTCTGCTCTTTATCAGCTTTTCACAGGGTGTCCCTGACGCCTGCACTGAGTAGACAGAAAACAATAAGAAGCAAACCTGTCCAAGGCTGCACTTGCTGAAATAATTGGAGGAATGAATTGCCTCTCCTATGAGAACAAGCTGAAAGAGGGTTTTTCAGCCTGGAGAAAGAAACTTCTAGGGAAACCTTATAGCTTTTCAGTAGTTGAAGGGGGCTAATAGTACGGGGATGGACTATATTTTTACAAGGGCCTGTAGCAATAGGACAAGGGGTAATGGTTTTAAACTAAACAAGGGTAGAGTCAGTCTGGATATAATGAAAAATTCTTTTATGATGACAGTGGTAAAACAGTGAAACAAGTTGCCCAGCAAGATGGTGAGTTCCCCATTTCTGAAAACATTCACTTTCAGATTGGATGGGGCTCTAAGCAACCTGATCTACTTGAAGATGTTCCTGCGCATTGCAGGGGGATTGGACTAGATGGTCTTTCAAGGTCACTTCCAACCCAAACCATTCTATATTTTTACAAACAATCTACCCATTAAACCTATGAAAGTTTAAAATTCAGTTATACCAAAGGGGAAAAAACCAATCATGTTACTATAAGGCATAAAAGAGAGGGATTCTTCTCCTTCTCTGGAGCTGCTCCTCCATGTGTCTGAGATGGACTATCCCCCCTTAAGGTCTTTGGACATTTTATGAGTGCTAATATTAGCCTTGTCTACATTTTCAGACCTAATTAAAAAAGGTTATTGGTTATGAAAAGACATGTAGATTTTCCAGACCAGTAGTCAGCTAATTAGAAGAACTTTACCTTCCTTAAGAGAGAGGCTACAAAATTAATCAAGGCTATTTCGGGTCAATGACTCCCAAGAGTTAAGGAGATTATGCCCACTTCTCATTCTAGACATCTGAATCCAAAGGGACAGCCTTTGAGTCCTTGTGGCACTTATCTAATACTAGACCACTTTCTTGACTCTATAGTGAGCCTATTTCTTACATAGGACAACCTCACAAAGGGCCAGATTTTCAAAGTCCAAATGAAAATACTTAGTTCTACTTTGAGAGAGGTAAATGGATTAGTGATCTCTAGAGCTCCCTCGTAATTTCAGCCTTTATGCACAGTTTTCAAGAGAGCTTAAGAAATTCCCTGCTACCTATGGTCACTTAATTTGCTTAAAATTTTGTGTACGTTTTGTTAGGTATCTACCAAAAACTTGCAGTCTGGCCTTCCATCACTCTTCATATGACTTTTGTCACGCTCATTTTCAAAGAGTCCAATCTCTTCAAACCAAAGATACATTGGCAGAATGTTTTTGAACAAATATTTGCATTTGAGAGACTGCACAGCAAACTCCTGTGAGCCAGGAATATCCTGTTTTATGGAATGCTCAAGCTTTGAACAGATTCTTCCGAAATATTTCCTTGCTCTTTCATAAAAATTATTCTGATACATTGCTTATTGTACTGACTCCTTGTATTCTCCCTAGAAGCTGTGCATGTTTAAATAACAATGTAATACCTAACAATCTGTTCATTCTGCAAGTCTGCATAAACCATCCATTGGCATACAACAAATTCCAAACTGAAACAGAAGCTTTGGATGATTTTTTTTTCCTTCCTTGGAATTTCTGGCGTGGCACAGCAGACTATTCCCATATGGTCCTGCAGTTGCCTATAAGAGCATTATTAACAACACTAGGCCAAAATTCCTTTTTTTCATATAAAATTTAAGAAATTACCTTATAAAAATGTACTGCATGCACTGGATTTTTTTCTATTGTCAAGCAAACATGTCAAATATTCATATTTCATGATTTATTTATGACCTTGTCTCACTTTGTGTTCCCGAACAACCACCAGCACTTGTCTCTTCTGCCAGCTTTGAAGCAGTCTGATACAAAAATCATATACTACATCACCACAGATTTTACCTGTTGATAGAATACAATTCTTTATCAAATTCAAGTTGAAAATAATTGCTTTATGTAGCATTTGATGAGGTCTTAGCACTACAAACATGTCTCTAGAGAAATACATCAAACCTTAGTAAACCAAAATATACAGCATTTCTCAAAACATAAAACCATTCAGTTATGTCTTAGCTGGTGTGAATTGGAATAGATCCCCCTGAAGTCAGCAGTGCTGTGCCAGTACCTCTAGTATGTAGGACTGGTCCACAGTCATTTCCTGACACTTCACAAAGGTATTTTCTTGTGTTGCTTTGCTTTTGATCTTATGCCGATGATTTTCTTCTTCCAGGGAAGAAAGCCTGGATTTTTGAAATACACTATTAAATAAACATTGTTATTGAAAGTGTCTGCAGTACCCTTTCAAAGCAGTGGGTGGCACTTGCAGAGCAACAATGTTCTGTGATTTAGCTTATTTTACAACGGTTGCTTTGTCCTTGTCAACAAGTGGGATTTCATGGGATGTAGCATTTAGACCAAGTTCACTCTGACTGAACTGAATTATTTTGTCTGCCTAAAGTCTGTCCTGCCAACAGCAGCAAAGGGTGTCAACACTTGTGGAAGAGAAGCACTACCTGCAGATTTTGTAATTCTGTGGTCATGTATGTGTCAATAAACTCAAAGAAATGTGAGAACCAAGACACAGCTTTATTCATGGTTTAGCAGCAGCACATTATATCCATCTAAAACCTTTTCATTCAGGAAATGCTACTGGGAATTGACTGACCTGCCACAGCAGGTCCTTGCTGTTTAAAGTGCAAGTGTTCTTTAAAGTGTGTTGCTGAAAACATATTTTAGAGTAATTTTAGAGTAATGCTGTTAGGTAATTTCAAGACAGTGTCATATGCTAAAAGATAATGCTCTCTAGCAGAAAGCTATATGGCACTGTGGTGTCTGCATGAAGTGTACTTATAGGTGGTAGAGAGAAGTAAATAAATAAATAAATAAAGGCTAATAAAGATACACTGAGGGTGTCCTCACAGTACAGCACAATCTGTAATAAAAAAACCCAGCAGGCTAAACAGATACACCCTAAAATAACCTCAGTAGAGTGTACTGTACTTATTTAATTTCACATTGTCTGATTGAGTAATGTCTTTTGTATGTTAACACTGTTTATAATTTCCTCTGCAACATTCCAGAACTCGGCAGGTATCACAAGTTTTAATTGCCAGCCTCATTCTACAGCAGCATGAGGCATCTAGAAATTATTAAACAAAATACTGATCATCACCCCCATTTTCTGTTTGTACAGTCCCATTGCATTTGCCTGGTGAGCTATACAAATTTCTAAAATTAAATGGGAAGTAGTTTAGTTCATTTATCTAATGTAGAAATAAGTATGCATATTTTAAAAATCTATAGTAATGTTTTATTTTCTTCAGCATGCATATTGACATATGTGTGTTGCTATTTGACTGACTACTGACTCCTTTGAAGATGAGAAGTAGATCAATTGTGCTTACCTAAAAGTATTTTCTTGTATTGCTTCTTCAGTATATTTTTAACTCAAATTCACCAGTATTCTGCTGAAGGAAGGGCTCCTGATTCCTAAAGAGAAAGGAAGACCATTGTCTTCAAAAGTCATAATCCTTGGAAGTGCCTAGGTTTTTTTCTGAATTCCATTTTGGACCACTGAGATCTTTAGGCACCGAACTCTAGGATCTTGTATATGCCTATGTATTCCTAGATTAAAGAATGGATACCTGACTCCAGTCTAAATTCCATCACAGTCCAGACACAGACAGGATTGTTAAAAAACCTTCAAAACTTCTCCTAAGCCGCAGTCCACTGGGTGTACTTAGGCCAAGGTCAGTGCCCAAGGATGTCCTGTCTCAACTGCAAGTTTCATAGCTAGTCCTGAAAAAATGTGAAGGAAAAGTAAATGCACTCCGCAAAAATAATGTGATATAACACCCTTCTCATCCCATTCTCCATTCTTGTGACTTCTTAGGCATGAAGGGGAAGCCATATGAGGAGCAGTTGGGGTCAATTGATCTCTTCTGCCTGGAGAAGAGGAGAGTGAGAGGAAACCACATCACAGTCTACAACTTCCTCAAGGAGGGAAGAAGAGAGGCAGGCACTGATTTCTTCTCGGTGGTGACCAGTGACAGGACCAGGGGAAATGGCCTGAAGACGTGTCAGGGGAGGTTTAGGTTGGATATTAGAAAAAGGTTCTTCACCCAGAGGATGGTTGGGCTCTGGAAAAGGCTCCACAGGGAAGTGGTCACAGCACCAGCCTGACAGAGTTCAAGTGTTAGGACAATGGACATGTTGTGACTCTTCAGGTGTCCTGTGTAGGGGTAGGAGTTGGACTTCATGATTCTTTGGGTCCCTTCCAACTCAGCATGTTCCATGATTCTATAATTCTATTATTTATTTGTTCAAGCATCACTAAAAAAAATTCATGAAGAGCTTTGAAAATGCGAACAGAGCCCAGTCTTTTCTCTCCCATCTCAGTGGCTCCAGACATGTGCTCCTTCCTACAGCTTCCCTTTACCTCTCTGGCTGATGCACCTCTGGCTGTGTGACAGCCAAATATCGTAGTACATCACTGCTCTTGCACATCACCAGCGGACAACTACCGTGTTCATTGAAGCCATCAAGCACAGGAGGTCAAACCATTTCCAGCTGGGGTGGCATAGGGATTTGGCAGTGGTTTTATGCAGGACATACACCACTGTCTGCCTTGTTAGTCTTGCTGCCTAGAGCAAGGGTTCAGCAGTCCCTGGTAAGTAGCCCTTGTCCTAGACCTGGCAGCATTTCTTTAGATGTTCTTCTTGCTGGTACTAAGTAGTTTAACATTTGGCTTGTGGAAGCACTAAGTGACTGCTCAACATCCTTGTGGAGGCTTTGGAAATACATAGACTCCTCATTCCTGCTTTCCCAGGGCATGTTCCCTTGTAGATGACGTGGGTGAATTTCCTTGTTTGGGCCACAACCTTTAAGGCCAAGGTGTTTTGTCACCTAATGTAAACACTGAAAAGAAGTGGTCTATGACAGATAAGGATTTGTAGAAATTTTCAAGAAAAAATTATATGACTCAGCTTTTTTTACTGAAATCAGATGGGCAAAAACTAGAAAATTGGTAGGAAATTAATGCTTCCTATGTTTGAAATATTTTCAATTTCTAAAATGCTAACAGGAATTGTTATTAGAAATAAATGGGCAAAACACATTACTAAGTAGCATGCTTTTTTTCTTTGATGTTTCATGAAATGGCAAATATTCTAAAGCATTTATTTATAACAGGAAAAAAGAACTGAAACAAAACTTCTGGTTTTCCACCCTCATTATTCCCATAAGTTGGAACCCTGATAAAGTGCAGTGCTGATAAATTCACTAAATCTGTGTCAAGATACTGCAGATGAGTTAAAACCTACATAAATGTGTTTCAATATATGACATATTTATACCTACAGATTATTTATCATAATGGTATATTACTTCCCTGTCTGACCTTTTGGCAGTCTCTCTTGCATCACCTGAGCTGGTGCCAAGTCCCCTCCCCAGCTACACACCCCAAACTCAGTCATACCAGGTTTCCTCAACAGCTCCACCCCAGGTTTCCCAAAGCAGAGTCTCAGATATCCAGGTCCTTAGAATGATTTAATCTTGGTACAACAACTGAGTACCAAAATAACTGCTTGAGCTGTGTGCCTCCAAGGAGAGACCCCAAGCAAAGGCACCCCGGACATTTATACCCTCACAGTCTAAGCAAGCAAAAGTCTGGAGTCATCAGCTCCTGCCATGTCTTTGAGTGCCACAGGTCCCTGTGGCATTTGGTAGGCAAAGGGTCATCAGTTCATGGCCTCTTGCCTTGGGCTCAGGCTCCTGCACCCCCAGAGCTCAACTTGCAGCTCACACTGCAGCTGCAGACCCAGCTGCCTGCACTGGATGTATTCCTTAACAGGCATATCTCATACTAGGAATTTCAGTTTATTTTTGTGTTTACCATATCCAGGCAATGGAAATTTTTCTTGTTTATATTTAAATATTCAACAAGTTTATTACTCTTTCTGTAATCTTAACTGAAATTTCAATACCTTATTTTCCAAACTACATTCTGAAGTGTTACATACCTCATTTCCATTTTCAAGTTGCCGGTTGTTTAAGGAACCCATAGATTCTCAGAATAGGGGTGTTTTCAAATCATCTGTGTTATTACTTCTACAGGCTGTACAGAGAAGAGCTAAGACATGAGAAAGGTTAAAGGGGCCACACTTGTAAAGGCAAGGGGTAGGAAAGAGATTGTAGCTTGCTGTAACAGTTGTGGTTTAAAAAGCAGAATCCATTTTATTAAGTATAGCCAGTATATTTAACAAGTTTTTAAGGTATTTTCTAGGCTTCCGTTTATCTACGAAGATCTTACTGTGACTCAGAGTCAATATGGGTCTTCAGAGAAGTTCTGGCAAAATTATTTGTCAAGTGACTCTGGATTTGAGCTAGTGTTTTAGCAAATTTAAAGAACATGTAAAGAAATGTGCTTTAAGATCCCATTTCAGATTGATTAAAATCAGGACACTGATTGCTAAGAACTTCCAAATCTCTCTCAATCATTTTCTTCAAGATAATGATCTCCAAACAGTTGACAGATTTAAGTCATACAATGTGCCAGAGGCTTTCTCTTCATCACAGGTGCAATTCCTGAGCTAAATTCTTCAGCTGTGGTTTGCTCCTTGATTTGTCATATTTGTTAATCACTTGCTTGTTTTTCATGTCTCTCAGTCCCTTCATTTCATGTTCAGGAATTCCTGTTCACAAGAAGATTCCTGAAACACTATTCATGACCAGAGGCAAGCATAGACATATTTTGCTCAACACATTTTTATTTGGCATCTGTTGGGGGAAAAAGGCATTGAAATGATACATCTGAGCTTTGTTTGCTGGCTCTCTTGTACAATCAAGGCATCTCCAGAGTATGGTCCAGCCTAGTCAAAATCCAAAGTGGAGAAGGAGTAGCAAAACAGTGTGATTTGGCCAATTGGAGAAGAAATGTTTAATAAAGGAAATTTGTGCTAGCCAGCAAAACTGTCTACTTCTTTCTACAGAGAACTGCCTAACAATTGGAATTAGAAGGTCAAAAGATGTACATAATTATTTTGATTGTTTTCCACCATCCTTTTTATGCACTTGCCATCATAATATTTAATTGGTCTGTCACATACACAAGTTATATTTTAAGACAATTAAAAAGTATTCTGTCTTTTTCTTAATTTTATAGCTCCGTAAATCTGTTTTCAGCATCAGAGCAAGAAACCTTCTGGAAAAGGAAACAGCAATCAATAAAATTCTAAGGTAAGAGTCAGATGTGATTTGATATTGTTTTGACTGTCATCTGACTTCTCACAACCTTGCTTATCACTAAAGTTACTGGATGTATAATATTCATAATAGTGTGTCCCTTTATAGTACATCTGTTGCCTTCATTAGCAAAGATAAATTGCTCTTTGGCTATTTTATATGCTTGAACAGCAAAAAGACAGGGATTGCATTTCTTCAGTATATATTTCGATTGTATCATGTAGTAAGATCATGTTTCAGCTCTTTTCACTTCTTCCTTCTAAATTAACCATGTCTGTTCCTTAGGGGTGTTATTGTGCCTGAAGAATTCTAGTCTGGTTCTTGCAAATATCTGCACATAAATGTTAGCAGGGACTGTGCATTAAAAAGCATAGACTACAGCTAGTCATATTCCAAGTACCAAATGGACAGTGAAGAAGATTTCAGAACCATGACTTCCTAGAAAGAGTTCCTGAATGTTTTAATAATGATCCCTCCTTTTGGTATTCCATATCAAGTAACTACTCAGCTAGTGAATAATGCAAGCCTAAGTCTCCAAGACCCATTTCTGAAGTTGTCACTTAGGTAACTCTGTGCTGCAGTTTTTCATGCCACTGTTGGTTTTACCTTAGAATGACTGTTCTCAACATAAGGTGCATTAATAATGCAAACAATTTATAGGTCACAGTTTTTATATTTATGTTTGCATTTTGTCAGTGAGAGATCCCAGGTAAATACACAGTATTAATAGAAGTGCTTTTCTTAAAAGTACAGATTAAGTAAGGCAGTTTTTTGTGAGGAGCAGTGAACTAGGGATTCTGTGTGATTTCTGAATTATGAAGTTTCTTGAGAAGTTTTGCCCCTCTGGTTCTTTTTAATGCTCTATAAGAATACAGCACAGGGAGAACTGTAGAAATTAACATGAAATTTTTTCTGTCTTTAAACCCATGTAATGACAACATAAACAATTACTAATTCAAATGAATACTCATTGTAAAAATATTATTGATAAATGTAAATGCAATACCATAAATATTCAATCTTAACAAAATTTAGTGCACTATTTGTAATCATTTCTTTCACTTGTGTGCCTTGATTTTACAGGAATTACTGTTACAGATAGATTAAACAATATACTTCTAAAAATACAGGTTTAAATACGGACATCCTGGCAGTATTTCAGTAAAACATTTGTAATGAAATTATGTGTTATATGAGAACTGTGAAATGTTATTGACACCTCCAGGGTTCCACAAATGTCAGTTTGTTTGGTGTGTTTCATACACTATACTGCAGAGGAAAAACATAGACAAAAGAAAAAATCCTACTTTCATATATTCAGGGGTTTTTTTAATCCCTCGTATCATAGAAGCTCTGTTCTTTCTTAAATAGGAGAAAAAAATTAAATTCTGGAAATTGAAATTCAGAATTCTCCCATCAGCACAGAACTTTCTCCTTTGCAGGAGAAGTCTGAAATAGTGGGAGGGGAATCCGAGCAAACCATTGTTTGGACTTCACTACGTTCTCAGAGATACAAAGACAGAACCAGAAAGCAGTCCTGCCAGTTTCAATCCTGATGAATTCCACTTGGTCCTTCAGATCATGGCTTCTTGCCAAAGTCTTGTATGTAAAAGAACCTCTTATCAATTCACCTGAATTCCTCTGAAGTTTCAGAGGCAGAAGAATAAAGTTTTCATTTACTAATCTACTATTTTATTTTTAGTCATCTATTTACTCTGTTAATTTAATCTACATTTACTGAGTTTTCCCATCTGTTTCCTGGATCATCAGCAACAAACTTTGAGGAACAAAGAGAAAGGGAGGGAACTTGTGTCAAGTAAGAAAAACAGGGATCACATGTCCTCTAATGCTTTCTTGCTGCCTGTAAGTCATTTACAAAGAGTCTTACAGAGTCTTCTCTCTCCTGAAAAAAAGAACAAACACTGTTTATTGATCCTTGTTATTGACTCAAAATTATTAAATAAGCTCTGATCTAATGACACTTGCAATTAATCTGTTCCATCATAAGAAGATTGTGTTCATAGCTTATCTGGTGGGGAAACTGATAGAGATTGCCAGTGATGGGCTGACTGGTCCTGAGCACTGCCAGTGTTTCCATGTTAATGACAGTGACAGCACTGTTGATGCAAGGGAATTTTACAAACAGGAAAAGAAGACATAAGATTTACAGTTGAAACTTTACAATCAGTTTAAGTAACACAGGAAAATTCAAACTCTCAACACATGAGATTCTAGTTCTTATTTTTGCTTTAGGTGTAAATGCTGTAAACTTCTTCATAAAATTAGATGACTCTCAGCTATTCAGAGTATTTGACAAAAGAAGAAATGGCATTTATGCCAAGAACAATAAGAGATAACTCAGAATGTCCCTGCTGAAAAGATTGCTTCCAGCATAATCCTCATTTTTGTCTACCTGAATTAAGAAGCATTTTTCCAAAGCAATACCTCTGTATAGTAAAGCTGCCCATGGGCAACTTCAGCTTGATAAAATTGCTGTGCTGAAAGGGAATTTTAAGTCTATTCCAGCCTAAGTCCACCTCTGACCTTCCCCCCCCCTATATTTTAAACCTCACCAAATTATTTTAAATCAAATTGTGAATGTTTCAATATAACCAACTGTATAGAAGGACCATGCATTACACATAGGTACCTTCGTGTGTCTCTCGTGCATCCTGCTCTGTCCAAACTTCATTTTTTCCCTTTCATGTGCTGAACTGCAGCTTGACATCTTCTTCCCCAAGATGAAGAAGAAGGACATTGATAGCCCTTGACCACCAAGAGAGATGGTTCATGCACTCAGCCCTAGGTGTCTCACCTGCTCATCTCCTGTTACATTATGTGGCAAAATTGATGTCTTGGGTACCTTTGTTTTCCTGCAGCTTTCTTGCCGCATTCCCAGGGAAGTGTCCCATATCCAAACATCCTTGTTTAGAAGCCAACCTTCACCTTGCCTCCTTGAGGTCTCTGTGCAATTAGGCATGGGAACCAAGTCAAGGATGTAGCAACTACTGTCCTGGTACTTTGACTCTGATCAGTGCTTTGCATCACCATTGCCAGTGGCAGAGATGGGGGCTTTAACTCTTCACATAAATCCATTCTGAGGTGGGAACTTCAGCCTTGAAAAATGAAATAAAGTGTGAGTTAGAGACCTTTAGAACAACTTTTTCAAAATAAGATCCATTTTAATAGTGCCTCTGAGTTGCAAACAGCTCCATTCCTTTCTGAAAGTTACAGTGCATTTCCCTCAGCAGCAATAACCACTTCTAGCAAATTTACTTTCTCCTGCATATCTTCAGTGCTTCACACTTTTCTCTCACTCAGTGTTGCTTCAAGCACTGCTTTTCCTCTTAAAGCAAGTTTTGTGCCTGTGGTTCTCCTGATGATTCCTTGCTCGATCATTATCTAAGAATGGGGTCTAGTCTTTTATTAGTCCCACTGGCTTTCTGAAGTAGAGAGAGTAGAGCAGGTCCAGTCAAAATGTTGTGTATAAATCAGTTCATTCTCTCCAGTGCTGGGGATAAGTTGTAAACAGCACAGGATGGGGGGTGAAATGAACAAATTAAAAGTAATCTCACATAGTCCAAAACATAATCAAAGTGTCAGTAGTGCAAAACCTGATTCTGGTGTGCATTAAACCGTGCTTCACAAAATCAGGGAATGGTTGAGATTGGAAAGGACCTCTAGAGGTCATCTGGTCCAACCTTCCTGCTCAAGCAGGACCACCCAGAACAAGTTGCCCAGAACCACATCCGAACACTTTTTGAATATCTCCAGGGAAGGAGACTTTACAACGTATGTATAAAATATATATGGTGACAGTTTGGGAAACTGTTTTGTTTTTTTTTCCAAATGGGCAGCTTTTTATTTCCTTTTCACTACAGCTGATGCTATAGTCAAACTGTAAACTGATGCTAGGGGTATACAATAGGATTTTCACTGTTCTAGACAGGATTTGTCTGATGTGTTTTCTGGTCCTGAGGGACTAACATAATTCATACTTAAGTGGAACATATCATTTCATAAACAACTAACTGAAAGAAATGCATTTATCTTTATTTTTAACTGAGAATGCTGGGGGTGGGCACGTGGGGAAGGGAGAAAGGGGAGAAAGACTTTCTTGAATAAAGGATCCTATTCTAGTTTGTTAATATGCTAGAAGATAATTCAGGCTTTGTTCATACAAGTGTTTCTACAAAATACAGTAGAAACTGTATTTCTAGAGCTGATTTCTAGGAAATCTATAAATTTTATCTCTAAATAAAATCTCCCTGAACACTAATACAGAGAATGAGCAAAGATCTTTTCCAACCCAAATGATTCTATGATCCTAGAAGATATACCTTAGGTATACTTTATTAGAAATTTGCCTTTGTTAAATAACTGACTTCAATTAGTTGGTCCTGACTCGCAACAAATTTCTCGGCATATATTTTATGTTTTCTCTCTTAAGAGTATGATTTCCTTCTTCATAAATTTGAGGGTTTGACCCCATGCATTTCTCAGAACAAATATTCCAGGTAAGTTCCGTTGATGATTTTTGTCATCCTGTGCAACATCCAGACTTAGTCACCAACTTCCTAAATCTCTACGAAGTGTACAACATTTCTGGATTTCACCTGCCTGATGCAAAGACAAACAAAAAGAAATACTGGAATGCACATATCTGTTGGAAGGAAGTTACTCTGTTTCATGGGGTTTGTGCCAAATGAACACCATGTTATGGATTACTGCAAAGCACAATTGTGAAATTTTGAGCAAATCTGAGCTTTTGGGCTATGGATTCTTCAACACTGCAGGTATGGAATTGATCCCATTTTGAGAGAGGTGGTAGACTGGATAACCACTTGAGGTTTCTTCTTCTGCATTGCTTTTATTGATTCTTCTACAGTCCAATAAAAATTGTTATTATATAAACATCTGTGAGAAGAGAAACTGAAACAGCAAGGCAAGAATGATAATTACAGCAAAAATTGCTAAAGGAAAGTAAGTCTCCTACCATAGCTCAATGCCTGAGCGGTCACTAAAGAAAATAAGTGACTATTTGATTTTTTTGCTTTAGAGACATAAGAAACAAGAAAAAACATGGAAAAGAAAAAAAACTGGCTTATCCAAGTTGCAGTAATAATCCATTTTATTTCACCAGCCAGATTCAAATTTAGTTAAAAAATAGTATATTTTTCCCATAAAGAACAGTAGAGTAGATGTGGTGAAAATGTGCATAGTGCTTGCTAGTCAAAAAGAGCCTTATTAAATTAAATTTATAAATGAAAGAAAGAAACACTACAACACCTCTCAGGTGGATTCCTCATGAATCTTAGCCTGGCGCATTTAACCGTATATTCAAAGTTATATTGAATTATAATGAGAGCATAGAAAGATTTAGTAAGGATAGAGAGTCCTAGAGAGTGAAAACAGTTCTGAATGATGCTAGTAACTGCACTGAAGTGCACCACACTACTAAGGCTTCAGTGTGAGCATGTTTCAGGGAGAACAACAAAAGTACATAATAATAGATGCAGTTGCTAGAATTACTACATAAATACTCACACATTAAAATACAGAAAAAAGCCCCAAAGTGGTGTTATACTGGAATGCAAGATGAGTGAACGCTTGTTGCAGAAAAAATGCCTGACTGAAAAATCCAAGCGTGAGCTACATGCTTACCCTCTGCAAGAGACCTCAGAATATTCATGAAAGGTATAGTATTTTTAATTATTGATCAAAACCTTTAACATTTTACATTTGGTCAAAGAATGCTACTTGAACTCTCTGTTCACTACTTATTTTTCAGGAATTCAAAAGCATGAAATAGTTTGAAGGACTTCAAAAATGTGGACCTCCCAAATGGTTGCAGGTAATACAAACTAGGTGGTACAAACTACATGGTACCCCAGTACTGTCTTGTTCTGTGTGATCTTCACCTGGCTTTCTGGTTACCTAAGAAATTGCATTTTCTCTTTCAGGATATTTTATTACAGTTGCACTTTTCAAGGCAAATTTGGTTTGCAGCTGCTGAACTGTGTTCAGAGTTCTGCAAGGTGAGTGCAAAGTCCAGAAGCTTAAGATATTTCCTGTCTCTTCTCCATTGTTTCATACCTTCCTTATTCCTCCACAAGTGAAAATAAACCTATCCAATATTTCAGAGAGGCGGTATAAGAAGATGAAATGGGCAATTTTAGATAAAAAGGGTAATTTTGCCTCTGTTGTTTGAAGAAAGGTCAAAAGATTCTGACCATCTACTGTTATATAAACATGTATCAAGGCAAGAAAAGTGTTTTTTTTAAACTCCAATTTTCAAACCACATATGACTGAATTTTTAACACTGTGGCACTTTGATTGTGCCTAGTGTGGGATTCAGCTCCACAGGTGGCCAAATCTGCCTGTGAGCTAAGGGATGAACTCTATTATCTAGCTGACAGAGGTCTAATCAATAAAGGTAATAGAGCCCAGTGAGATCTTTATGTGACTGCTTTGTCTTTAGATGCCCATTTAATGGTTACTTTAATACCTTCCAGACATCATTAATTAAATTAATTCACCAAGCATTCAATTAGGTTGTTTACATATGGACATACAGTAATGTGTGAGATGCCAGAGGATGTCCAAAACATCCTCTGGAAGATGGCAAGTAATACACCCATTTTTAGGGGTGTTGTACCCTGCTGGAGCAGCAGCTGGAAGCAAAGTAAAATACTCCAAGGCATGGCAGGTGGTTCTGGCCACCTCTGTACAGCCAATTTAACTGGGCCCTACATCTCCATTGGCTATGACCTGGCTAAAAGACTGGACACGTGGCTCACAGACAGGCGCTGAGAGCAAGCGCGTACGTGTCTACAGTGAGAACACAAACCCTATTGCAGACTTTAAAACTGGCCACTCTGCAATTCTGAAAAATTCATGGCACCTGCCATCTTTTTCAAAAGTCCCCAAAGATCTGTAGCTCTCAGCGTCTAAGCAGCTGAAATATAAGCAGATTCTGAGTCAAAAGGGTAACTAAGTATGGCTCTTACTAAGAGTTCATACAAGGAAGATTAATTCCCGAGGCACTAATTCCCATAAAGTGGAGAGTGCCAGGAGAGTGGCTGTCAAAAGTAGACAAGGACTTTTCACCACATCTCCTTCTCTGGAAATACAAAAATGTTTCTTTGCAATTACTTGATAAAAATTTCTGATCTCTGTGCTAAACAACTGGTATTTCATTATTTCTCTGTTGACTTCACAAGGGCTGCAGGGTTTCCAGAGGTATTGAAAATGAGGCAATGGACGTAAATGCTAAATACAGATTTAGAAATCTAACTTAGAGATCATAAACAGTACCACGTCTTTCTACAGGTGTTACTTTTTTTGCATGCCCATTCTGCCATCGTATGCCCAAAGTATATGGCTATGTCTATTTCACACTATTATTAACAATCAAATAAGCCACCTTGTTCATTATTCAGGTAAAGAATTTATCACTTGAGCATTTAAAGCTGTCTTTTATTATGAATACTAAGTGTTTCTGTAACTTGGAATTCAATTTGCTAACGTACAAGAGCAGTGAAAAGTTGATGTACAAGTTACGTTTTGGTGTCAAGAAAATATTTTTTAGCTATTAGAAGCAGAGCATAATAATTTATATCTACAGGAGAAAAAAGAGATAAGTTACCCTCTTTGTCACACCAAGAAGCCTCTATACAGAAGTCAGACCCCAGAACTTTTCATTGTCTCTGCTGGGAAAAACTGGATTGTCATTTTAATGGAGTAAGATAAGATCTATTTTTAGGAAATGATTCTTTTCATTTTTCCATTTATTCAATCAAAAATTGCAAAGGTATTCAAATATCTTTGAACATTGTTTTCTGACAGTGTTATGTCATATCATCCTCCACAATATAATGCTTGAAATCCTTTGATATTAAAATGTTCATGACTTGCCTAAGATGAGCTATGTTTTATAAGACATGGAGTAATTTTCTTATATGTCATGATGCTTTAGTTCAGTGTAGTGTAACCTAATGCTTTCTATAACAAGTGTAGCACAATGTTTTTTTCAAGCATACTAATCTGATTGGCAGTGGTGACACTGACAAGCATTCTAAGCTTCTCATTTTTGTTCCAGATATCACTTGGGATTCCTACTTGTATCATTTATGTATTTAAATCCAAAGGAAGGAGAAAAATTGGAGAAGAGTGAAAAACAAAGCCATGGTGGGGAACGAACATGCCATGGACATCTTCTGCCATCAAGCATGATCATCCCATGCTGTCAAGGCATTTATCTAAGCCTTACAGACTGGAAGATAGAGTGGTTACACAAAGGGTGTATAGTTTTTTTTATCCTTTCAAAAAAAAAAAGAAGATTCAGTTTAATAAAAAGTATGGAATATTACCAGCTGGGTCTTGTGTTTCTGTAAATGGTCTCATAAATAACACAAAATGAGCAATAAGGAGTGCATACTGTAAACTTTAAATTGAACCATTCTGGAAAGTTAAAATATGTCTCCAATGTTGAAATTCCATTTCTCAGCCATCAGAGGGATCTGTCTGAGCTCTTTTAGTGGAAACCTCTTTTTCTTAAGCAAATCAATTTCACTGTAGCCATCAAGATAAAGATACACATGCACTGTTTAGCTCTGGCACACTTACTGAGCCACAAATACTCATTTCTGCCAAAATGTGTAAAATATGTTTTGCAAACAAGTGAGAAAACCCACAGAACAAAACGCTGCAAGTTGACTGCATTCCCAGAGAGCAGACATTTCATATTACAGAATATCAGCAATGTGCAGTTTTTAATTTCATACTGGATATGGTTCCAGTTATTTCGAACACTCCAAGTTATGGTCTAGGTCCTAAGTGTGTATGTATAGCCCTGAAAGGGACTAAAATTGCTTTTGTGCTATTATATTCCCTTCTTTATTGCTGAGACACTGGTTTTACTGATGGTTAGTGCATTGTTTGATGCCTTTCACTCTTAGTGAAGTCTTGAGGGATCAAAAATTCTACAGTAAACTGAAAAAAAGTCATAGATGGTCCTTACTAAGGCATGGAGAATGTTTGTCAGATAACTGGTTTGTTGCAGAGTGGTGGTCCATTGCTTGGGAAATATTTTCATGGAAAGTCCATTGCTTTTGTATTGTCATTCTCTATCGTTCTTTAAGTACTTGCTTGCTCCCCATGATGCCAAGCTGATTTCTCTGAATGTGCTACCTCTGAAATTATCATTTCTACTGAAAACTCTGTGTCATCATCTTTACATTTCTTCGTAGGGCCTGCACAAGACAACGCATGCTGAGCGGGTCATTTGAGGGGCAGCCAGCAAAGGAAAGGTCAATACTTAGTGTCCAGCATCATATACGACAAGAACGCAGGTAAAAATGGACAGAAAGCATGGCTTCAAAATATTCTTAAAATAAAAGTGGCAAAGGGAATTAAATTTGAGCAATACCTAACATGTGAAAAGCCAAAACTACTTACTCGTACAAAGAACTGAATTCTACATTCTTCATTGTAACTGTAATGAAATTCATTGTACTGTATAAATGGGAAAAATGCCTTTTTATTTCAAATGTCATTTCCTTTGCCGACTACAAAGTTATCAATTTAAAGATCAGAAGGACAGAAATTGGCTTATGTTAGACCAGATTGAAAACAATTGAAGAGCATATAAGCTTCTGATCTTAGCAAGAGAAAAATGATAAGAATTTGAGGTATTGGGTGGCTGGAGAGAAGTGCTTTATAATGGTCATCTTATAAAGGTCAAAATTTCATCTTGAGATGTATTGTTAAATTGATTATGATTGTTTCAGGTCACTGAGACATGGTTCAAACAGCCAGCGAATCAGCAGAGGAAAATCTCTTGAAACATTGACTCAAGATGTAAGTCCTCATAGAAAGGCTGGTTTCAGTTTGAGAACATAAGAAATTAGAATATATACTATCAAATAAATGCTTGTGTACGACTAATTCTCTTTATGAACTTGCTTGCAATTTGTCTTTTTAAATCTTGAAGGGAAGCCATAAGACAAAAGCTGTAACTTCATTAGAATTATCCTCAAAATAATTGACATGGTTATTTCACTGACAGATTTATGGTTTTGGAACACTTGCTGAGATAGATTCACTGAATCTGTAGACACTGCATTAGGAACACAACAATTGCTGCCCAGGACACCTTAAAAAGTGTTAATCTGGAATTATACAAATCACTCAGGCTGGGAAAACAGAAGTTCAAAATTTCTGATGGAAGTTTAGCAATATTTTCCAAGCAGCAGAACTGTCAGACAAAGGGACAAAGACTGAAAGGGAGAATAGTAATCATGGATTTCATTGTGGTATAATTTCATGCAGTTAAGTGCATTTTCATTTCTGCAAATTCATATAATATTTTGTGGATCTCTGTGGCAATGAAATTTCAAGATAGAATATCAGTCACCCCATTTCCAAACTATCTCAGTCTTTAAAGGTAGCTAAAGCAGGTGTGGCTTTGCTAGTAGCTAACGGTAAGGATAACACTCAGCATTACCCCACCAAGAGAGCTTCAAAGACTCACATAACTCAGAATAGTAATGCTGATTGTTTCCTCCACTACCTGAGCTCAGACAGCATCCTGCCTCCTCCTCCCCTCCCTCCCTCTCCCTCATCCCTGCACTCAGCAGTCACTACCTGTGTGATCTGCGTGCCTCACTGCCTGGCAGCCACACAGCAGGCTTGAGTAGCTGAAAGGGTGTCTAAAGCCTTTTCTTACCCAGTCTTTGCCCTTAGTAACTTTGATTGTATTCATTCCAGTTCAGAGAGGTTGGCTGGTCTTACAGGACCTCTGTTTTTAAAGTTAAAAGTTAGATTGGATGGAGCCTCAAGCATGAAATTAGAACTGAAATTAACCTTGATGAAAATAAGGAGCCTTATGCTGTAGATAGAAAACACTGTGCAATATGCTTGACTGAGTTGATGTGCAGTACATTTGGAAATAAAGAGCTTTCATTTGAATATTTCTATGTAAAATACCATATCTTGCTTTCATCTGAAACATTAAAAAATAACAACCCTTAGACCTCGATTAAAAGGAATAATTTTGCTTCTAGCACTCCAACACAGTGAGATACAGAAATGCACAGAGAGAAGACAGTGAGATAAAGATGATCCAAGAAAAAAAGGAACAAGCTGAAATGAAAAGGTATTTAAAAATCAAAAGTCTGAGTGTACATTTTTTGTATTAACTATTCTCTGTATAAAGTTAAAAGTATTAAGAGTCAACATTAAAAAGAGAACAAAGTGTAAGGGATATTTTTGCCACAGATAACGTGTAACACTTAATAATTTACGTTTTTTTCAAAAGGAAAGTCCAGGAGGAGGAGCTGCGAGAGAATCACCCGTATTTCGATAAACCCCTTTTCATAGTTGGCCGTGAGCACAGATTCAGGAACTTCTGCCGAGTGGTGGTACGGGCTCGCTTTAATGCGTAAGTTCATTTCACAGCAACATTGGTTCCACGGGTGCTTACCTCCATGTCCTCAGGCAAGCTCTAACTTTCCTTTTCCAAGGAAAACTGCGTGTAGTGTGGCCACCACACAAGCTGGCAGCCAGTTGTCTGTGGTGTAGTCTTGCTGCTGGAGGGACGGAAGCAATTAAATGCTGTGTTAGGGTAGATGTGTTTGAGCAGTCCATGATGCCGAGATGGTCAAGACTGTGGGGAAACTGCAGGCATGAGCTAAGAGGAAAGGCTAATGTTTCCCAGTTGTAGACATCTGGAAATCAGCTTGCTGTTCCCTTCTTATTCCTCATCATAAGGCAAGAAGTTTTTATACACCAAGTTACTCATAGAACAGAAAAGGTGAAGAGAAATTAATTGCACCTCTGCTCACCCAAATACTCTGTAGCCCATAAAAAGGGACTCAGAATGGGCTGAGGAGGTGTTCAGCTGTGAGAGATAAAATGATAAAAGCTGAAACCAAATGAAAACCAGGAAGACTCAACAACTAAGCTGTAGGTATATGTGACTGTGGCAGATAGCGATCCATGTACAAGCAGCTTTCTATAAAATCATTTCACAACTCTTCTTTTAAACCTCTGTCTCTTGCTGGCACCAGGATTTTAAAGGGTTAATGCATATCACCTTGCATAGAGAAGACAAGAGATAGCTCAAGGCCATGAGCTTGGCACTTAGAAGGACTGGTTTCAGCAGCTGCTTTAACATTGATTTTCTCTGTGCCCTTCAACAAATTATTTCTAGTTAGCATGACAGGATGGTTAGTTTTAACCATACCTATATTTAAGTTTCTGCCACCTTTGTAGAGACATGTCCTTGAGCTACATCCCCACTTTTCTATGCAACTGCTAACTTGATTGTGGGCACTGGTCCATGAAGCAGTTGCAAATTAAAACAGAAAAACAAAATACTCAAACAGTCAATCAAATCCACTTAGCATTTATTCGTCAGTGCCTCTTAGCATTGCTAAGTGTCCAAGAGTAACAGGATATTTATATTAAAACAGTTTAAATAAAATGTTTGCAATCATAAGAATAAACTGATTTTCTTAAACAGTCTTTTTTTTATTTACTTAAATCCTCCCTGCTTTTTTTGTTGTCCCATCTAGCTTATCAAGTAAGATATTCTAGATATCTTTTTCAAACTGATAGGATACATATTCTAATAAAAAAAGGCTGAGGAATGCTGCTATGTACACTGTAGGGAGAGGCATGAGTTTAAGAAGCAAAAGTCAGTGGCTTCAGTGGGAAGGCACATAATCCAGTATGCTCCATATGCTTACTGGTATAAGGATGAGCCTGGCTGTGGAAGATGTTTCTCGTTCTTCTTGGATGTCTTGTGCATTCCTTTAATTCATAACCATGAAGTCTCTCTGGTGGTAATTCCTCAAGTCTGTTCAGTCCATTTTTCACTTCAGGCTCAGCAAGAAAGTAAAGGCAATTTCACATCCCAATGGCTAGAGCCCTCCAATGAAATATAGGATATGTCAGTGCAGATCCTGTCTTGGCATGATTTCCTGCGGGAGTTGGAAGACAAGTAAAAGTGCCTATAACCAGTGGGTCAGGAGAGGCTTCTTGGAAAGTATTCTTGTAGCTTCTCCCATAGCAGTCGTTCTGGTTTGTATGAAATTGATAAATAATTGCTGCAGCAGGAACTTAATTTGTGTCACCTAGATATGTGCACATTACTTATAGAGTGGTTCTCACTCTGACTGCCTAATGGCTGTTTGGATATGGCAGGTGGAGCATAGCAATTACATGGGAAAATTTAGATACAGAGAATCTAGAAATATTAATCAGAAAAAGATTAAAGAAGTAATAAAGGACATAGAGCTTGTGGAAGGATGTGTGTGTGTGTGTGTGTGTGTATTAACTGAGGGTATCATGATCACGGAATTACAGAGTGGTTTGTGTTGCAAAAGACCTTAAGGATCATCTAGTTCCAGCCCCTCTGCCTTGGACAGGGGCAACTTTCACTAAGCCAGGTTTCTCAGAGCCTCATCTAGCCATGGTCCAAGAAGTTTTGAAGTAATTTTAAAGATCATTTTGGTACCTAAAATTCAGTAGCAGGTTATCCCCCTTATTCCCAAGAAAATTACAAGATTAAGTCCTTGTTTTTACAAAATCAAAAACACCTGTCAGTTCAAAGAATCTTAGAGGAATTACAGGTATGCAATGAGTTAAAGTGATCCTAGCTGTGTTGATAATATGACTGAAATTGCATAGAATTAAATGAAACTTATACAGACATTTAAAATACAGACAGGATAAAATGGAGCCTTGATTTTGGACAGAAATTACTTGGAGTTGATGGATGCATGGTATAATTATAATGCTGACAAAAATAAAATGTAAATGACTGTATCTTTTCTTCTTTTTATAGTTCTAAAACAGATCCTGTTACTGGAGCTGTGAAAAATACCAAATACCATCAGCTTTAGTAAGCACTGCGAAAGTAACTTTGCTTGGTCTCATAAGCCTGCAGTATAAGTGTGTGCACACACGTGCATGGATGTGTGTAAATGTGCATGCACATGTGTATGTCTTCTATTTTTTGGCTTTTTTGTTTTGTTTTGTTTTGTTTTTTAAAAAAGGTTTTTCTTACCATGGAGTTGTCTGGGGAGAAGGACAAACAGGAAGATGATTTTTAATCAGACTTTTCCACTTCATTTGCATGCAACTTCTCAAGTTTTACTACGCATTTCTGAAATACTGAAATTTTTGACACTTCTCAGCTCAGTTTATTTTTCTTAGGAAAGCACTGAACTGTGGTGTAGGTACAAAGGAAATACACAGAGCTCTGGACATTTCTGTAATGGCCTTTCCTTATATATCATTCGCAGTGACTTGCTGGGTTTGGTTACTTACCTGGACTGGGTCATGATCATTGTTACGATATGCTCCTGCATTTCCATGATGTTCGAATCCCCTTTTAGGAGAGTTATGCATGCTCCAACACTCCAGGTACTTTCACTGAACCATTTTACAATTATTGAACCACAGTCACCTTGCTTTTCTCGACTGCCTGTTCCTCAATTATGGTTGTTCTCTGCTTTTGTTTTCAGATTGCTGAATATGTTTTTGTAATATTCATGAGCATTGAGCTTAATCTGAAGATTATGGCAGATGGCTTGTTCTTTACACCAACAGCTGTCATTAGGGACTTTGGAGGAGTTATGGACATATTTATATATCTTGTAAGTTTTTATATTTATGGGAGATTTTAGTGGCATTCTTAATTCTGATATATTTGGTTATATAAACATTTAGTAGTGTGAAGAAATTTGTCTTTGTACCCTGATACAAATAGTAGTGGTACACAGATGTGATAAACACCTGGCAATTTAGTGTGGGGTCATTGTATGGCCCATTTTAATTCTTTATTTGCTAATATGTTTTAAGTATCAGATCTGATTTTGCTTCAGAGTAAACTCAAGAACTCTGATGTCATTTCAGCATTTTTGTGCAGGAGAATCTTAATTTTACCTGCTTCATAGATGTTAATTGCTTCTTCCCCTCTCAACAGTATTCCTCCCTTGCTGAAGGTGTTTCAAAAGCCTTTACCATTTGACAGAGGGCACATCTTTGTTGCTGGTGTTGCTATAGAAGAAAGCAAAGAAACCTATATCCCATGTCTATCACTAGTGATGCTCAGGAAAAAAAAGCTTCTCAACAGTTCTCAACAGTTTCTGGGAAATCTCTTGCATTCCATTAAAATAAAAGAGGAGAATGTCCATTTCCTCTTCACATATGACAGTAAACACCACAGAATATGTCAAAACCAGTGCTCAGTATAACACAGTACAAAATATTTTCAAACTGAAGAAATTACTGAGAAAAATGGCTTTGATAGATTTAGATTAAATCTTTCAGAGATTAATCCACCAGGCAGATGTGCTGCATAAAATTTGTCACAATCAATTTGTATCAAAGATTCTGTTGTTAGCATAAATAAAAATATGCATACTTGTACAAAACTCCTACTGTAGTATGCATAATTCCTGTGCGCTTTAGTTTCTTGAAATCTCTGAATTCCTCTGCTTGTCTGAAGGAAAAATTTAGGTGGTGTAGTTTGGATATTCCAAATGTGCCTGCAGTGATCTTCAAAGACTGTGGAAGAAAGTCAGAAGGACTGTTAAATCTGTTTGTTTTGGTGGGGTGGCTGCCTTTTATCACTTTCTTTTTAACAAACTATATCAAGTTTTAAATAATGGGTGATATCATCTTGATCCTCCAGTTTTTGTGCACTTACTTCTTTGTAATACTCTCACATCTGTCCCCCTATGATAACTCTGGCTTTTAAAAAATAAGAAGGACTTAACAGATGTTAAATCAATAACAATTTGTCAGAGATTGTTCAGGTTACATGACACAACTATTTGCTGTTTGAAAACACTTCCAAAAATATAACATTCGTGTAATGAAACCACATGGTGACAAAACCACTTATGCCTGTAACAAAGTGGTAGGAAAAACTGTCAGGAAAACTGTTAACAGACTTTCCAGGTGAGGATTTCTCAGTTCCAGGATAGAATCTCTGAAATGAGAAGGAGGGACAGAAATAATGCTGCCTGCTCCAAGAATATAGTTTGTGTCCCTGTTTTGAGTCAGCCAAATTGATTTCTCCTTTTAGAACTATTCCATCTAATTAAGCATATAAAATGGATTTTGAGTCAAAGGGTGAGTCAGAGATAAGCTGATGCACATTAGTTAGGAGAATAAGCCAGGACACAGGACATAAGAGATCTAAGAACTATTTCTAAGTTAGATGCTCTTTTGCCTTATTCTTTCCTTTAGTTTTAAGGTAGAGAAGCGTTCATTGACCTTCTGTGCTGTGTCTATGCCAAGACGTTGTAAACCTCACCCTTCTTTGCCTCTTCCTGTCCTGTCACCTCCAGGTGAGTTTGATATTCCTGTGCTGGATGCCTCAGAACGTCCCTGCCAAATCCGGAGCTCAGCTCTTAATGGTTCTCCGCTGCCTCCGACCTCTTCGAATTTTCAAACTGGTCCCTCAGATGAGGAAAGTGGTGCGAGAGCTGTTTAGTGGCTTCAAGGAAATTTTTTTGGTATGTGCCAATTTTTTTTTCTTGCTAAAATATATGAAGGAGTAATAAAATAACATTTTGATATAAAATTCATGTTTTCTATTCTTTTCACCATTGTTCTCTGTTTACTTTTCATTGTGGTATCACTGCAGATGACCAGACAACAGGCCAAAAATTAGAATATTAGTAACTCATACTGAGTAAAGCTGTTGTAATAATTATTTTAGAAATCATATTATTTGTTTAGCATACTTTTAGTCATAATTACATTGGAGAACTACTGAAAAAAAAAAATCTACCCCTTTTTCACAGTTCTAGTTGGTCAAGGAATATGAGAAGTAGTATATGGAAACTCTGCAAAACAAAAGAAAACCTGGTTTCTGAGCTTCAGGTCTCTACCTTCAAGCTTTTTGAGAGGCAGCCAAAAACAATACAGCTGTTCATCACAGATCTGGATCTCATTCTTATGTCATTGTTGTTATTATTATGATCATGGCCATGCTTATTGTAATAAGAACAACAATAGAGTCTGTGATTGCTTGATCAGACATAATCTACTGTCTTGGGACCCTATGTGGTATTGGTCAGCCTAAGCAACAGCCATCTTATTCCTTAACAGAAGGCTTTATTAGGTCAGGTTGTTACAAAACACTAAGCTACAAAATATTTGCAGACAGAAATAGAGCAAGGACAAAAAGTATAAAGCTAGTTGGCATTTCATAAATACTGTATTCTATTAAAGATATTTACATCTTAATTTGCTCATGCTTATCTTTATTGGAGCTATCCTGGAATTAAATATCTAGCTGTGGCTTAATCAGATTAATTAGCCTGAATCAGCAAAACAGAAGCAGCACAAATGCAAGTACTCAAACAGTTGCTTTAAAGTGAGTGGCAATTCTTATAAATACAGAATTTAGCAAGGTAGTACACTGAGCACAAGAAAGCTTTTATGCTTATCTGCAATTCTTAGATCCTATGTTAAAAATAAGACTAGTACAACACAGCACCTGGTACTGGACCAGAACCTAAAGAAACATGTCTGTCACCAAAGCCATATCTCCAGGTTCCTACCACAAAATGATCCTCCACACAGATCACCAAGGGAGCTGACCCCCTTTTTCAAGTCTGCAGAAGAAGAGTTTAACAAATCCAACTTCATCTTTACAGGTTTCTATTCTTTTGCTGACATTAATGCTTGTTTTTGCAAGCTTTGGAGTGCAGCTGTTTGCTGGAAAACTGGCTAAATGCAATGACCCTCACATCATCTCTAGGGTAAGAACTGCTTTTCTTTTTCAAAATAATGGTATGTTGTGCCATTTTTGCCTGCTGGGGAAGGCAAGAGGGGCAACCAGAGCTATCATATGAGAAACAGAGGTCTTGGGGGCACTTTCTTGTTCAGAAGCAGGATGATGGAGGGACAGTAAGGATGGGTTTTCATATAAAAAGTAAACCAGGTCCAAATATTGGGAACTGTCTTAAAAAAAGCTGTCAAATGAATGTCATGTTATCTGCAAAGGACTGGATGGCACATGGAATTAATAAGGGAAAATAACACCTTTACATTCCTAGGTCCACAACTGAAAAACAGGTTAGACTGCTAGAGGTCCAAATCAATGGGGATGCCACGTGGGTTACGTGGAGAAAGTTATCTCTGTTTCTTACTCCATTTGGAGAAATATCATCATGACCTAAAGAGAGCAGTGGTCTTTAGGAAAGAGGTGAAAGGCTACAAAGTCTTGAAAACTGAAAAGCACTGGCAGTCCTGAAGAAAAAAGGTGTATGGAACGCTTACTAAGATGCATTTTTCATTTGGATAAAGGTCCATGACTATTAATCACAGACTTTAAATAACCCTTAATTTCTGTGTATACTGCTTTCCCATCATGGGAAATGTGCTGTTTATGCTGGCATGTTGGCATCTCTCACAGGCTTCTGTTTAATCTCAGGCTGTGGTTTATTTCACTGTAGGAGGATTGTCATGGCATCTTCAGAATAAATGTAAGTGTTTCCAAAAATCTCAATTTAAAGTTAAGACCTGGAGAGAAAAAGCCTGGATTTTGGGTGCCACGAGTCTGGTGAGTTGCTACACTTTGGCCTATGTTTCTTCAAAAATGCAGCTGTTGGTGTAGAAAAAATGGCTCAAATATGATGACATTAAATTACTGATGGAGGGGTTTTATTGTAATTCAAATGATACTAAGAGTAAAAATCCTAGCATATTTAGTAAAAAGCCAGATATATGAAATTTTCCAGACTTAACCTCCATTTCATGAACCAGAAAGGAAGGAAAAAACCCTCTAGGTACTGAATCTATATAGGAATTAGATTTGATTTGGTTATTATTACAATGGGAGTTATTTTCTTGAAAAGTATCATCACTTAGTAATTCTTTAGTACTATTATGAAGGCAACCTGAGAGCCATAAAGCGACAATAGAACCAAAGAATAAATAGAAAAAGATGGGAAGGAAAATAAATGGAAATCAACCTGCCTACAGCTACCCATAAAAACAAATGATTATATCATGTCTAAAAACAGCCTTTCTCTTCTATGGCCATCATCCATGCCAGCTAGCAGTTTCTTTCTTTTTCCAGTGCAGGGAGTCCTTGTGGTCTATCTGGTGCAGAAGTGCAGTAAAACTTATTTAAAACCTAATGTATGTGTTTGTTATTAGTGTTCTAATACACTTAATATTTCCCAACACCTGAACAGGCAAAACTCACTCTTTTTAATTGTTTAGAGTTTTCATTCGGTTGGCATTTTGCAAAATCAGCCTAACAGCAACAATTATTTTAATTGGCCATGTGTGTGGATAAAGAATGTACCAGCAGTGATAGATTCAGAGCCACCCTACACTAATGAAATAGTGTGCTGTGATTTGAACAGTCAGTAAAACTCTGACATCTGCAGAAGTCTTTGTTTCTGTATGCTTCAGAGAAATTCTTCCTCGAGTAAGCAAATTCAATCCTGTTCGGCTTGGCTCAGAAATAAGCAAAAACTGTCTTAATCAGCATAACTGTAAACTTTGGGGAATGTTTTGTTATTGCAGAAATATGTTTTACCACAAAGACATTTATACCACCTGTTGCCTGTCAGGCCAGATTTTCAAGAGCCAGATGTCAGTATGAGGACTACATTAAAAAGAAGGAGAGCTCTCTACATCTGAGCTCTCTTTTCACTGAACGTTTGGATTCAAGAAGCACCAAACACTTAATAAGTCTTCTGGAATAGAACTGTTTACCTTATAAACTATTGAAAAGTCATTGAGCTCCTTGGATTATCTGGCTTGGATTGTAGAGACAGAGCAATGTGCTAACCTAGCCCAAAGAGAGTACTTTTAATGTTCAGCTGGAAAAATTCTCTTGAATCTCAACTGATAAAAAAGATCAGAGCACATGGTATAGGAAAGCCATGAAGATGTGATGTCCTCTCAGTAAGTTTTTCTTTATGCTATCGGTTCCTCATGATACAAGCATTTTCTAAAGCGAAGAGCATTTTCTAAACAATCTCACTGACCATGGAGCCTGAATCTTTTATGTGGGTTAGAGAATTGTTTCCTGCAAGTAAATTTCTTTTAGAATCTGGCCAATGCTATCAGATCAACTTTTTCCATGAATTATGTATTTTTCTTATTTCATTGGCAAAAGCTTTAAAATGCAGCAATATAAGAGTCATAGAATGTTTTGGTTTGGAAGGAATCTTAAAGATTCTCTAGTTTCAACCTCCCCTGTTATGAACAGGGACATCTCGGACTACACCAGGTTGCTTAAAGCCCCACCCAGCCCAGCCTTGAACATGTTATAAGCGTTATTGCTGTGAGTCAGACTCTGAGTAAGAAAATAAAACATACATAGGGATCTAAAAAATTATGTTTACATATTTATTGCTGTTGCTATTGTTTTCTTATTCCTGATATGGAGCTTTGATATTTTTCAGAGGCTTTCACCCCAACTTTGCAAAGTATTTAAACATTAGACTATGAAGAATCCAGGTAACAAATAGAACAACTTTAATGCTGGTTACACCTATTTGTGTACTGCATTTCAGGGCAAATCCTCGGAATTTTAATTTTGATAATGTGGGCAATGCAATGCTGGCACTATTTGAAGTTCTGTCATTAAAAGGCTGGGTGGAAGTCAGAGATGTTATCATTCATCGTGTTGGACCGGTAAGGAAACACATCCGATTATTTGAATTCTGCCACAAATAACTATGTTTGGGTTTTTTTTTTAACTAATAATCTTATTTCTATCTATTCAGATCCATGGAATCTACATCCATGTTTTTGTATTCCTTGGATGCATGATTGGACTGACCCTTTTTGTTGGAGTTGTCATCGCTAATTTTAATGAAAACAAGGTACTAAGTGAGATGGTTTATTCTGAGTGAGAGGATTTATTGAGTGTTTTTTACATTTTACATACTTACAGAACTGGCTCTGTGAGAAACCTGAAACTGATATTACACTGTCTACATTACCTGGTAAGGCTTTTTTAGTATTGGCTTACCAATCTTACATTTTGCAAGACTGCAAATATGGCTTCAGATACACCTGATCCATACTTGCTAGAAAATTGAAGCCTGTGATGACAGCAATCCATCACACACTCTATCAAAGCTGATAAGAGTTTATTTCTAGTGCAGCTGTGCTGCTAGATGGAGACTGAACATAAAGCACTATGTATTTACAGATGCTGCTTGTTTTGATATAGATATCCATGTGGTAGCAGATAAAAAGATGTGTTATGCTTGCCTGTATTGCAACAAAAGGGTCTCTTTAGAACCCTGCCATTGCAGTATTTCAGATCCAAAGTAAAGCTGTGTGGCTTTTTCTTTACGAACCGCAGAGTACATTGTAAATATAATTGTCCATCATTCAAATGAAAAGGTAGGGAGTGTTCTAAGCAAGTTCACATGGCCTTTTTGGATTACCCTGAAAAGTAGAAAAATCTGCCCTCAAGAGCAGCTCATGTCTACACTTGTTAAAATGTAGAATCCTCTGGATAGGACTGCTGCACACTAACTTCACAACCTTTAATCTGAGGGTTTTTTCTGAACCTCTTGTGATGCCTCTGAGGCATAGAGACAAAATTATTAATTTTTTCCTCTTTCAGTTCAAAGTCACAAAAATAATGGGATATGATATTTTTACCACTCGTGGCTCTGAAGGGAAAGGATGATTACAGGCTATGGGGCATGGAGATGTGTCCCGTTGTGCTTGTTCTGGAGCTGGGTGCTGGCTCTGGCCCTGACCTGAGCCCAGTAGCAAACACAACCATTGAGTTTGTCCATCAAGGAAACCACTTGACTCCTTCAGGAAGGGAGCCAAGCAGCACGTTACTGTGGGCAAGCAAGGCATCGTGAAGTGGGGTCAAGCAGTTTGTAAGCCAAATAAATAGCCTAAAACCTTTACTGTTTTGAAGGTATTTTTATGTTTGCATAACATCAGTGTAATTTTGATAAGATGAAATGCAGTCATTCCTGTTAAAATATATCTGTTCTAGAGAACAAGGAGCAATGTACAAATAATTTCTTTTCTTATTCACTAAATTTTGACTGTGAATTACCAAAGCTGAAATTTCTGCAGTATGAGAACACCATTGGATTTTTATAGATGGTTTTGTCACTTTTCGTTCAGCTGTGCAATATTACTTTTCCTTCAAATTTTTCAATACACGGATGAATACAGGAAGCTTTATGCTTTTTGTCCTTGCTCACTAGTAACAGTTCCCTGTAAATTACACTGAACAGGCACATCATGCAATATTTCTGTAGAATTCACATGATACTTAAAGTATAAATCTTTTATATCTTCTGGTTCAGCTTCTTCAGTTGTTTCTTAGTAACCTGCGGAGGCATGTAATGTTTATTTTCTTTCTTTTTCCTTCACTACTCATTACTTTTTGTGTATTTACTATAGGGAAAAGAAAATGTTTTCAGATTTGAGTTGAAAAGATTAATATTAATTAAATGGGCAAGAGTTTCAGCCCAATTAATATTCAAGTAGAGTGAAGAAATGTCCAGAAACTAAAAAAAATATGTAGAGAGATGGTAGGCAACTAGCCCAGAAAGTAGAGAGCAAAACAATCCACAGTATGAGGTTCAGTTGCATTTTCTTAAAACTAGTTATTTGACCAATGTATTAGTGTTTAAAGCAGATATATTCTTTAGAAAATTCATGCTGATATATGGTTAGAACAATTACAGGAGTTATTGATGAGGATGAGAGTTGGGCAGTTACTGAACAAGCTATTTTACATGAGAACAATTTTCTAAAAAGAAAAATTTATAATCATTTCAGATATGCTCTAGTTTTTCGTATGAGTTGTTGGAACTGCAAGTGTGGAAATATTGGACTGGGAAGTGCCACAGCAAGCTCTGGGCTTTGTCCTTGGTTGTCCTAGTGACGGGGCAATAGCCCAAATTATTCCATCCCCCAATCCCATTTCAGTCCCCAACTATCATTTGTCAACAGTGAAGATGTGAGGGACTCAAATATTAGCTGGCACTTTGAGCTGAAGTCCAAATGCAAGCACAGCTCCTCCAGCCCTAGACCTGCTCACAGTGCTCTGCTCTGTGGTTCCCTTATGATGATCCTGCTTATGGAACTGGCAGTATCTGAGCAATGAAGCAATTTGGTACCACTAGATTTTACAGAACTCCGCTTTTTTGCCACCTTTGTCTTGTTTGCAGTGAAGGGTCTCCAAGAATATAAACCAGACACACTCCTTGGGGTGGTGAATGTGTTGCCTTTTAATCTAAGCATTTCTAAATGGTGCTGTTTGGGCCTGACAGCGGTAGTCAGCATCTTTACATCTGTCACTTTGCATTGTGTTGGTACCTCTTCCCAGGGTACCATCTAGGGACACAGCTCCATAAAGAGATCATGTTCACTAAGAGGGAGAAATCCTGACCTTATCAGTTGCACAGCCAGTCATAGTTCTAGCATCTACACAAGCCAATGCCCAGGTAAGGACAAAGATCATGCCAGCCCTCAGCCAGCTCAGTGAGGCTCCTTTCTGACAAGGACAGGGGCCAAGTGTCGGGGAGAAAGAATTTTGACATTTACCTTGAAAAGGTTTCCTTTCTTTTTTTAACTCTAGAATCTTTCTGTGAGATTTTACAGTTCTCTAAAGTGATAAGGAATTAATTTTGTTTTGAAGGTCATTTTAGATAACATTGAATTATGTTTGAAGTTTGTACATAACACAATGTTATGTGAACATTTATGCACATTATCAGCTACCACTATGTTATGTGAACATTTATGCACATCTCTCTTTGTGCTTCCTCTGTAGAGAGCTCTTGTAGATTCATAGCATACTATTATTTTATTTCAATTACACCCCAAGCAGAAGAGTTGTGGAGACCAGCAGTGGTCTCCTGGAGGGCTCCTTCCCTGAAGAAACTAGTGGCACTAGTAAGCCACGGGATTTTCTGCTGCAAAGTCCAGACAAAATCCACCACTCTGCTTCCTGGTAAATGACGTTCAGTCAAATGGAAGACTTCCTGCAGTGTTTCATTGCCCACACTGGGCTGCTGCTACAAAGAGCAGCAACTGTGCCTGCTGAGTTGAGTCCCAGAAACTCACAGCTAATGTGTCTAGAAATCCTCTTGAGTAACAGCTGATACTTCAGACTCCTTTCCCCAAGCAGTGTGTTATTTAAGGGAAGTTGTGTATGTAACTTTATTTCAGACACCAAAGAGAATGTTATTTTCATGTTGCAGTGCTGTTAAATGACAAAAGCTTTATATGCTTCTCTTTGTTTATTAAGGGGACAGCTTTACTGACTGTAGATCAGAGGCGATGGGAAGATCTGAAAAGCAGACTGAAGATAGCACAACCTCTTCATCTCCCACCTCGTCCGGGTATCAAAGATATTTTGATTTTATTCATGTTGAGCCCTAGTGTTCGTAATTCCCCAGGAGTCTGCGATTCAAATTAAAACTGTAATCGTGAGGCCACTAGGAGGTTGTGCATAAGTTAATGTGGAAACAGGCTCCAACTACAGATCTCTCCATAAGGCTATTAAAATCAACCCTAAAAAGGTTGTGCTTCGATGGTTTTTGGATAAGCCTTAATGAAAAATTTATTTTCTAAATGAAAAATATTTGCAGTTGGATGTAATGATATAAATGGAATGTATTAACCTGACAGCAGTTGAATGATGCACTTGTCCTAAAAGTTCCAAAGCTTTCATGCAACACTAGTATTCAGTATTTGAAATTATATGTTCAGAAGCCCTATTTGATATGGAAAATTGTGGCAGAAGATTAGAAACATATTTTGAAAATGGGAAAGGATTATTTTGCCTCTGATGAACATGGAAAATATGTCAAGAAATAGGGGGGAAATGTTATTGTGTATTTTAACTCTCCTCCTCAAACTCTTTCAGATAACGATGGCTTTAGAGCGAAGATGTATGATATAACTCAGCATCCATTTTTTAAGAGAACTATTGCTGTACTTGTTCTGGCACAGTCTGTGTTGTTATCTGTTAAGGTAATTGTGTTTCCTTTAAGTTCTTCATTACAGTAGTAGAGCATGTGTTTGCACATTTCCTAAAGCCAGTTAATGATCAATTCATTAGTGTGATAAATGCAAGGAAATGTGATTTCTAGATACAGCAATCTCAGTTGGCATAGATCACTGTAGATTAATTGTAACTTGTGGCGCTCAGTCAATTTCTGCCTTTTTGTAGTCTGGTCCACTCTTTATAATTTCTAGTTAAGGTGTAAATCTTGAGAGAGAAGAGTACACTAAGATGCCATTCCTTTCTGAGTATATTTTAAATTGAAATTCATTCATTAACAAAACCCTCAAAAAAGTTAAGGCAATGAAGAGGCATTTATTCTGTTTAACAGCTGTTGCTCTATGAATGGATTATGCTTGCTTTTCAGTGGGATGCTGCAGATCCAGTAACTGTGCCTTTAGCAACAATGTCTGTTGTTTTCACCTTCATTTTTGTCCTTGAGGTAAAGTAATATATTTTTTGTCTTCTTGGGATTAAGACTTATATATATATATATTTCATTTTCTCTTCAGGGATGTTTCTCGTTCTTCACTAGGGTGTTTATTTCTGAATGTGTACATTCAGAGTTCTCCATGTCACTTGTCTTTAAACATCTGTTGTAAGAAGAAACTTTTAATGTGTTATAGTCATACTTTTCTACAACCTTGAGCTTTGTGTCTTTTTATATATATTCAAGACTGAGTATTTAACAGTGTGTTTTGGTGAACCCAGTGAACTCTTTTCTTGTAGAACATCTCAGATTCCTTCCATACAACAAAAGATCTGAGTTGTCTCAAAGAAGTTCTGCTTCATCCCTTTATGTTTTGTGTGGTGTTTTAATCCCCACTATTCTGTACCTGTGACAAAATCAAACCTCTCTCAGCTTTGTTTTGTTTTAAATATCATATTCCATTTTCATATCTTTTTCATAAGCTACTCTCCAGCTCCAGCGTTGTCTATCTTTTGCTGCACAAGTCTGGCTCCAGTGTGGTAGCAGTTCTCTATCTACGAGAATATTGTTATTACAAACTCTACAAGGTGTATTTAGCCTAAATTCATAAGACTGGAATCTAATGATTTAAACACATTTTGGAAAACATACTTTTTTAATGTATAAGGATATCAATTTAACATTAAAGAAGATGCTTCCTCTGTGGTTAGGATAGTACATAACTCTTTATAAGTTTTTGGTTGAGTACTTTTCTTGTCAGTCCCCTCTGAATAGCTGATACTGACCACTATCAGAAACAGGATAGTAGACTATGTTTCCCACTGCTCTAATCCAATCTGACAGTTCCTATGTTCCATTGATAGGTTTTGCCAGTAGTGATGAATAAAAAATGAAGTGACCTTGTAGCAGCTGTAGATAGAGTATGTCCATGTTGTTGCTTCTTTTTTCCCTACCCAGGAGAAATCAGTATCTCTGGAGAGACTGAGCAAACATGGAAAAGTTTTATTTGTGTCATACACGGGCAGGTTTTAATTTACCTAGTAACTGTGTCTTTGGAAATACTTTTTTCTCTTATACTGCCAGGGGAAACAAATACACTTCTAGAATTTCAAGGGAACTTTGTCAGAGCCAGGGAAAATTTGTTGACTGTCTCAACAGGCGAGCTATCACACTGTGAGTGCACACAATTTATGGAGAGAGGAAGCAGCTTCCTGCTCAGGATCTTCCTTAATGCAGCATAGTCTGGTCACAGAGTCTGCTTTCTGCATAGCTGATGGCCCTGTGTCCAATGTAACAACTCTGATTCAGGCTTAAACCTCTACTTCTCACATCATATATATGTGGTATAGAAAATAGGAAGAGTTTGAAGATCTCACTTTTGTTACCACACTGATGATGACAGAGTAAAGGGAGATGTGATTTTTTTTCATTTCCATGGTGTGATATTCAGTTCAAGATTATGGATACCTGAAGCTAGGTGTTTAAATTCTATATGTGAGGTAGGTGTTTAAGCTGTTACTCTGATCAAGGGAGATGAAGGGTGAGATTCAGTTACCTCCACTAGCCAGTCCAGAAGGCCAGGGATGTTTACAGGCATTATGTCATCCCTGCCAGTCCCATCCATCCATCTTCAATTCTCTAGGGCATCTCAGGTAACTGAACGCAAGATACCTTAGTAACTCAAATGGTAATTAGAGATTCAGAGACCATATTGTTCACTTTATAGTCAGGATTCAGAAAACACTATCAGACAAAAAGCTAACTGGAAAATCAGCCTTTTACCTCAAGCTAGTGTCCTCTTATATTTGGTTTTGGTTTCAGAAAAGTTTAATGGTAGGGTTGCAAGGTGGGATAGAAAAAAATAATTTAATGAATTCCTGACATTTATAGCCTTTATACAATAACTTATAACCTGCTCTGAGATTCAATACAACTTGTGTGTGAGAAACTCTTAGGTGTTCCCTCCACATGCATTGCTCTACTTTGGTATCCATTACCTGATTTGACTATTTCTGTAACTATTAGTATCTATTCTTGAGCTTCTCATCTGCATTGCTGTTACCTAAATTGGAAATGTCAAGCACTCTGGAAGATGTCTTTTACCAGGTACACTATCAAATAGACTGTCTTTACTGTTCTTAGCTTTTTTCTCTTTCATGCTGCTGAATACAGATGGTGCTGAATAGAGAGTATTCCTTAAAGCAAGAAATATTTGGAATATAGGAAAGCTTTTTAATAAATTTGAACTGTAGGTGCTGCAGAACACAATTATATTCCTGAGTTCAGATGTGCTTATGTGATTTTAACTTGCTTACAGACAGCTAGATAGGATACTGCTACCTTTTTTAGCTATGTTACTGACATGACTTGTTTAACTTCAAGCTATCTTAACCCCACATTCACCTTAGCAATCTGTACATTAAGCATTCAGTCTGAGGTGGTTAGCTGCACTCCTGTCATTGGTGCTTGATGGAGACAGAGAGGCAATTCAGAATGCTGTTCATCCCTTGGTCTTGGTCATCTGTGTACCAGTTTTCCTCCACCTAAGGGAAGCTAATATCCAGTTAGTCCACATGGGAGTATTTAGCAGAGGTGAAACCTGCCCCTTGTTGTTTGAAACTATTTCATAAAACAAACCAAATCAAACATTTTGGAGAATGGAAGAGGATCTCATGGCAAGGAATAATATTTCTTCATTACAAGTGATAAATTCTTTTATCCATAGGTCACAATGAAGATTATAGCCATGTCACCTTCTGGCTTCTGGCAAAGCAGAAGAAATCGGTATGATCTCTTGGTGACATCTCTTGGAGTTATATGGGTCATACTTCACTTTGCCTTACTGGTAAGATATACAAAATGCAATTCCAGTGATTAAGATTATCTTATCTTGAGGCACCAGCAGAAGGATTGCTACTGTATATCCAGATAAATCTTTGAGAGTTTAATAAGGCTGAAATATGTCTGAAAGAAACTAAGCTTGATGCTAAGAAGAATTATTGTCTTGTACAATCATGTAGTGCAAAAATTGTCTTACTGATGGAAGTTGGAGTCTGTAAATGTGGTAGGAAACAAGCCTTTAGGAGGGATGTAAGTGAGAAGAGGAAGGAGACTGAAGAGAGTGAGAGCTCTTGCTAACAAAGGTCTTATGAGCATGAAGGAAGGAAGAGGCAAAGCACTTTTTAAAATTTAACTACACTCCTGGCTTCTTTATTTACAGGGGAAGGAGAAGGGATGGTTGATACTTGTCACCAGTCACAAGTTGTCAAAGTCACAACACTAAAATGTCTGCAGGATCTTCTCTTGTGTGCCCCAAGTTCTGTTTAAAGAAAAACTTGTTTCATGTGGCTAATCATTTTGCCCTGACATTCACAGCTTGTCCCTGCTACTAAGTAGCTTGGAAGGCCTGAGGAATTTCTGTAATCCAGCAGCTTCCTTGACAAGTACCTGGGCCTGATGGTCATAGTTAATAGAGGACTGAAGGGTTTTTGGCTTGATGTGTGGGGAGGTTGGGTTTGTGTTCTTTATATTGTTGTTAATCATTTATGATTTCTCTTATTTCATATGGGTACTGCCCTACATTACTAAAATATCAGTTATTATGATCTGTTCAAGAGATTCCTGGGGGACCATGTTTTAAGTTTTTTGTGTTTGTGTTCCAGAATGCATACACATACATGATGGGGGCATGTGTAATTGTCTTCAGGTTTTTCTCCATTTGTGGGAAGCATGTAAGTATAAATTAGGAACTACAATTACTGCAGTGCTCATGTATAGATTAAAGGGCTAGATGCTGTGCATCTCTCATGCAAATTCTGTAAGGCTCTGTTTTCTAGGAAAAAAAAAATTCAAACAGCCAAACAGCAGTCTGCAACTTTACATGCTGTATTTAAAATGTCAGGATTTTAAGTAGATTTTATAATAGTGCTATGTTTACAGGAAAAGCTGAATTTTTTTGGAAAACAAAGTGCAGCTGCAATAATGCAGCTTTTAAAAATGCTCTCCACGACTCTGAAATTGTGTTACTTTCAGCCCTTTCCATTTCAGTGAGGTCTGATGGGCATGCTCGTTATTTATTTTCACTGCAAGACTATTGTAGTGGTGGTTGAATGTATCATCTTATTATGATAGTGCTCTCTTAAAAAAGTTCCTTTTTCCAGAGTGCAGGTCTGTGTCTTTTGTCTCTACAGTGTATGTCTTGTCACAACAGTAAAGGGTTTATATTGAATTTAAAAACAATTTTGGGTCAAGATGTTCTTCTGGAAACACTGGGATGGTGACAAAGCAAGTCACTTCTCAAGTTTACATTTCTTTTGTGTTTGGATTTACTCTGGTGTAATTGAGAGTAGACTGGCAGAATAAGCATAAGCAGAAAACAAACACATATATTTAACAAGTGGTGACATTGCATTCCCTTGCTGTAGAACTTCTTAGACTATCCAAATATTTTCTGTGAAGTCTGACGTATTAAAGTACATGTGATGAAAAAACTGCTGTACTAGGTTGCCAGGGTTAAGAACAGTAAGTCAAAGGGTTTGTTCAGTAAAGATAAAGAGTTTTCTTTAAATCAGACTACACAGAGCCTGTAGAGCCTTGGAAGTCAAATGAAAAATCCTTGCTTCTCCTATGCAGCCAGACCAAGTGATTGCCTTCAAAGCTCTCTGATTGATTCTAAAGTTTTTTTCAAGGTTTTAACCTAGTCATTTGTACTTTCATATTACCAGCTGTATCAGTTTCACTAATTTACCCATCCTGATGCACTGTGATGACTAAAGATCAGCAGGAATTTGGCATGATTATAAAAAAAAAATAACACCCTCAGTTCTATTAATGGGAATTTTTTATCATATCCAAAGTATTTAAGAGTGTTAGGACACTCTAGGGCAAAAAATTTATCAAGAGTAAAATATACATACATGGGAAAATAATATCTATTATCAAGGCTCACAGCCTATGACATTTTCCAAATGATGGTCTCATTTTGTGTTCTTTGGCCAACTTTGCAGAATCATAGACTCACAGAGTGGTTTGGGTTGGAAGGGACCCTAAAGATCACCTCATTCCAACCCCCCTGCCATGGGCAGAGACACCTGCAACTAGAGCAAGTTACTCAAAACCCCATTCAATGTGTCCTTAAACACTTACAGGGATGGGGTGTCCTCAGCTAGTTTGGGCAACTTGTTCCAGTGCCTCACCACACTCACAATGAAGAATTTCTTCCCAATACCAAATCTAAACCTCACCTCTTTCAGCCTCTTGAAGCCACTTACCCTTGTTCCGTCACTACATGCTCTTGTAAAAAGTCCCTCTCCAGCCCTCTTGTCACCCCCACTTAGGTACTGGAAGGCTTCTGGAAGGTGTCCCTGGTCTTTCACAAACTCCCATGAGAAGTTATTGGCTTAAAGAAGCTGTACTGATCTTAAGGAAATCTCCTTCTCTATACATGAAAGTATTCCTTTAGATAGGCTGCAGTCTCTGTGGTTTTTGTCTAACAGGATCACTTTCAGATAAGCCCAAAGTAGTTTACTGCCCCACTGTCTGTGCAATGTCAGTGCTGGTACTTCAGGAGAATACTGATCCTAGGATATTATAGTTAAGCTTATGCTGTACCATCACTGTAATATCCTCCACTGTATTATCCTATGTATACTTTTTGAGGAGCAACATCTTGACCTTGTAAATGAGAAAGATACACTGATGTCTGTAACAAGTAAAAAGCACACACAGTTCAAATCACATTCATAATGTACCATTTTACTGAGCTCATCCATTAATATATGTGTCTAAAGGATTTGTTGTCAAAATGGCAAGTGCAAGAACTCACATTTATGTTTTATCTTTGCTTTCCTGAATGCTGTCATGGATTGCTTTTTCTCTGTCTTTCCAGGTAACACTAAAAATGCTTCTCCTGACTGTGGTTGTCAGCATGTATAAGAGTTTCTTCATCATAGTGGGCATGTTCTTACTGCTTCTTTGTTATGCTTTTGCTGGAGTGGTGTTATTTGGTACAGTGAAATATGGAGAGAACATTAACAGGTACAGTATGGAGTTCCCACCTCACAGGGATGTTCTTTAAACAGCCTGAAGAAATCACATTCTACTAGAGAAGTTTATCTGTGGTAAAAAACAAACAGATCTGCAGGTGTGGCTGAAGAGCTCTAAACAGAATTTCTGATAGGAGACACTGAGCCATCTTTCCAGTGCTTGTGCATTGGACTAAATGACACCTGATCCAACCCAGAGCTGACTGAGAGCTGTTCTTTGCTGTGCCAGCTGAAATATGATCAAAGCTGTGCTAGCCCACAGGATGCTGAAACACAGTGTACCTACTGCATCTTACTGGCATCACCCAGGAGCAGGATCCATATAGCAGGCTGATACAGAAAGGAGGCAGTTCTTTGAACTGGCTGTTAGCTGCAGATTTCCCAGTCATCATCAGGCTTACAAAAGAAAATGGAGACAGGAAATGGGATCTGGCCTTGAGTTTTCTTTAGTTCTCTGATAAAATGAGCTGAAATACTCAGACCTGTATCTGAGCTAGAGTTCAGTTATTGTACCTTAATCATTAAATAAATAATTCAATGGGCTCATTCAAATAATACTGTAATTATTTTTAGTTTAAAATAGAAGAACAGTAGAAAATGGAAACTTTTTTTTTTTGCCAATGTTTTAATTCTGGGAAGTGAAATGATCTCTCACTCTCAATCTTTCTCTCTTTCTTTAAAACAGACATGCAAATTTTTCATCAGCCGGCAAGGCTATTACTGTACTCTTCAGAATAGTTACTGGAGAAGACTGGAACAAAATTATGCATGACTGCATGGTAATTACAATACTGCCAGAGATAAGTAGACAAGAAATGAGAGATACCCTTCCATCTCAAACTGTTTTCAGTATCTTAGATTTGTACAAGGAATGTTGGGCTTGCCTTTATCTCTTCAAGAAAATAATGTTCACTAAACCTCAGAACATGATGCAGAAATTGCAATTCCAGTCTCATACTCACAGTAAAGTATTTCATGGAGCTAGACAATTAGATGATTTAAAACCAAAAATAAACAGATTGTTTCAAAATCAGAAATGTAGCAACTCACTTTTTCACTATTATCTCTGCTTTGAGTGGGACAAGGTGTTTTTTCAGGTTAACCTTGTCTTTGATTCCTGCACTTTGGCTTATTCCATGTGAATGATAGTCTTGATGACCTCAAAATTCCTCCTTGAATCATTATATTTTGCCCTAGTAGATGTTTATCTGTGCTTTCCATTGCAAGGAAGATCATATACCTCTCCTTTTTAAAATTAATGAGCAGGGAAGAAATGTTTTGAAAACCACTTTGCTTCAAAGCACCAGGTTGTTCCTGTACAGTGGTATGATGCACAGTGTGCCCTCTGTGTGGTAGTAAGATCTATGCCTCAGACTTTTTTGTCATACCTCTCTCTCTTTCCTGGTTTCTGTCTACTAAAGGAAGAAAAATAACCTGCCCACAATAATGCTCACAATATCATTCCCTAATTGGGAAGCCTTCAAGAAATAGTAATCTTAAATATTTTATTGATTGAAGATAAATTAATAGTCCCTTTTTGTTATTATTATTTTACTTTATTTTCTTTCATTTTGAAGGTTCAGCCTCCATTTTGTACACCAGATAACAGCACCTACTGGAAAACAGACTGTGGAAATTATGCTGGTGCTCTTATGTATTTCTGTTCTTTCTATGTCATCATTGCATACATCATGCTAAATTTGCTTGTTGGTAAGTGAAAATAGACATTTATAACAACAAGGTAGGTCTTGGCATGTGGTGTGTTAGATATGAGTCTGTTGTGCTGTTCAGAGGCTACCTTGTACCTTAAATGTTACCTTGCATGCATATAATGATTTTGATACTTTGGCACTGGAATGCTAAATCTCAGGAAGTTTAGGAATGAAAGCTCTTGGAACAAGGAGATATTTTTCTATTTTTAGAGTAGAGCTGCCCTACAAAACACTGTTTTCTAAGCTTTTATTTCTTCAGTTAACCTTTGTTCAAGCATCATTGGAATTCATTTAATGGATCTTAGATTAGGCATCTCACCAGCCTTTAAGATACAGTTTTTAAAATGCATGGTGAATATTGGTGTGGCAAGACAGTATATTATGCATTCAAAATCCTTGTCTTAGCATACAGGCATTTGTTAATGTGGAGTTTGCACAATAGAATTAGATGTTACAATGTAACTACAGGCTTTCTTTAGGGTGTATTTTGTTCTTGTGGTTTTCAGCTATCATTGTGGAGAATTTCTCATTGTTTTACTCAACTGAAGAAGATCAGCTTTTAAGTTATAATGATCTAAGGCATTTTCAAATTATATGGAACATGGTTGATGACAAAAGAGAGGTAAGAAATAATAATTTCTTGATAATGAGTACAGAGATAAAATAAATTTCCAGTTTTTTTCTTGAAAAGGAATATGAGATTGAAAAAGTGTGTTGACAAAATTCTCTGAGCAGTTACTGTTCAAATTTGAGATGTGAGCATGATCTAACATTGTCCACAGCCCTTCAGATAACAACTTGTATTCTGTAAAGTGCTTTTAATAGAAGATTTACAAACATACCTATTTATAGGATCAATATAATAGCATCTTTCCTCCCAGCTCCCTGAGAGTTGTTCCCTTGGAAGTCTACAGATTCATATCCATTTTTTGTGTCTGATCTTCAGAAGATCTTTGCTGAGATTTCAGCACAGCAAAGTTCTTATGGGGAGCCTAATCAAGTATGGGCTGGGTGAGAAGACAATGAAGTGGACTGAAAATTGTCTGCATAGGCAGGCCCAGAGGGTGAGTGTCAGCAGGACAGGTTCTAGTTGCAGGCCAGGAACTCGTTGTGTGCCCCAGAGCTCGATACTGGCTCCAGTCCTGTTCAATATCCTCATTAATGACACGGACAGAGTGGCAGAGGGCACCCCCAGCACATTTGTTGATGACACCAAGCTGGGCAGAGTGGCTGATATTCCACAGTCATGCTGCCATCCAGAGAGACCCTCACAGGCTGGAGAAATGGGCTCACAGAAGCCTCATGAGGTTCAGCAAAGAGAACTGCAAAGTCTTGCACCTGGAGAAGAATAAACCAAGGCACAGTATAGGCTGAGGCCACCCAGCTGGAAAGCAGCTTGTCACTAAAAGACCTGGGGGCCCCAGTGGACACCAAGTTGAACAAGAGCCATCATTGCCCTTGTAGAAAAGAGGGCCAGTGGTATCCTGGGCAGCATCAGACGAAGTACTGCCAGCAGGCCAAGGCAGAGAGGGTCCTTCTGCTCTGCTCAGCACTGGTGAGGCCACACTTGGAGCCCTGGGTTCAGTTCTGGGCTCCTCTGTACACAGAGACACAGACATACTGGAGAGAGTCCAACAAAGGGACACAAAGAGGATGAAGAGACTGGAGCAGTCTCCTGAGAGGAAAGGCTGAGAGCTGTGACTGTTCAGCCTGGAGAAGGCTCAGGGGAATCCCATCAATGTGTATAAATACCTGCAGGGAGGGTGCAAAGAGGACAGAGCCAGGCTCTGCTCAGTGCTGCCCAGTGACAGGGCTGGAGGCAACGGGCACAACCTGAAACACAGGAGGTTCCCTCTGAACATCAGGGAACAGTTTGTCACTGTGATGATGACTGAGCACTGGCACAGGTTTCCCAGGGAGTTTGTGGAGTCTCCATCCTTGGAGATATTCAAAAGCCTGATCCTGGGAAACTGTCTTTCAGAGACCTAGCTTAAGCAGAGGGGTGAGACAAGGTGAGCTCCAGAGTTTCCTTCCAACCACAACCATTCTGTGATTCTGAAATGAGAATAACATCTGGGAGACTAAGTTGCTCAGATGCCCACACAAATTAAATCATCATCTGAATGATTCATGACATCACCGAGATTTGAATGCGAACAACATTTTGGTGAAAGTAGTTGGTTGTCTGTAGTTGGCACATGGCTGTGCTGGAGAGGGAAGCTAAAGTCTGTCCTTATGAGGGTAGAAAGTTGTGAATCCGTGGTGCCCAGCACTGACATAACCTTTCTGATGTGGAACACCTTACAGCAAAAATATTTCTGATGAGGCTCATTTAGCAGAACAAAAGATATTTGAAGATTGTGAATACCACAGTTTCAGAGGGAAGTACTTTCGGTCTTAATTTTGTAACAACAGATAGAAATTGTTGTCACCAGAAGTGCAGGATGTGCTGTCTCTTAGAGCAGATAACCTTTTAAAAACCAGTAAACTCTCAACATTCTGCTCATTCAGAGATGCACAGAGAAGGACACAAGTTTACAACAAATTATAGACATGGCTATGAGTGTTTAAACTATAGTTTAATTTCCATTTTACAAAGGCAGCTCTTTGGGAATATGATTCTAATTACAGATGAATGCAAATGTGAAAACTAAATCCCCAAGCATTTTGGAAAAATTCCGGCGAAATGAACGGCATAGATTCTCATTGTATATGAGTCAAATAACCATGAAGACTTCTGTGAATTTGCTGAAGAACTGGCTGAATGTGCACAATCTTCAGCAATGTGTTCACAGTGACTTAAATATGTTAGCAGAAATAGTTTTTCTCTCAGTGATCAAGTTGAATGTCTCAGTTGGTTGTTAGATCACAGTAATAATTTACCATCAATTATGCAATTTAACACAGGGTGTAATCCCTACCTTCCGAGTGAAATTCCTGCTGAGGCTTCTGCGAGGTAGACTGGAGGTGGATCTTGACAAGGACAAGCTGCTGTTCAAGCACATGTGCTATGAAATGGAGCGGCTCCACAATGGTGGTGATGTCACTTTTCATGACGTGCTCAGGTACACTGAGATTTTCTCCACATTTTTAGAACAGATATAGCAGCCTGTGTTTCTTTCCAGTCTAACAGGCAGCTATTAGGCATGGGAGAAGGCAAGACTGGTAGCCACAGAGGCACTGTAATTTTTAATGTCTTACAAAAATTAGATTTCCCTTTTTTTTCCTACAAAAATATTAGTGATGGCAAATACAGGTCCTAGGGAATCAGCTCTAAGTAATTTTAACATTTTCAGTGCAGGAGGTTTGTCACAAACTGCAGTCACATGCTCCTTTTGTATCCCAACTAATGAAATGTACCTTCACGTGTAGCAACAGTGAAGCCTGACGAGAAATAAAATAGAAATGGGAACATTATCCAAGCGTAAACAGTAAGGGGGAAAAAAAACCCAAACCACAACAAATGCCCTAATTGCTTACAGTTCAGCAGTTCACCTATATTGGATAGCTGGATGTAGGTCTTTGTTTTGACCACAATAAGTCTCTTCTAGAATCCTCTCAGCAATTTTTTTAGCTTCAAATGTGAATTTACTATGCACACCTGAATTATGTATTTTCACACTAAGGTCTTAAGTATGAGCTTTGACTTTCTAAAAAATGCAAAGACACCAGAATTTAAAAATAAATAAATTGTGTTTCTTCCAGCATGCTTTCATATAGGTCTGTTGATATCAGAAAAAGTCTTCAACTGGAAGAGCTGCTTGCCAGGGAGCAACTGGAGTATACCATAGAAGAGGAGGTGGCCAAACAGACCATACGAATGTGGCTGAAAAAGTGCTTGAAGCGAATCAGAGCAGTAAGTCAAGCTAAAGCAGTATCTAAATGGTTGCATAAATTGAACTGCTCAACAATGCTGGAATCTGTGTCCCTATGCTTCATTTACTTTGGAGTTGTGATAATACTTATTTGAAGTATGTAGCAGTAGCTGAGCAAAAAAAAGTTTGTTACAGCTCTACAAAAATAGAGCTGTTTGTTATAGCTCTACAGTGCTACAAAAATAAGCATCTTTTGAAGGCAAAAACTGTCTTCCTGCTCAAACTTTATCTGTCTTTTCAATACAGCAGGAAGGTGCATGTGCAGAGACCAAAGTCAAAGGACAAAAAAAATAATTTAATTAGATGGAACTTCATAGGCCGAATCTTACCTCACATAATGTAATTGTATAATTTCCTTGCCTCTGCTGGCAGATAAGAAACCTGTAGATGACTCTCCAGATGGAGCCTTTATTAAGATAAATCATTTGAGTGAGCCATTACAGTTACTGTGTGTGCAGATGAGCAGAGTGTCTACATGGAAAGCAGGTGTATGGACCAAGTCACAACCTGGTTGCATTGATGACCGATTTTTCAGTTATTTAGAGTCTGACTCCAGGTTTTGATGCATATATTTTTTGTTTTTATAAAAAGTTACTTCTTGTAATAGGAGATTTTCCATAGTGATCTGTCATCATGGCATCTGTCTTCTGTTTGTAAATTTATACAAATACTTAGCTGGACATTCTGAATATAATGTACATTCCAGCTGAAACATCAGTGTTCAGTGATATGTAGTTTCATTTTGATTTCATCTCTGTGATAATAATGGCAGTAAATTTAATCTCAGCTCTCAGTTCTGGGTTTGTTCAACTCTGTTGTTCATTTCATTATGATATTGAACTACACTATGTTAAAGTAAATATGCTATTCATTTCACTCTAATAATATGGTTCAGATCATTTCACATTCTATGAACCTTTTATAAACTGAATATAATTATGGAAGTTAAGATATATTTTGAAATTCTCTTGTTATTCTCTAAGTCTCCCTAGAGGGATCATGTGAAAACTACCCAGGAAAGTGATACCCTTCTTAAGTGCTGTTTATTTTAATTTAAAAGCAAATTAGATTGTAAAATGATAATGGTAGTAGGTTTGTTTTTCTATTTGTATTGTAAATATATACTTAGTCCCAACGTTTTCACTACTATTTTATCCAGTTTTATTGACAATCCACTCCAAAGTCCATGAAAGAAATCAGAATTTTTTCATTGCCTTCATGTAATTCCCTGTGAATCTTTACCCATTTCCTGATTTCTTTTCCTTTGCAAGAGCTTTTAACTAATAAATTCAAAACTTTGTATGTGTTTAAACTCTAGGTTTAAACCAACAATTGAGCAATGTGCCTTCCACTTAATGTAGTTCATAAATTTCATCCTCTATTCCCTAAAAGTTAGAAATATGCTGGGATTCACTCTATTTAAATAACAACATCTAATGCATGGATCTTTATTGATGCACCTGGAATCCTCAGCTGGTGCTCAGTGTTCAGTTAAATATTTGGAATGCTTTAAAAAAAAAAATCAGACACATTGGTGTGACAGAACAATGAGAACTTTTTTTCATCACATACTGTACCTTGATAGAAGCAGCAGCAGTCATGCAGCATTATCCATAGCTTACGAGAGAGCCAACAGCAGGAGCTGAGCCGATTTCTGAATCCTCCCAGCATTGAGACAACACAGCCAAGTGAAGATATGAATGCTCTTAATCAAGATAACAGTGCACAGCCAGAGGTATGTTATCCAGAAGACTATCAGCTACTCATAATAAATTCAGAAAACTTTCATGTTTCTTATTTGTTCTTTTTTAAACATCGTTTTAGCTGAAAAAAAAAATTAAAATAATACCTTGTTTTGTTGCCATTAGATGTAAAGGCAAGATGATCTAAGGCAGAAATTCCCCAACATATTTAGCTGTCTTGCTGTCACCATAAAGGGCAAACTCAGCTGTACGACTCTGGCAGCCCCAGCTTTCAGCTCTTGCATGAGCTGTGTTCAGGCTTGGGGATGTGAAGCTTTCCAGTTCAGGCATTCTGAAGTGGTGTTTACACTGAGGGAGAACACTGGCCATGCTGGGACCTCTGGGCAGGAGTCCTGGCTTCTTCCAGGATAGGGAATATAGAAGGTACGACATAAGGGCTGCTTTCCACAATGGTTGTAGTAGGCTGAGAATAATTTCATACCCTTCAATAGGACGAATGGCATTGACAGCCCACATGACCTTTTTGCTTGTCTGTTAGTAGTAGTTTTCTGGGGCATTGAAGAGCAGAAAGCATGCTGCCCTAACCAGCGGCAATATGTTTTGTTTGTATTCATGGATAAGGCTTGAAACAGAATAGGAAGGTATCCCTTCCTAGGGTTACCTAGGGAAGCTATGACTGAGATTCTTTCTTCTCTGTTCAGACAAGTAGCCAGCAGCAGCTCCTTAGCCCGACACTTTCTGACAGAGGTGGCTATAGACAAGACACTGGAGATGCTGGGAAACCTCAGCGGAAATTTGGACAATGGCGCTTGCCATCAGGTAAGTGAAAAAGGTTTATCAATAAAGTCCCCACACAAAAAATTGCTGTTGTGCAATACCAAGGCCAAGAAAGGCTTCATGATTCACAATTCTCCCTCCTGGCTGCTGCTTACACCTACACCAGGGCTTTCCTGTCCTCATGCCTGGAATAAAGCAGTTTCTCCCTTTCTTCACAATTCAGAAAGTTTGAAAGATGGGGTCAAGCATTGCCCTGTGCAAGTGGTTACATTTTTTACTTTTTCATACATTTGCTCAGGATCTTGTACATCAGTCAGTCCTATTCCGAATCAGAGTGCTGCCCTCAAAGGCTGCCCCTGTTCAGACCCTAATCATATCTAAGTGGAAGCAGGAGAAACAGTAATGCTGTTCTGTTGACCACCATTGACCCTACTGTTGTTGCCAGTGTACTTGTCCAAGAAACAGCTTAATGGAAATCTTTCAACACGTGATTTCCATTTATATATCACTGAGCAGCAAAGATCAACATTATGTTGGAAAAGAGAGAAAGAGTGAGAGGACGCATGCTAAGAAGTCATACTACTGTAGTCAACTGCATAGGTTTTTCAAGTGAGAAATCTTGAAAGAATGAATAGCCCAGAGTTTACTTTCTTAACACTGATCTGATCTGTGTCAGTTTTGAACATTCCTCAGTGGATGGTCCTAAAAAAGAGGGTCATTTCCATGCACAATACAGCTGAGAGATAAGTAGTGTGCCTCCAGTCCAGCAAAGACAGATATTTAAAATCATGAATAGCATAATTAAGATCCATTGTGGGGGTTATATACTTAGACATGTGGTTTAGTGCCACGCCAGCAACTTGTAGCTGTTTCACCCCCTAGGCCATTGTAAGGTATCACTTTCTAGATGTAGCTGCCAATCCTAAAAGCACCTCCCCTCCCCCACCCCCCCTTCCTCACATTTACTACTTTCACCGTTTTGCCAGCAGGTTAGCTCATGGAAGTACTGCCTAAATCATTTAGCTTGCAATTAGCTGGATAAGAAGAGATCTTCTGCATCAGTTATCCCAGCAGAAGGAAATGAGGCACTGCTCAGTTAAACTGCTCTGCCAGCAGATTAGTGGGTGCAGTGTGAACATCTGGAGCTGGCAAAACAAACAAATTAGAACTGAGCCCTACCCTTTCTGAACTAAATCAGTTTAAAGGTGCCTTAGTCTAGCTAGTTCTCAATACCTGAATTCTAAGCAAAAATGTTCAAGAAGCAGATCTACTCTAATACACAACTTTCTGAACTTTCTGTTTAAATTCCCAGCCCCCAAACCAATAAGCCATTCAGTGTCTTCAGTCAACCTCCGTTTTGGTGGACGTTCAACTATGAAATCTGTTGCATGCAAAATGAATCCCATGTCTGATGCTGCTTCCTGTGGATCAGAAGTCAAGAAATGGTGGACAAGACAATTAACTGTGGAGAGTGATGAGAGTGGAGAGGACCTTCTTGATATCTGAGAAGCATTTAAGTCATATCACAATCTAATTTTCTATGTTTAGAATTAAAGATGCTGTGATGTATGATTTCTTTAAAATTGATGTCATACATTTTCTCTTATGCTTATCCTCCTACCATATGAAGTGTAGCACACACTTCTGTGCTAGAATTGACTTCTCTAGGTACTAACTGTACTCTAAGAAACCTGTATACTATAGCAGTACTAACAAAGCCAGAAAAACTATATTGCCTTTAGCAGACAGAGCATTGAAAGATTTCATGTGTTCTGTAAAATCATAGTGAAAAATTTGATATACAAACCTCTATGTTTTCCTTCAACTTTTACCATACTTTAAAGTGGCAACACTTTACAATACAGGGGTAATGTATTTCTTCTTGTTGTGTTTTCCTTACTTAGTAACATTTCTTTAGAAAACTTTTATTATTCACAAATGACCTGAAGAGGTCAGCACTGACTTCATGTTCAAGGGAAGTATTTTTACTAAGTACAGATACTGAATTACAATTCTGAGCTTTCACTGGACCTTTTTTAAAAATATGCAAGTTACAGGATTACTAATTTTAAAATTAGAAGGTGAAGGATTGGCTTTTAAAATGTAATTATCTTTGAGGTTTGGTTATTATGCAAAGAGCTTGATTTTCATAGAGAAAATGAGGGGGGGAGGAAAAAAAAAACATGAAAAACTGTGCATTTAAGCATCCAGCAGAAGACTTTCACATGAAAAACATGGGTTTATGCTTCATTTTCAGCATATACTGGTTACATATATGTGTGGTGTCATTATTCTTCTTTTAATTGGGTCCCATTTTCCTTGTGTACTCGTAAGATTTTCTTCTTGTCTGTGATAAAAATTAGCATGTTGGGGATTCTAATTACGAAATAGTGTTGTATGTCTTTAAAGATACATTCAGTTTTGCCTGCATAGGTGGAATTTTACTTACCCATGTTAGTGCTCATGCTACAGGCCTGCAAAGGTAAGGCATGGCACTGCGCTGTGGCTGAGTACCTTTGTCTCTTTTATCCCAGCACATCTTATCTGACATGTTAGCCTTCACTTGTTTTACGAGCCACCAATAGCGCTACATTATTGCCAGGGAAAAAGCAGCTATCGCTTTCATAAAAGCTTTTCCAGTGAAAGGCCAATGCTATACAGATTTGGAGGTGGAAAAGGAGAGCCACAAAACACAACCGTGTTTGCTAGTTTCAGAATCTAAGGCTGTCCAAAAATGTGGGGTAAAATTGTGCCCTTCCCTCAGGGAAGAACTAAGAGGTTGCAGGTTTTGTTGCTTGGCCCCTGACTAGGTTTTATAGCATAGCTGGGACCTTTCTGTTACCATTGTTTCCTATGGAAATGATAGTTTGCTCTAACATGGCCTGATGTGAGATCTTGTAAGAGGCTCACTGTTTATTTACATCACCATTTGAAAAATACATCCTTTCAAAAGCAGACAAAAGCCAGTGTTTTGCAATTTTTTCTGGCCAAGATATTAATTTAAAGTGGCCAGAATACAACAGTGAAAACACACAGATGCCTTCACCAAAAATGCAAAATTAGTTTTGACTATGAAATACAGCTTTCTTGGCATCTGTCAATGTTTTTTCCCAGTGTATGGTTGAACATTGATTAGATTTTTTTTCTAAAATAATCATATTGAACACATCTGTATTTTGTGGGGGCTTTATGTGTTTTGGGGTATATTTAAGTTTAAATCTAGTCAACTGTAATGCTATAGTAAAAGAATATGTGCATTCTCTTGTTTACTAGATCATGAACCATCAACAGAACTTCATATGCAAATCCATTACTTTGTTCTGTTTTGTGCTTAAGTTGAGCTTTTGTATATATAAGAAAAAGAGAAATATTGGATTTATAAAAGAGAGTATCTTTGTCAGTTCAGTAATAGATTGAACTACAGATCACTCTTGCTGCAAGCCTTCTTTTTAGAAAATCTGGCAAACATTTTTTCCTTGCCTTACAGTACGCTGTCAATAAAAGTGAGTTGCTTTAAGCAATATTCCTCCCTCTGGTTTTCATTGTAACTGCACTGGCTGTATGTGGCTCATCCATTATAATGCTGCATAGTAACAATCTCTCTGGTTTGTACAGGATTATGTAGAGGTGCTTTCAAACTCTTGCAATTGAGGGTCTTTGGTTTTTTCACTCCAGCAACTAAGTCTGGAGGACTAAGACTAAATAGGACAGTTCATCATTTGCTTTTATTTAACCCACTTTTTCTTTTTTTGCTTCAGAGACTGGGTGTGAGAGAGTGAGTGTGTGTGTGTGTGTGTGCCTGCAACATTTTATTTTTGCAGAAAAAGGAAGTGGAATGAAGTTACAAAGATATGAAAATAGAATATACACAGGCACACAAGCAACCAGTTAAAGGTAAAAACCTCCCTAGCACAGCACTGCCAACATAACTAAAGAAGGTCCTACTCTGCAGCAGAGAAACTAAGGTACATTTGCACATGAAGGTGAAAAGCAGAGAAGGGAATTGAAGAATGACTGGAGTTCAAAGAGATTGCACCAACAATGGAGAGACACAAAGAGGAAACAGTGTGTCAGGAAGTCAGAGAGTCCAGACAGCCTTAGAGAAAAGCCTTAGGAATAGATCCTAAGCAAAGGTAAACAAAAAATTGCTTGGGGAATATTACTACCTGCAGAGCAACCCTATACAAATGAAAAAAGGAAGTTGTTTAGGCCTTTTTTTATCCAGTAAGAAAGATCTGTTTCATGGGAAGCAAGTTATAAAAGTGTTCATGGCTTTGTTGGACAAAAAGTGTAGCGTATATTGTCAGTGCTCAAATAAAAACCTACTTGTGGGAAGTCTGAGAACACACAGCAAAGATGTATGTCAATATCATTCCAAAGTCAGGTCAGATTTCAGACAATCACTTTTTTAATGAAGGAACTAATAACCTGAAACCATTTGCTTTTGGAAGACATCCAACTGAATTAAGAACTGAAAACATAAAGTATGCATTTACAACCTGAAAATACCATCTTTGTTTTAACTAATGTGGAGCAATCAGGCTTAAACATCTTCAAAATGACATTACATTCAGTATTGTCTGCATTCAAAGACCAGTATCACAGCTTCTGAGAAGCCAAAGAAGATTAAATGCCAAGAGTAAGTGAATAACTTTGTGAGAATAATCTATTTTGTTCTCTTCTTTTATTCACAACATACCCATGCAGATTAGAGTATCCATGAATAACTGAAGTAGAAGAGTTTGCACTGTTGTAAGAGTACATTTGGAGGACCAGCAAGCAACCTCCCATCCAAAATGCCCATTCCTTCTGCAATACTTCCACAACCAAAAACAAACACTAGCCTGAGTTGTCAATCAAAATTTCCAATAGGATTATCTCAGTCTCCCTGAATCTGGCTTTCAGAGTCTGAATTCATTCCTGCTATTGAAGGCAATTTAGTCACACCACAGATGAACTTGCCACAATGCATAGGCTGATGCTGGGAAGTTGGCTGCCCTGGTTTGTTCAATTGCTCTGAAACACAAAGGGAGCCTCACTAGAATTCAATTAACCTTCCTCTTCATCCCAAGGGCGCTGGTGTCAAACCCCATTAGCAGCTGTTGCCCATTGTTCTCAATGAAGAACCTCTAAGCATGAAGTTATTAACCCATCAGTGAGCTAAGTATATGGGCAGTGGCACTTTATCCCCCTTCCACAGGTTCCTGTGTCAGATGCTTATTCTGTACCCTTACTGGTTTCATACTTTTATCCGACTTGCATATCTGCCCTTGGGAATTTGGGTGAACTACCTGAGCATCTACAAAAGTGTGTTTCATACAAGGTGTCTTACTGGAAACACAAGAAATGTCCTTTGTATGTGTAGAAAAGGAGGAAGAAAACTCCAAACACTATCCATCAACCTGAAGAGCTGTTGACATTAGCCTTTTCTTCTTTCTGAATTTGGGCATCAACCAAAAGTGGCACAAGCCTCAGTGTAAGCCTCAGTGTCTCAGTGGGAGTTATTTTATTTCAGGAAATCTTTTGCTGAGGTTGGAAACAAACTGATTTATGCCAGCAGATATCAGTGTGTCCTAGAGACTTGGGCAGTCAGGTTCTGACTGGTCCTCCAAATGTTGGAAGTCACTCTGGTGGGATTGCTGTTGGTAAGTACATTTTCCCCCAAAGGTAAAGGAGGAGAGTTGGCCCTTGAGTTCATTGACAGAGAAGCTGGATGTTGCACCCGCTCTCATGCCCTGTTTTCTGGTTTCCTTTTATGTTTTGCTCTCCAATTTCATGTAGGGGGGACAGTGTCTAAGCATATTCTCCATTCTCAGCATGTCCTCCCAAGAAATTAGGTATTCAACAATTTCACTATAATATATATGATGCCAGTTTATAAGGGTAGTAAGTATTGCTTTTTTTGTCTCAGCACTTATTTTATAGAACTACATGTTCTACAGATCAAGTCATTTCTCCTCTCAGATTTTCTAAAATCCTACTGCTTGGGGAATCTATTCACAGCACATCTAAAAACAGGGAGAAATAAAAGTGAAAAAAAAGGAAAAAGAAAAAGAGAAAAAAAGAAAAAGAAAAGAAAACAGGGAAAAAGAAACAGGAAAAAAACAAAGACAAAGTAGTTACCTGGGCATTGGGTTTTTGTTTTCGGGGGTTTTCCCTTTTTTATTTTAGCAGCTATTTAAAAATGAATAAATCTCTGTTTTTATGTGAAGTCAAGCTTCTCGGTTGTTCTGACCAATCTAAAAAAAACAAAGTTTTACTTTTTTTCTTAATGTCTCTGTATTCCAAATGCACCTGTTTTGAAATTAAGAGCTTTCACATTTTGTCTCTACTTTTAATTTTTAAATCTCATCAAAACCTATTTTGTGTATTTGACTAAAAATTATTAATATTTTTGTTATGAAAAACTGATTGTCCCAATAAATTTTTATCATGCATAAAAATTCACCCAATTTGTTTTCTTAAGTCCCTCAGGAAAAGGTTAATCTGGCTGAAAAGCTGGTCATGACCCAGGACTGTGAGCTTCCATCCCAGAAAGCAAACCATATCCTGGGCTGCATCAAATGCAGTGTGACCAGCAGGTAGAGGGAGGGGACTCTGCTCTGGTGAGATCCCACCTGGAGTGCTTTGTCCAACTCTGTGTCAGGGGTCCCTGACACAAACAAGACATGGATCTGTTGGAGCAAATCCAGAGGAGGGCCACGAAGATGATCAGAGGGCTGGAGCACCTCTCCTATGAAGACAGCTGGGGCTGTTCAGCCTGAAGAAGAGAAGGCTCAGGGGAGACTTTATAGCACCTTCAAGTACCTAAAGCAAATAAGGCAGAGAGATGTTTTATCAAGGCCTGTAGTGACAAGACAAGGGTTAATGGCCTTAAACTGAAAGTGGGTACATTTAAATTAGATATTAGCAAGAAATTATTCACTTTGAGAGTGGTGAGGAACTGGAACGGGTTGCCCCAAGAAGCTGTGGATTCCCCATCCCTGGGAGTGTTCAAGGCCAGGTTGGATCAGGCTTTCAGCAATTTGGTCTAGTGAACAGTGTCTCTGTCTATGACAGGTGGCTTGAATTAGATAATCTTTTAAGATCCTTCCAAGTCAAATCACTCTTCCCAGTTCCTTCTTAGCTGCCTGAAAAGTCCTCCAGTGCGACCAGACACTTGGTGGTGACTTTTAAAGTGCTTGTAGGCACTGCTGGCCCTGGCCACCAGCTGTTGGAGACAACTGCTTCCTTGTCAAAGCTGGTAGATGCAGCTGTGCCTCTGTCCTCCATGAAAATACTCTGCTTTTTCACTGTACCCACAGTGGGGAGGAGTTAAAGCTCTAAAAATGTCATCAGTGGCTGAGAAGATGCAGGTCCCCTCAGGCTGCTCTGCAAGGGGATGGTCACCTCTGTAACCATGGTGCTTGGGCAGCCAAGAGCAGGCAACAGACACAGAAAGGCTTGCCTAAGCTTTCTTGCCAACACTTTCAGATCAGTGATATTAGGTCTATAATTTATCCCCTCCTATGCTGCAGACAATCCTGAGGGTGTGATCCAGTAACAGGTTTGGTTGCTGTTATTAAGAAAGTGTCAAATGCAGTTGTTTGTAGCCGGCTCCGCTCTTCCACTGGAAAGCACAATGACCTGAACTTGACCAGTTTACTCTTCCCCCAGTTGCTTCTTCTGACCTCTGTAAAATGGCCCAGATTTAAAAATCCAGGTATTAAAACCTTCATTTTAATTGCATCAGCAACAGCAAGAATATTTATCTGATGCTAGCCTACAGATGTATTTCAACTTTGTACGCATTCATCAATTCAGTGTGTATCTGTTAGGGATTATCTACGTGAGGAAGTTGCACCAGCTTAAATTTAACCTGTTATTGCAAATTGATTTCTCTAAATCACTTTGAATACCTGTGGAAATGCTTATTTCAGTTTAAAGATTTTTTATATTGATCTATGCTTAAACCCAAATAACCTTGCTTTTATTCTAATGGCAAGAGTGCTCCCACAGGTCTACACATCAGCCCTCTTAATACCCGCATCTTTAATTATGTGGTGCTAAGTCCTTTGCGTAGAGGAGGCCCTTCTTATGGTCTCTGGCAGCAGCTGAGATGATAACTAGAAGCTATCTCAGGAGCAGCCGTCTCCCTGCTGCCTGAGCATCCGTGGAACACAGTGCCAGTGCAGCCTTGGCTCTGCCATGTGACACTCCAACCAATTTGCCACAAGATAGTGTTGGGCATTTTACACCAAGAACCACCCATGAGGAGTCATTTCAGATGAGTCTGTATTGGGTATGACTCCCTCCACCTCATGCAGTCCTTGGATGTGGTGTGAGCAGCTCTTTAACCACCAATATTTCTCCAAGCCTTCCTGTCGTGCCACAGCGCATGCGGGACATGCTCTCAGTTCCGTGCTATGGCTGCTGTGGTACATTCCTTGCCTTATCCCAGATGACTGAGCTGAACAAAGCACACATCTAGACACCAACAGTCGACTTGGGCTCAGATTGCTTTCACCAAACCCTTTCTGTTTTCACGTAAATCAGTGTTTTTCATCAGGAGGAGGTTTTTGTACAATCTCTTAAGACCTGTTTTCTGAGCTAATCTGACTACAGCATTTTAATATATGATCAGTCATCCACAGTTGTAATCAAACATTATGTTCCCCTGCAGATGGACAGTCAGAGCTGCCACAAATGGACCATCTCAACAATTTCTGATAGCTGAGCCTTCTACCAAGGTATCACAGAACTATGACAAATGTAAACTTTTTTAACACTAGAGGGCTGGCATTACTTTACTACTTTACACTGGTCACCGCACACATTCACACAAGATAAAGCTTGATCCTCGTTGTTGTCATGGTTTAATATTAGTTTGATTATTTCAGTTTGTAGAGTGTTTAGACACTGCAGTGACAAGGTATTTCTACTATCATTATAAAACAAGGGACCTTTCATTGACCTTATAGTACTTCTAGAAAAACTGCTTGATTTTGTTTGTGGAAGCATGACTTTTTGGGAAACTAATGACATTCGAATTCCCACTTGTGTATGATTTGCACAGAAGTTGTAATAGAAGATTAAGTTAGCAACAGCATTTCATTTTCTGTATCTCCAGTGACTATGATATTTGCATGTCAGATGGAATGCAGTTTAAATTTGCATACCAATTCTCAGGAAAATTCAGGAGTGAGACCATTTTCAAAATCCAGATACTAAAGCTGAAGAAACAAATAGCTAAGGATGCCAAAAGCCAGAAAATAAATACATATTTCTCTTCTTGGACACAGAAATTCTTCTCAGTAATCTGAACAGTGATGCCTGCTTGTCATGATGCCTGCTTTTTGTTTCTGGATTTTCTTTGCCTGGCTGCAAGTATCCACATATGTTCACTTACAAGCTATGATTAGATGACAAATACCATAATGGATTATATTTGTTGATGGAAAGTTAATCATTTTGAGAAATATTTGAAAGTACAGCTTGCTTTCTGTGCTTTATTAAGAAAACAGGGAGTGCTTGGAGTAATTTTTTCGTAATAATTTTTACAGTAAGAGGAAAAGAGGGGAAGAAAAGCACAGAATGGTGCACAATGTTCACTAAAAGCAGCATGAAGTTTCCCTGCAGCTGCAGTCAGCCTGTGCTGTCCCTCCTAATGGACAGATGCAATGGACTTTGGACTAATGTGGTTCATTTCTATTTCAGATGCCCACATGTGTGCAGCTCCCAGCTGTGTGCAGTGACTTGTCCAGTTGTGGTTCACCCACATTCAGTTACATGCCCACATCTTCAAATTACATTCTGGGCTTCCTCCTCAAGGGTTCATTTAACATGAACCACAAGACTTTCTGCCATATCAAAACATTTCCTGGGTAAACTCTCAACAAGGGATTAGTCAGCTTGAACTATGCATGAATTTCATTTGAAAACTCCAGTGCACATCTGCATCTGGAAATTGCTGCAAGTGCACTGCAAAGTGGTGCCCAGGGAGCAGCCCACAGCCTGTGAGCACACAAAGCACTGCTACCTTGCAGTGAGGGCAGGTTTGCTCTTGTGACTGGCTTTTGCATTTGGCATCACAGTCAAACACTGCCTGCACTGCTCAGCTTTTATGGGCTGGGCAATGAGAGAGTGAGAGAGACTTTTCTTTCTTGTGTGTAGCGGGATACCTATCAGCAGGAAATGTAATCTGGAGCCCAAATCAGTGTAAAAAACTTCTATTTTTTCTTTCCATTTCCAACATTTAGTTGAGAAGGAGGAGCTGAGGGTCAGCCCATGTGAAAGAATTGCTGGAAATTTCTGTGATCATTCTATTGATAAATGCAAGCAGGCTGCAGCAAAGTTAGAGCTGTGCAGTGGTGAGAGGATTGAAGCAACAAAGGCACAGGGGAAAGATGAAGGAGAGAAAGCTCATAGAATCATAGAATGGTTTGGGTTGAAAGGAACCTTGAAGATCATCTAGTTCCAATGCCACCAGACATGGGCAGGGACACCTTCCATTAAATGAGGTTGCTCAAAGCCCCATCACACCTGGCCAGGAATGTGGCATCCACAGTGTCTCTGGGCAACCTGTTCCCATGCATCACTTTCCTCAGCCCACAAAGAAGATGAGGAGGGTCTGGATGTTTTCTTTCCTGAGTGTGGCTATTTGAGAAAGCCCTGCAATGGCTGCAACTCCTAAAGCTGTGCAATGGACAGCAGCAAAGTTAGAATGTAAGATGCATAAACTAATTTTTCAGGAAATCTTTACAGAGCTTTCCTGCAGATTTTAGTTTTATTTCCATCTTTTGAAGCGAGTAGGCAGGGCCTTACAGGAGTCTGCTGCTCCTTTGTCATTACTAACTGGTAGTTAGCTGGCATGGGGCTGCTCCTTAAGGTGCCAGGGGTCACAGTACTGGGGGGTGCAGCCATGAAAGGGATACCCAACTCAAGGGTCATTGCGGTAGCCAGTGGGCTTTAGGGGCTATTTGCAAAGGACATGGGACCATATTGGGACCAGAGTCACACATGGTAGCAAGGGTGAGTTCACACATCAGCAGTGCAAGGCTGAGTAATCAGGGACAGCAGTTTCCTCAAATGTGTCTCCAGTAACTTCTGTTTAAAATCATAGGGAACAGCTCAGGAAGACAGGTCGTGCCACTATTTATCACAGTGCTGTCCCCAAAGCTGAGGTGTGGAAATAAGAGGGAAACATGTTCTCCAGGCAGGAGAAAAGCAACCTGCAAATCTGTATTGTCTCTGTGCCAAGTCAGAGCTTTAATTGGCACAAAAATTATCTTCACTAACACCTGCAAGCGAGTGCATAGTACACTGCAAAATTAATAGTCAGAGGGAGAATTAATTCCTTAGAGCACAAAGGGAAAATGTTTCCTCTTGTAGATGATGGTGTATCAGGTATCTCAGGCTGCTTGAAACCCAAGGGCATTTACTGGAACCAAGAACCAGAACTGTGACACCCTGCTTTGTTTCAGGTGTGAACCTCTTCAATAAAAGTGCTCTCCCTCAAACAAAGAAATCTGGCTGAAGCTGCACAAGCTTGTCAGCACAGAGATTATTCAGGTGAGAAGCAGTGATATACAGGAACCACTGAAAATGAGTCTGGGATATGTTGAGATAGCGGAAAAGATGAGGTTGGTCTCTGTTGAAGCTTTTCTGTTACAGACCAATGGGTGAAAGATGTTGAAAGCAAAAGCAGCAATTCTCTAAGGTGATAGTCTTCTAATTGAAGGTACTTTCTGCTGTCTCTTATATGTGTCATACATGTTTCCTCCCTTGTTTTTCCCAGTGGGGCGAAACAAGAATCACACTTACAGAATCATAGAATGGTTTGGTTTGGAAGGGACATGGGCTTCCCACAAGGTGGGAAACACCTTTCATTAGGCCAGGTTGCCTAAAGTCCATCAAAGTACCCTTGAACACTTCCAGGGATGGGACATCCACAACTGCTTTGGGTAACCTATTCCAGTGCCACATCACTGAATTTCTTCCAGATATCTAATTTAAACCTACTCTCTTTCAGTTTAAGGCCATCACCTTCATTCAGTCACTTTACATCTTCACCAAGAAGGCTGTTCTCTTCCTGGAAAACTGTAGCAGTAAACCATAGTTTAAAACAGAAGTTTTACCTCTTTTTCCTGAAACATGCAAAATTACATCTTACCAGCAGTATAAGTTTTCAGGAAGGCTCTTGGAAAGGCTTGTGTTTCATATTTCTTCCTTTATTTCTTTTTTTCTTCAATTGCCATCTCCCCCCAGGGAGCAGCGCTGCGTAGCAGAGCACCCGTGCCCAGGGTGTGTCAGAGCTGGCCTGGATCACGGCACACAGAGTCGCTCACCACCCCAGGAGAAGATGAGTGGCAGCTCCACCTTCTGCAGGAGGGTGCCAGGCAGGAAGTCTGCCCCAGGGACTGCACCTTGGAGCCCTTTTCAGGAGGCACCTGGACTCTGCCCAGCTCCAGCTGGCGCAGAATTACTCGGGACCTAATTACAACAACCTGGTGACAGCCCAGTGAGAGGAGTTCCTCATTAAACATGATGGTCTGGATGCCACGGCTGGCACAGCAAACTCTTAAATGTTTATTGCTGGGAACGGCGAGTGCATACCAGGGGAAAGATCACTCTATAAATGTGCTATTTCTTACATTCTTTCTCCAAGCATCTGTCATTGCTCTCTGCCAAAGAGAGGATATTGGATCTTTAGATTGGCTCAGCGAAGCCAATCTTCTGGTTTTATGGTTAGGTTTGTAACAAGAAAAACTTTAAACACTTCAATGGAAAAAAAATCCTTCAGTAGTATTTGTGCCTTTTTTTTGTCTTCTGAAGTAGTAAGCAATACAAAGGAGATGCAACAGTATTGATCAGAACCATCCTACTAACAGTATTTGCTTTCTAGTTCCACGATGTTATAGAAATATTTCATGGAACTATAATTTATATATATTGAAATACCACATAAAGTAGAAGACAAGCCTTTACTGGTACAGTTTGTTGTCCTACTGTGGCTAACAATAGTTCTTGTGTTGTGCGGCACATTGTGGAAAAGCTTTTTGTCTTTTTTACTGAGATGAGACAGAATAAAGAATAGGTCTAGCCAGCAGAAATCTGTCTGATCTAAGTAAAACAAAAGGCCTAAAAAAACTCGATAGCTCCCAGGGGCATTTGACAAGGTCTCTTCAGGGACTGGATGTGTGGCCTCCTGATTTCAGAAATGTGCTCTTTTGTCCCTTTCTTCACCTTGCTTTGCAAGCCTTGTAAGCCAGCTGCCATGAAGCTGGTTGGGTGATTTGGGATACCAGTGGTTCATCATTTGCCAAACAGAGGTGCAGTAACAAGTCTCTCCTTGCATTTGTTTGTGCTATGAAGGCTCAAATGTTTCTTGTCCACTAGATAAAACACTTCTGGCCAAGCTACCACCAACACAAATGGATCCTAGCTTATCTTTCCCGAATATCTTCATACCTGATGTGTCCTATGGCTTTAGTGTGCTTGCCTAAGGCATCCTGTTTGCATCCTCTTGGGCATGATGTCTCCCTGATGTAGCAAACTGTGTGATCTCAGTGAAAATATGGCTGTGGCTTCTCTGGCAGGAGTAGCAAACCTTTGCTACACTGACCTGTAATAAGCATTTCATTTCTAGTGTCACAAATAATAAAAATTGACCCAAAGTGACTCCAGCAGTTTTTAATTGCTGCTTTTCTCCTGTGAATCTCTGTTAGTAACAACAGACAAAACAAGACAGCATAGAAGCAGATTTTAGTTTCTTTTTTATTTTACTGTTTCCTACTGATGAGGGGCACTGCAGGACATGTAAGCATAAATGCAATATGAGCTACCAAACATGAAAGCCCTGGCCACTGTTCTTTTGCTGAGATAAGTCCCAGTTAAAACAAACTTTAAAGTAGATTTGCTTTAAAATTACTCTGAGTTTGCAAAGTCAAGCCTTTCAGGCTCCAAATAATAATTATTTTAGCATCTCCTTGTTTTCAGAGAAAGCTCTCCTTGCCAAGAATGGTACTTTTTTTCCTATATATATCTGGGAGACACACAAAAGCAATGTTTTTTATCTGACAGTTTCTGCTAAGCTCAGGTCTCCTTGATGCTCTAAAATGCATAGAAAGAGGAAATCTTTCCCCAAAGGAAATTAAGGCCCAGAATCCTTACATTCCTGTGGAGAAAAGCCTGGGGCCACACAGCTGTGGACATGGAGAGCCTCGACACCAGCAGGAATGGAGCATTTTTTAAAATGCTGTGGCAGAGATTTGTCCAGCCCATGAGACACAGCTTTCAGGTGTCCAGGAACTGGAGGAAATACCTGCAAAAGCCACTGGCACAAGACAGTGCTGCAGATCTCCCATGCCATATCCAAGGACCCCAGTGACACCCATGCCCAGCTCACGTGTGCCAGGCTCTAAAGCTTCTTCAGCTACTTCTCAGCAGTCCACAGCCTAGTGCCTCTCCAGGAACTGAGTTCTGTGATACTGCCTGCTTAGGAGAGCTTTCCCAAATCCCTGAGCAGAAGTGCTCCTGCCCTGTCAAAATGTTAAATAATGCTCACAGCCCTACTGCTGCCTTGCTCCTGTCTGCTTCAAAGGAAGGCTCACTGCACCTACTGTCAGCTGAAAGTGTCCTTTCCCAAAATCAGCTTCTTTTGAAGCACTGGAAGACATCTCAGCACTCATCCCTGGGCTATAGAAAGTGTCTAGGAAAAGCTATGGAAAAGTTTTCACTTACAGAAGTCTGAAGGTGTCTGTGGCTGTATAGTGGCTGAGGATTGTCCCTTTGCATTCTGCAGTTTATGGGTGTAAATGTGGCACAACTCAGCTGGGTGGGGTTCTCAATTTACCAGACAATGTCACTGCTGAATGGCAGACTTACCCAGGTGCTTCCTACTCCACAAACCTCTGCCACTAGGGCTCTTCCTCCTTTTGTGTCCTTCCACACACAGAAATATCTGGATCTTTGGCACAGCCCCATGTCCAAAGCTCTGTCTGGACATTAACTCTCTCCACAGCAGCCAAATACCATGTGGCCTTCTCCTTTAAGCAGCAGACCAAGGGCAGACCCTCACAGAATCATAGAATGGTCTGGATTGGAAGGGGGCCCTAGAGATCATCTAGTTTCAATCCCCACCATCACAGGATCCCATAAGGAAGAATAACACCATTGTGTTAATCCAGCATGGGACCCATCTGACATGCAAAATATGCATAAACAACATGAATCATCTTGAAATAAGTTTGTCTGTGATATGTGACTACCTGAAACATGACAGTTTAATCACCTCCTGAACTCCAGAGAAAAACTGCCTTGCATCTATGCATAAATTCTGTCCTATTGCTAGCTAGACTTCCAGCAGTCTATTCCTCAAAGACACAGTCCTGGCACTACATCCTCTGCTGTACAAACCTGAAATCTTAGGAGTCTGACTTCAGCAGGAATATTTCCTAATTTTGCCATATGCTTTTAAATAAAACTACTTCTCATCCAGCTGACTTACCCTGCCCAAGCTGAGAAAAGACCCACACACACAAATCTCTTTCCACAGTTAATTCTTTTTGATCTCAATTCATATCCCCACACAATTATTTGCATCTACACTTTAAAAGCAGAACTTAGAGTATAAAGGTTATTAAGTTCCAGAACCTCCTATCCCAGGACAGTCTTATAAAGCCCCTGGCTACCAACAGCAGCTTGCTGCTTGTTTTCATTATACTGACATGGAAGTTTATTCAAAGACCCCTCAACAAGCGGGAGATTTGTTGCACTCATAAATTTCCCAGGATGTCTGCCAGAGCCATAACATGCTCCCAACTATCTGAAAGTCATCAATGAACTCTGAGAAGGCAATATTTTAAAACCAAAGCTAACAGTGAATGTTTGCACTTTATATAAATATACTAAAAATGTATATAAATACTCAGATTAGTTTCTTGATGTGGTTTGAAAAGGTGATGACATGAAACTTATGGAAACTATTTTCTTCTTCTCAGGCAGAGCAAGCTGATTCACTAGCCTTAGGTAAAAAAAAAATGTTGCCTGTTAGGCAAACAGTCACAACTGGATGCTATATGCAGAAATCCAGGACACTTAAAAACTGGAAATTAATTCAGTATGGATAGGGCATGTCTGTGAAGGCACCTCCTGGCTTTTGGCAGTTTAGAAGGAGCAGTAGCAGTTCCAGGACTTCTCTAGGAGTGGTAAAAGAAATTGTTAACTTTGTTGACTTAACTTTGACACCTTACACTAAATTTTGGAGATACCTAGACAAGTTATTACCCCTAGCTAATAGGCAATAAAACAGAGCACAGCGTCAACACTGTTTGTGCCAGGGAAGCCTTTGATTATTGATTTAGCCATGATGAAAAAGATTTTTTTTTCCTCAGCTGAGAACCGATGAAGATCCTGAGAGAGCTGGTGCCCTGCCTCCATGGGAGTTTTGTCATTGTCGGGAGATTCTTGAAGCTGAAAACTTCTCAAGTGATCCTGGTCAGAAGAAGAGGACACAGCAATGAGGAGCAGGTTGTGTTCTGAGGGAGAGGCTGCTGCTTCCCAATAGGACTCTAAATGAGCATAACCAGTTCATACAAAGCCACAAATTACTTCTTCACTTACCACATGAGCTATCAAAGAGTCTCCCCTGGGACGCCACATGGACAGTGGCAAAATGTTCCATGCTGAGTTAAGCACTCTTGCATGCAAACTGAAGCAATAATCTGTTCCTCCTTTTGTTTAATAAAATCTATGTTAGTGTAGGTAAATATCCAGATGAAGATTTAACTTACTTCTGAAGAGTTTCTCTCTTTCCTTGGAAGTCATCTTGCATCAGGTGTGGGAGATAGATAACAGCCAAGGAAAATTTGGCTTCTACTCTCCAGTGAAGCTAACTGTGTCCCACTGCATGTAAAATCCTGTGTAACAATGCATTTATTGGTTTTCGTCCAGAAATCTTTCCTACTGTTGCTAGAATTCCCCCCCAGCTGAGAGTCTGGCTTCCATGCAGCTATCACACCAAGCTGTTCCTCCAGCCTTGATGAATTCCTTGAAAAATGGATTTAGGATGCCCACAAGTCTGCCTGGCTGTTGGAGCTTCCTACCAGGCCTCCAGTGCTGCAGCCTGTGAAATAGCTGTTATTCAGACTAATGAACATTGCTTGTGCAAGCACTGGTGGGTAAAAAGTGGCCATGAATAAATTTAGGATGGAAATTAAACATATATTTCTAAGCCTCAGAAAAAGAATGGTTCTGCAAAAGCCTTTTGTTGTAGCAGCAGTAGCTAAATCCTGAAATACTTCAATTAAAAATAAAAAGTTCAATCAGTTTCTGCTCTCCCTGCAAAACAAGAGACTGAACCAGGGTTTTCTCCCACTGTGTTGCCAAGCCCAAGCTCCAACACAAGCACATCAGCACCTCTGGATTGCTCAGTGGGGGCTACAAAGCACACAGCAAAATAACACACATGTTAAGCCTTGTTACATGAGGACACAGGTGTGACAATCACATCCTGATGTTTTAAGTAAGGACCCTGGGTTCAGTTAAACAGCAGAGATGGCTCTCTGGAAATGCCAGGGCCTGGGGCAGGAGGGCCACCCATGAGGCTGAGACACCCACACACTGGACTGCAGGACACCCACTGCCAAGGGGACTGCAAGATAGCATGGGATTAAAACATCCTGGGGTTTGTTATAGAAGGATCTTCCGAAATTTCTGGGCATTCATTAAGGTTTTCTCAATATCTAGTGCTGTGGTTTGCCTGTTGCATTTGTCTTGAATGGATATTTCAGTGGTTTCTTGTTACCTTACATATCAGTAGTAAGTAAATAGGCCTCTTTTATCTAGATTGGGTTTAAACAGCACAGTGAGGCATTTCCCTGTGGCATAGCATTTGAAAAGATGGTGCCTACCTAAAATATTTGCAAGTGATAGGATGGGGAAGTACAAGAGACCACCAGCTGAAATGATGATTCCAGCCACAGCGTTGGGCAGAGGTCTCTGCTCAGCCATAGCCTGACCACTGTCAAGTTTTGCTACTGGCACCACAATAGAGGAAGGTTTTGAGAAGGGATTAACCACTAGAGCATCTTTATTCTGCATCCTTTTGTGCTTTTGTGCTTTTTCTGCTGGCTCAAAACCAGCAGGTAAGTAGACTTTATTATTATCAAAGTTTTTCTTGATGTTACTGATGATCTGCAGCAGCACAAGGGGAGCAGGCGGAGCCTTGCAGAGTATAGGTCCAAAGAAACAAAACTAGGAAAATCAATGTTTGGTAATGGAGAAAAGAAAATAATCTGCAATGAAAGGAACTGACTCATGGAATGGGGTCTGTGGTTCCTGCCTTGGCTCCTGTAGCTAATCACCTATGTTTAAAAAGAAGGAAAGAAAGATTAGAGGATGGTAGAATGCTGCTCCATGAATTAGGGTAAGTACTCTGTCCATTTCAGCTTCACCTGCAGAGTCTGCTTAAGTCAAAGCAGTTTGTGAGATGTATTTTCATTTTATATCCAAATAGATGAATGTTACCTTTTGTGTCCCTCTCAGGTGTGCAATGGCCGTGAGCTAACCCGTGTCTATAGCAGCACTGGAGGGAAGAGACAAAATACTGTTCCTAATCTGTGGCAATGGAGAAAAAAGGTCCTTTTTTTCTTTTTTATTCTTGTCAATGCACGGAACTCATGTGAATGGACTACTCAGGATGGGGTGGCTAGTTCTTATTCAGAAGTGTGCACTATACAGGTTTATTGATTTCTTCTCTGCTTGGAGATAAAAAACAGAATAAGCAGGAAGCAGTTTTCACACTTGACCTCATGCATGTTCAGCCCTGAATTGTTTCCAAGCATTTTCTCCTGCATCCATTTTTAACCTTTAGATACCACTGTCTTTATGCACACAGCAAGGGCCTTCCACCCAGTTATCTCCTCCTAAACAGCAGTTAATTGGGCTTTCCAAAATGCACCACATTCAACCTCAAATTATTAAATCAATGGTGTTTTTTGAAGAAATCATTAATCATTTTACTTCTGCTTGTCTGCTTGATTTTGTCTGGTTTTCTACACCCCCATCCATGTTATACTAGGCAGCAGTTTTGAATTATGCATATTTTTTTCATCTTCTGTAATTAAAATAGGAGTAATGATGGTGCTAACATAGTCTGGAAGAGGAAAATTATTAATTCGAGCATACGTCAACAATTACTTGGTTTTCTCTTACTGCAATGTAAGTAGTAAAGTAGTAAAATAGTAAAGGTTTTAGCAACTCCAGAAATAAAAACCTATTGAAAGAATAACAGTCCCCTTTTATTGAGAAGAACACTTACATTACACATTTATTTTTAAAACATACAGTGTTCTTGCTCTTCAATTACAAAATCAGTTATTTTATATAAAAGCAATTTTCCTTTCTCACATAGCTGATATACAACTCTGTGTTATATAGTATAGGAAAGGATACAGAATTATTGCTGTAAATGGAGAGTTTGTTTCAAATACTTCTTCCTGTTTTGTTTCAGGGGTTTTCTGGAGTCCCATTATTACTTGTTCACAGTATTAAATGAACACATGTGACATACACAATCCCTCAGGACATCAAAGCACATAATTCTTTAATTATATTCAAATGTGGGTTCAGCCTTGTACATGCACATACTGAAAATCTGTCATCCACTAGTGCTCACCTTCATGTTTGGAAGCTCTCGGTCAACCTAGCCCTAGGTGCAGCAGTAGCCAGCTTATCCTGCCAGAAAGGATTTATAATTTGAGGTCAATATAACTGGAAGCAGTTCTGAAGTGTTTTGCCATCATCCTTTCCACTTGCAGCAAACATATTTGAAATGCCAAGATGGGAATGTAAAAATCATTAAAAAAAAGATAAAAATATGTAATTGATAAATTTTACAAACAATAAGTACACAACCTCTTGGGATTAGTGTACGTCGTTTAATGTCAAATCTCATTTTGTGTTCTAAGATACAACAAAAAGTTAAGGAACAATGGCAACCTTTTTGGATGGCTTCCTTTTGGCCTTGTACTATTTTTAATGAGCATTTTTCATGGGTTGATACTTTAACTCCTCAGTTATTTTAATCCAGCTGGCCCAATCACTAGCGGATATTTACAAAAGAAACATGGATTTGCTGCAGATAAAGAAGCTGGTGTTTTAGGCAAGTAAATAATTCCATCTAGTTCCTATTGGGTTTTTGTTGGTGTCATATTTCCGTGAACAACAGGACATTTTTAAAATATAAAACAACAATTGAATTGTCACAGTATGGGTGGCATTTCAGTTCTGCACCACTTCTTCACTGGACCAGAAGATAAAAGGTTGAAATATTAAGGGACATGGGTCCAGACATGCTTCATCTGTTAGCATCCCAGCATGACACCAGAAACGGGCTTCTGAGAAAGAAACATTAAATTGAAGTTCCCAGGGATGTTAACCCTTGTTTCACTGTTCTTTACCTTCATCCCACATGTTCCTTTCCTCAGAAAATGGGGGTAATGCCATTGTGGAAGCAAAAACCAAGCATTTTGGATTATGTTGGCACATTTGCATTGAAAAGTGTGAGTTAGCTGCTGAGAACCTCCACACCTCACCAAGGGTTAATGTTCCGTGGGACTCCTCACAGAATCTCAACTTTGCAACCAAACCCTTGCATGTCCAAGCTTTTTGACATCATCTTTCTTTTTCTATTATTTTTGGTTTTCCCCTATGGCTTCTGTTGCAGCTGAAACCCCAGATCTTCTCTGTAGCCTTTGCCAGCTCCCCCCCTGTTGGTTTTCATCTGGCAGCTGTGGGACATCTCCTCACTTGTATCTCTGACTTGGCCTTACTCTAGCAAAGACAAAACTATTTCTAGCTTTACACCTTTTACTTCCAACACCCTTTTCCTTTTCTGAACAGCTGTCTTGGCTGAGGTGCTGACCTGTGACTTTATTCCAAGAAGAATTTGAAATTTGCTTGCAACACATAATTGAAAGGTATGAGAGTATTTGCCAATTAACTTGGGAGTATGGAAGCCTGAAGCCAGCCCATGCAGTTGAAACTGATCCCCTCTGTGTGGTTTGGCTTAGGCCAAAATTCTGACACTTCTAATTTTACTAATGGAAAGGCAGCCCAGATTATTTAGGCACTGCTCATCACCTGTATCTCCATCGTGTAAGAATATAATGCTGATTTTAAGAAGGTCCTGTTTGCATTCCAATAGAAATTAGTCTCTTCTTCAAAGCTAGAGTGAAGTCCCATTTCTGAATATTTCAAGATGGGAGTGAGGAAATTAAATGGAACAGAAATGTAATGTGAATATAGCCTTTCAACTTCTTGAGAATCTTAAGTAAAATGTAAACCGCTTTTTGAAAAGGTCGTGTAGTAGAAACTATCAGTTTTAATAAGGCATTCCTCTCCTCTGTTGAGGCAAAAGTGTCCATATGCAGCAACCTCTGACTAGAAGTAGACAAGGCAAAAACCTCTGGTGTATTTAAATACTATTGGAAATCATGAGAGTGTATAAGAAAATACACTCTCATGGAGTAGGCAATTTATCGCTTAAATAAAATCATATAAAGGGAAGGTCACAGTCTCAGTAAGGCTGAATGACAAGAATGAAAAAGAAGCTGAGTTCTGTGGACTGAATTTTCAGAGCAGTGCCTGGGCAATAGTTTTGTAGGACTCCACATTTTGCATGCACGGAGAAAATTCATCTCAGCAGCACAGAGCGAAGCACCTGCAATCTGAATTTCTGAGCTTCTATTTGCAATGGTGATCAGGTACCTGCACAAAACTCATCATCAATTCAGTGGTCCCTGGAGAGTAATGTTAATTAGAAAAGGCTGGTCTCAGTCAGTAACAGCAGAGGTCACAGCTCCCATGCAGACTGCCCCACCAGACTCTGCAAGGTTTAATTGATGAGTTTACACAGGCTCAACTGATTTTTGCCCGTAACATTTAACTTGTTTGTCCTTCTCCCAGCCTATTTATTAACAGGTTTTTGTGCAATAAATACAGCTGTCCATTTTCTTTGAAGCTTGGCTTTCCTTACTCCATACATTTGCAAAAAACATCTAACTACTGCAAGTATAAATTAAAGATAAAACTGGGTTTTCGTGACTCGCTTTTGTTATTTGTGCAAAGACACCTCACATGAATAAAATTATGCCACTCCAACCTAATGAATAACTGAATCCCTCAGCAGATTTCTATTACTTATTGACAAATCTTAAAAAGTCATTTCAATATGAAAAAGAAAGAGAATGTGTGGATTGATCAAGTTATTTTTCTCTGCCTGAAAACATGGTTATTCAGCTCCATCATACTCCAAATAATACATAAACCCTCATTACACTGTTGCCAATAATGTCAATAATAGAGCTAATTACATCTGTTGCCAGAGTTATTGTGCTCCTTGAGCACCTTCTTGCACCTACTGCCAGTGCTATCAGTGAAGATGGAAGAATGAGAGCACATTTTCTCAGTAAGACAGCAAAGGAATGAGGAAGGGTTATCTGAGAAACAAACAGCTTGGGTATGTAAAAAAGCATGGCTTTTTTTTTGGGCTGCTGAGGTGAACCAGATATGACTCCTTGCCAACAGGCAAGACAAGACTTCTGTAAATTTCAGTGAGTCCAGAGGTTCACTTCAGAAATAGAAACACAATATAAGAAAAAAGAGCATCTCAAGAGGATTTTAAAAATTGGCTAGCATACAGAATGCAGTTAATAACAGCAGAACAAAAAATACATCTGCTTCTCTGTATTATTTAAGGAGTGATTCAGCTTCTCTTATTCTCATAGTTTTATTCCAGAACTCTTCAATGAAAATCGTTTCTGAAAGGAGCTCATGTCTTTAGGTCCTTGTCAGACACAGACCCAAGTCACATTGCAGAGCCCTGGTTAATGTTTGAAAGTGATTGCTTCATCACTTACAAAAGCAAGTATTATGGCCATTTTACTATTTCTGTCCATTTTTAAAGACCTTGTTTTACAAACTGAATGTGAGATCCCTGCAGACTTAGTGAACAAAATTAATTCTCAAGATTACATATTATTGTCATCATCTAGCTGTCATCTTGTTGGCTATTTTGTATGTTCAGTCATTATTTTCTTTCTCTAATTTCTTGGATGAGGCATTTTTCAGTGTACTAGACAAGCAAAACCAGCAACTTTCCCTCTGGCTAACTGGTAGCAATACTAGCCAGGCACAGCAAGTCTCTGATTATAAGGTACCAAAAACATCCTGCCTCTTCTCAGCTGTGCTGTTGTACTCTCGTTAGAAGTGGACAGAAGGGTAGTAACAAAGCTAAGAAAGGGCTGGAAAATGCTTATAGCAACTGCCTTCTTCCAAATACTTTACAAATAATAAAGGGAGACAGAAAGATAGTGACAGCTCCTTCTTTCAATGTTTGATGAGTCTCACTTACAGCTTTTGCAGTGTGTCTGATGGCTGCACCACAAGAGGTTTCTGCAGCCACAGTACCATCCCTGAACACCAAAGGCTTGCATTTGCTGGCTGCATGGCATGAGCCATGAATCACCCAGATTCCTCTAAGACATCAACTTGAAAGAAGTTTATCTCTGAATAGATTTTTTTTTTAAATTCTGCAGTGGAAATCCATGTTCTTTTCTCTGCCACTCTTGAAGTGACAATTTAAAAAAATAGTTCTTGCCAGTTATGAGATTTCTGTTTCCCTGTGATGATTTCTGAGTCTATGTAATTGTACAATTAATCCAATTAAGTAATCTTTTTCACAACAGCCTTATAGCATGGCTCTGTGTTTGTGGGTGGGCAGCTGTTGCCACAGCCTGCTGGGGCAGGTCTCAGAATTACAGCAGAGAGAAAGAATTGTTTTCATGCATCATTCACTTCTACCCTGGGGTACTATAAATAAGAGCTCTTGTGATAACCAGTTGTCTGGCTCAGCCAAAAGAATAGAACATGTAAAACCCTCACAATTCTGTTGTTCATCTAAGAGATGGTAGACATTACTGCTAGCACCTCAGTTAACAAGGATCTATCACAACTCAATCCTTGGCATTAATTTCTCTCTATCCTTTGCAGTATTTTTTTCGTAGCTAACTGACTTCATGCTGAGAAAATCCCTTCTCTTTTGCTTTTTTTCACAGGTATACTTAAATTCTGGGATTCCAGTTTGGTCAAGGAAGATTTCTGTTTTATCATTACAAGGCAGAGTAAAACCTCCCTGTCTGTGTACTGGGAAGACTAGACTAGGACATTTCACTCGTGAAATATAGTGACCTTCAGAGCTACACTGGGGGAGACTTAGCTTCTTTCAGTGATACTAGGAAGACTCAAACATACCTAAATTTAGTATCCAAGGTCTCTATGGAGCAGAGGAATCCTTCAAATATCAGGAGTGGATGTTCAGGCAGCACAGGGAGGACACCAGACCTTGCTGGGTAAAAGCAGCACAGCCAGGCCAAATATGTCCTAATCTCAGCAAACAGTGAAACCTCAAGCCTTTACCTTCAGTTTGATTGCCCACACCAAGCACCTACCAGTTTCACACAGCAGCAGGCACTGGATGTGATTTGAAGGGGCTGGCAGAAGCATGAGACTTACAGACACATGAGTCTCAGGGAAAATCAGGGAAGATCTGGGCAGTGACCCACATCAACAAAAGCAGTCTGACTTTAGTGTTTCAAAATACATGCTTTCTTCTCTGAGTTTTCCATTTTACCTTTTTGACTGTGATCTTCAAGCTTAGAGGTTTTTCCATCTCTCAACTACCTGAGACTAATCCACAGATTCTTATGCTGGAGTCTAATATCACAATTTGGAACTTTAGAAAATGGCATTAGCATTTATTAGCATGCATTAGCCTTAATAAAAAGCTACAATATATTTGCTGTTTTGTTCCTTCAGACATGATCCACTGGTCTGAAACAATTTTTGAAACTCCCATAGCAAAACCATAATACAAAGGTCACACTGTAGCGAGCAAATTAGAAGCATGCTTGTATTTTTACATAAAATGCATATGCAAAGAGGCAGATATCCATCTTGCCATTGAAAAGCCATAATTTGGTGTGCTTCTCTAATAATTCATGTGGGAATTTAGAAAGTGTGCAATACAGATTTCAAAATACATCACTGAACTGAAAGAAAACATTGACATACAAAGACAAAAATTAATAATCTGGAAACTGAGCAAAAAAAAAAAAAAAAAAAAACCCAGCCATTGTTTCATTGTTTATGCAATCATTGCCTTTTTTTTCTCCTTACACAAAGGAGAATGTCTCATTTTTGTCTGTACAGATGTAACATCTTGTAGTACAAATACCACTGGATGAAATACCTACATGAGTTTTAAATTGCATGTTTGCACCTTGTAACAACCAAACATGGATTCTTTTCACAGCTTAAGGCAGTTCAAGGGGTGAGCTGCGTCTCTTAGTTCCAAATAAACTCCATGGAAATCTGGACAACAGGTTAGAAATCGATTCATTTTTCCATGTTCTGTTCTCTGGTTTCATGGGAGATGCACTAGGGCATCCCAACTACCTCTACACATGACCCCAAAGTCTGAGCATCACATCAGCTCTGTCAGCCCAGCTCAGGTGCCTCAGATGCTTCAGGGCATCAGAGACACGTGGTACGTCTGTGTTTAGAACACCTTAACAGTCCACTCCTTAAGTGGTGTGTGGAGAGGGATTCATCAGGCACCCACACATCTCCTGACCAACTTCAGATGCCCAGATCCCATAAGGTAAGGGGCTGGGATGCTCATCAATATCCCAGATAGGTACACAGGGTGGGCAGGCACAACTCAAACTTATGGAAGAGTGCTCTTTTTGAAAGGGACTCCGGAAACTGTCTGACCTAGAATGACTCTACAGCTCTGTGTTTATCCAAGGCAATTCCCCAGTATTCTCCAAGGCCTGTAACAGAGGCTTGACACAGTACATAAGCAGCCACAGAAGCACAGACAGACACTTCAATTTAATGAATTTAACCTCCATGGTCAGCCCTCCAAAAAAGTAAAATAACTTTTTTAAAGGTTATGTTAAATAGTCAAGGGTTCTTTGTGTTCATTAAAAAAATGAATGGGAAGGGAAGGGAAGGGAAGGGAA
>WBNO01010659.1:211730-251005 GCA_013400575.1 Peucedramus taeniatus
AAAGGGAAGGGAAGGGAAGGGAAGGGAAGGAGAAATACAAAGACTTTAATTTCACAAAAGAATCCTTATGATAATTACACATCCAGAATAATAGCTCATAAAAGATAAGGAAATAATAATGCTTTTTATTACTTTTGGGGTTTTTTTGTCTTTAAAATTTCTGGCTTCTAACTCAAAATCACTTACATGAGTGTGATTTGTGAATTCTGAACATTTGAGGTCAGCTGTATTAAAACAAATATGGAATAACAATAGTGAAGGATGATCAGAACGGTATAATGTGTCTTCAGGTTTTACATCTTATGAATTTCCCTCAAAGACAAAAACATTAAAGGGAACATGACTGCTAGTAAAAAGCTGAGCATTTGGATGCCTGCCATTCCCGATTCCCCATTGACACTGAAGTGCCTGAGATAATGCACAACAGTACCTCACAAGACTTGCTTTAGCTCCCTTTCACTGCATGTAAATGTTTCTCTTTCCTCCTATGGCAACCACTTAAAATGCTGAGTGGTTATCTTACCCAAGTCTTTCAAATATTTAAGGTTGGGAAGTTATGTCCTGTTTCATAGAATCATGGAATCACATGGAATGCTTTGGGTTGGAAGGGACCTTAAAGATCATCCAGTTCCAACCCCCCTGCCATGGGCAGGGACATCCTCTGTTAGACCAGGTTGTTCAAAGCCCCATCCAACCTGGCCTTGAACACTTCCAGGCATGGGGTGTATACAATCCCTTTGGGGAGGTTTACCCTACTTAATGCTGAAATGGACATACCATTTCTGTCCATTAAAATGTAAAATCCTGTATTCCTCTCTTAAAGATGAATAAATGGCAATATAATCTGACCTAATGACTTCTTCCTGACCAAAGGGACATGGAGGCAGATTTTCCAGTCACTGGATGCAGAAAATCAGAATGTGACTCTGCCACCCTGGACAACAGCAATGTTCCTGCAAGGGTTTGACATGGTCTCGGTGGTGACGTGAGGGGTTAGGTGGTGTCAGCTCATCCAGAAAAGAGAAAAATAGGGAATAGCAGCTATTCAGGAGACTCCAAGCTGTAGTTTCAGAGCTCTGTAGAATAAGAAGCCATCACACTCACTCATTTAGTCCCTCCTTAACAAGAGAACTTCAAGGCAGGATGAGATCAATTTTCCACAAAGTCCAGAGCCTTGAGTTCATGACTAGGAATAGTCACACATGGCAATGCTTCACTTTTACACAGGAGGGAAGAGAAGTGCATGTCTTGAAGCTGACAGTCCAGAAACAACAGAATGTTCCTGAAGCCATGTGTTTCCCCTAGGGTGTATGCAAATCAAATAGACTGAATCCCCCACAAAGGAAGATATTCTGAACTGATACATCACCTGTCTTCCCACTCTGGGGGGCTGATCATGTGCTACTGATAACTCCAGAAGTTATCCAAGTTACTTGGATGAGTAACTTGTTGAGGTAGTAGAATAGTCCATGTTATGAAAATTTAAGGACCATTGCTTAAAGGCATTCTATATTTTTAAATGACTTTACAGTCATTGCTTATATTTGACAGTAAATAGCTGCTGTTTAGAGCAGAGAGTTTTTTCTCACACAAAAGAGTAAGTGCCGGTTTCCAGGGGATGCAATATTCTATGAGCCAATCACTGGTACAAAATTACCTAAAAATTAACTGTTGCCTAGGTAGCAGTGATAAAGATCTAATTGCACATGTTGCACAAACAGATACCCATAGACACTGTATAAAGATACGCCTTTGAAAACACATTTTCTAAAAATTAAAACAACTATTGGCATAGCTCATAATTTTAAATGTGGTTCAAAAATGCTCTAAAATTAAAGTCTGCAGAAATCTTATGGGCAAGAAATCCCTTCCTTTGAAAAAAGGGTTAAGCTCTGATATTTAATAAAAAAAAAAGTTTAAACAAATCAATGCTTAAAGATTGGATGCCTAAAGAGTGGATTAAAAGAAATGCCACAAATACGGATAAGGAAAGTAGTCAATACTGATAAAGGCAGTAAAAGCCACTCAAAACCTAAGACAATACTCTGAAGAAAACAAGCGTCCTTTCAAATAACATAGATGCAAATGGCAAAAATGGAAAGCAATGGTATAAAAATATTCATTTTATATCATATTCCACATTTTAAATCAGACAAGAAGAGGTATTCAGCCTATTTGATGCCGATGGAGAATGCTGCTATCACATCAAAAAGGGCTGTGGGAAAGTATTTTATAAAGTTCACATTTTGTGTTGCTTAAAGAGAGATTATCTATATCTGAAAAGGAAACAGGGAAGGACCTTCCTGAAACTATCGTTTCATTTTAGACTGATGCTGGAAAGTAGTAACATTTGCAGTGGCAGTTCAGAATATCAAAATGCAAGTCAAAAAGGTATACAGATATCCTAAAAAATACTGACAGCAATTCAGGTACTTGGTATAACTAGTGAAACTCGTGAGCACAACCAGCACAATTACAGCTGTTAAGTGAGTTCAGGGAGTTTACAAGCTGGTTCGACTGATGTGAAAACAGAAGACAACAAACTAAAACCCCAAGTTAAACTATGGCTAACAGTGTGCTCTGCTAATAAGTATTTAAAGGCTGAGAAGGAGATGTAAAATTGTTCAAGACGTGAGTAAAAATTATGAAAAAACTTAATGTACCTACCTAATTACACCTTTCTAAGGCGCGAGGAGTTTTTGATTAACCAGTGCTTTCCAAGTTCCCCAAATGTTCTAAATCCTTAGTTTAAAGTAAAGCTATGGTTTAACAACCTATAAACTCTATCCATGGAGATAGATTAGGAATAGAGATTGGAGTCGTAGGAAACTATGGCATTGAGATGAGACATCCTCATACCTAAGTCTAAGAAAGAAGAAACCCTTGTCAGGTATTCTAGGAGCTGTCTGACAGGGGAGACCCTGAGAGGTGGACCATGGTGCACATGTGCATTTTACCATATGACAAGCGGTGAAAAACACTTCCAGGTGGAGGTACATATGATTGGGTGTAGCATCCAGGTGAGGTGGCTCTGCTAATTCTACATCAGAATTGTGTCATGCCTTTCTCAATAGTTTCTCCTAAAATCTTCACAACCCTAGTGATTGAGGCAGATCAGGAAGGATAATAAGGTCCAAGGGAGGAATTTTGATGATATTGAATGGTTCAAGGGTCTGAAAGCCAGCATAAAGAACTTTGGTGAGAAGATGTAGTGTTGAAGTGGGGCTCTAATTTTTTGTCTGTGAGGTGCTCATTTAAATTGCACTGTAATGTGTTTTGACTGTAAGGCATTGCTTCTGACGGACTTCTCTCTCAAGAGATCCAAAGTGGGTGGTTTGCCTCACCTCAGCTCTCAATAAGAGTGCAGTCTCTGAACTCCACTGCTCCTACCACCACAAATTGCAGACTCCATCAGGAGATCAACAATTTATCTGTCACAGAAAAGTGGCATCTTACTGCTAAAGGCAGGCTTGTTAGATCAGCGCCGAAAACCTGTCCTTCCGCTCCCAGTGCTGCACCTGCTCTGTGGATAATGAGAGGGCTTTAGGCTCCAGGACTGTCAGACTGACACCTTTGACAAGGTCTGAATCCTGTGGCAGTGAGGGGATTGTCTGGGTTTGGATTTTTTTTTTTTTTTTTTAAGGAAATGCTTATGGCTACAACTGACTGTCAAGCCCCACGAACTTACCCAAGCCCCATTGTCCTTACCTGTAATCCAGCTTTCTGTTCCTCAGAGATGACACAGACTGCCTGGGATGCAGTTGTACATGTGCTGGCTGTTTTGCTGACTTCCTCCCAGCATTAAAATCCTTTGCCTCAGCCAGTGCAACAGATTTTGCCGCAGAAATGACAAATGTCACCTTGTGCTGTTGATGTACAGCCAGCACATCACCACAAAGGTTTTCTCCCTGACCCCACGACTTTGCCATTTCACTCAGTCCACACAACCTTTCAGCAGCTCTGCTGTGTCAGCCAGAGGTCGTATGTGCCTTCTTCCTCTGCATCCCCTTTTCCTCCTCCTCCCTCCCTCACCACAAGCAGGTCCTGGGGAAATGCTTGGTCTGCTACCTTTCATGTATCTCAACATTTTTGATGTCTCTTTAAGGTCTCTTGTCTGTGGATATTAAAATTGCAGGTTTTGAGGAAAGGGACCATCTCTTTGTTCTGTATTTGTATAACACACAGTGACAGAGAAATGCCTCCTGTTTCTGGCTGCTTTGGTAACACAAATTAAAAAAGAGTAGTGACATGGCTGCCTAATTACTCTGCTTTCCTCCCTGCATCAGCAGCAATTTCAATCAGCTGAATTTTGTAACAATAGAGTTAAGAGTGGACACCATACCAAGTCTATTTATTTTGCCCTTTGGTAACTGAGAGTTTCTAGGCATGGGTCCTTAAAGAGCTAATGGAACTGTGAAGTCAAAACCTAGAGTTGTCTGCTCCTTCTCCAGGTCCTTAGAGCAATAGGGGGATATTTCTCTTCCCCTTCTTTGACTTATTTTTCCCAGAACAGTGTCAACCTCATTTTCCTGCTGCAGCCCTCTAGAAGGAGGCTCTGGGTCTCTCCCCTTTCACTCTCTCTCTGCTCACTGGGGTAGGCAACTCCTGCTGGTGCCACCAGCCGTGTCCTAGGCAAGGGCCACTCCTGTGTTGCACTCCTAGCACTGGCTGCACTGCCATGCTACAGCTATTAGATGTTCTGCCACATTACACTTTTAAAAATGTGCAACTTCTGCTTTGATCTTGGCAGCCTGAGACTTTGATTTAAATGACTCCTACCTCCTTTCCTGAGTCAATGCTTCAGCATCACTGCTAAGAAGCACAGCTGGCTGACAGCTCTTCGGGAGTCAGCCTCCTGAACAAGTCCCAGAGAGAGGGAAATATGGCATCATGCCCTGCTTGCTTTTAAGAGCTGAAGCACACAGGAGCTCAAATGACTGCTTCTTCAAAGTTTTCCTTTTATAAATGATCAGCTTTTTGAATATGGTAGGAGTCCTTGATGCTGTTTTTAACCAAATAGCTACCTTCCAACCAGAACCAGCTCTCCTGTGCAGTTTGCTGGATTTTTTTTTGTGTGGTAGACATTTGGGTTCAGGTATTCCCCTCTTGTAATGTGGATGAGGGGATCTGTGGTTCTTCCTTGGGCAGCCCTCCTAAATGAGTTTCTCTCCTCAAGGAGCTCAACAGCTCCCCAGAGAAGTCTGCACCAATAATGAACAAAACATCAATCGTCATTCAGCTCAAAGTTCTCATGTAAACCAGACTGCCTTTTCAAAGGCACATTCAACCTTAATTTTTATTGCTCTTAGCTGAAACTGAAGTAAAAGAGTTCATGAATCAGCAAACTAATTGCCTTTTGTATTAGCTGGGGATGTTTAGTATGAGTCCATAACTAAGTAAATATTGAGATTAGTGCTCTCCGGAGTAAGTACTTTCAGCAGATGTTTTGGATAGAACTTGCATGTGAATTGATGGCAAGCCAGATATATTAAAGAGGAAGCATATGTAATATGAAATAGATTGCAGTTAAGGAGTTATTTTAAGGAGTTAAGTAAGAATCAAGACCAAAAGAAGCTGAGTGTTATAAAGCTAATAAGCTAATACAAAGCTGTTTCTTTTTTTCCTCTGATGAAATTAATGGGAACTTGAGACATTATTTCAGTTGGACCTGACCTCTCAAATACCTTTGATAATGAGACCCCTATTCCTACAGAAAACTCCTACAGAACTGTGTCTCTTTCATTTGACATTGTCTGTTGTCTTTTTTAAACAAAAATTTATTTATCCCAGTCTCTTGTTTCTGATGAGATTTGAGAAATTATGCTGAAATCACTACACAGTTGATGTGGAGGCTGATGCACAGTGCTAAGCAGCAGCAGTACTGAGCAGCTGTATGGACAGCTTCTCCCACAGACTCAGAACACAGATGCAGAAAAGGCCATCCTTGAACCTTCAGCTGGGAATTTGGTCTGCAAAGGAAAATGTTCATACGTACTGACAGATCTGGAAATTAACAGGGATCTTGGCCCAGTGGCTTCCTAGTGGCATGGCAAAATCTCTGATGATGAAACCAGAAAAAACACACTAAATATTATTTCCATTTTCTAATGCAATTGGATTTGGCATGGGGAACCCAAGTAGCTTTTCAGTTTAGGTAAAATTTAAATTCTTAGAAATATAGGAGTTGCCACACAGAACTAAACCAAAATCCAGTTTCATCCATTGCCTTGTCCCTGACAATAGCCAAGAATCAATATATCCCTAGGAGGTATAAGTGCAGCATAACATCTCCTGCCAAGCCAGCAGGAACCCTTTCTTGCACAAGCAGCCATTTAGTGCCTGACAAGACTCACTAGGTACCTTTTTCGAGGAGCCCTCTCTGAATTGCAGCAATTTACCTGACTAGACTTTTCATTATGTAGTAAGTTTGCCGTGCATATGTGTGCTGCGCACTTTTTAAAAGCTGCATATTTTACAGCTACAGCTCATAATTTGACAAGGCTTTTAGCTTGGCCAAATGAAACCAATTCCCCACAAAACAAGCATAGTTGCTTCTTTTCAGCAAATGCTGTTTCCGTGCCAAATTCCACTCACAGCCTCAAGCCTTTTCACTCATCTCATATAATTTCATATACAGCCACTTAAAACTTGGGCTCTTTTTAAATCACACCGAACTTGAAAATGCCTCATCAATTTTGCCTGTCTCTCTCGCTCCACCCCCTTAGGGCAGAAAAGAAATATTTGAGTCATTTTTACTTTTACCTACCTGATTCTGCAGAGGAATGCTTGCATAAGCCCTTAGCAATGCTCCACTGGGTTCTTAAAGGGGGTTTCTAGAAACAGAAGCTCTTGAAAATTTTCAGTAACCAAAAAACAAAGTCAAAATTAAGTCTTCGGTAACTTTAACAGTAACTTTAACAGAGGGGTTAACACCTCTCTATTAATTGATGGAAGGACCCAGAGATGTAAATTGGAAGGTAGACAAGTAAATGGTCAAGTGTGATGTGTTGTGGTTGGTTTCTCTGCCTTAATGAAGATAAATCAATGCACCTTTTGTGAAAGATGACTACTTACCCTGGCAGATTCATCTGTTACTGTGCACTGATAGTCTGTGACTCTGATTCTTGTTATTGCAAGCTTGATTTGCTGAAAATAAAGGTGTGTTGAAAGCCAGGAAAATTAGACTTACTTTTATTATGATGTTGAATCAAGTTGACTGACAGAACTATGAAAGCTTTGAAATGAAGACTGTAGGGACGCATTAGCATAACGTGCATAAATCTTCCTGTAAATCTTCATTGCATTTGACTATTTTTTGAAGATCAGAAAAATAAATTATCTGTGGCCCGTTACATACCTAATTGATTCCACCTAACTTTTTGCTCAAAAAGCCATCCCAAAGAGAGATTGAGCCAGCAGTGTCTGAGCCACAGCCTCCTAGTGCTAATCAAGGCCATGATTAAGCACAGTGGCTATTCATCATTTTTAAGGCAGAACAGTAAATCAGAGTGTCATCTTCATTTGAGTAAAACTTCGAGTCAATTCAACCTGACACTTTTTTGCTTTTAAAAAATTGCCAAATGTAGCTTTGGACAAAACAACCTACTAACCCCAGAAAAGTTACAGAGCATAAGTATGTGAGTCATATAGCATAAGAACTACTGTTCTTAAGTGCTTAATGGCTTTTTGCCACCAAGTAGATATTTTGCAGTACAGACCAGTGGGGAAGAACACTCTGATCATGCTGACTAAAATGCAAAATTCTTGTATACAGGTTGATTTTGGTTGAGCCAAGTCTTGTGGCCATGAAGCCTCTGAGCCATTGTGGTTTAGACCAGCTGCAGATCTGAACAGATTGTTTCTGTACCCTTATTACATAATTCAAATCAATTTAACTTAGAAGCTTCTATTCACTCTGGGAAAAGGAAAAAAAAAAAAGAAAAGCAGTACACCATCATCCTTGGGAACAAAAGGGTTCCTCCCCTTGCGCAAGATTTTCCTAATAAAACACCTAATCTAAAAGAAACATATTCTGATGTTTTGTCCATAGCAGGAGCTGACTGAAAACTTGTCTCAAGAATGGCAAAGGTAGGGACTGTCCAACTGGTAGATAAACCAAACACCTGTGCAGGAAATCTGCTGCATATGTCCTGTTTTCCTGTCTGAATTCAAAGGGCTGCTCCACCCACCACAGCATCTTTGCTAAGAGAGTATCTGGATGAAAAGTAAGCAGAAGTTTGCTACTACTGAAGTTGCTTTGAAGCTGTTGAGGAACCTTGAACCTGAAGATTATGCAGTGTGAGGTACAAAGTACATTCTTTATAGCAGACTTTATGATCAGGTACAGCTGTCTGGTCAGAAGTGGGAACCTTTGATCAAAGAGGATGGATATGCATTGAGAAAATCCTTGCAATCGAATGCCAGAAAGTTTTACATGATCCTGTGCTGGTTCAGCTGGAATAGAGTTAATTTTCTTCACAGTAGCTGGCATGGGACTGTTTTGGATTTGTGCTGCAAACAGTGTTGATAACTCAGGGGTGTTTCAGCTGTTGCTGAGCAATGCTTGCACAGAGTCAAGGCTTTTTCTGCCTCTCACCTCCCCCCGCCAGTGACCAGGCTGAGGTTGCACAAAGAGTTGGAGGGGACACAGCCAGGACACCTGATCCCAACTGACCACAGGGCATATCCCAAACCACATGACATCATACTCAGCATATAGAGCTGGAGGAAGAAAAAGGAAGGGGGGATGTTTGGAATGATGCTGTTTTTCTTCCCAAGTCACCATTGCAGATAACGGAGCCCAGTTTACCTGGGGATGCCTGAACACCTGCCTGCTCATGGGAAGTGGTGCATGAATCCTTTTTTTTTGCTTTGCTCGTGTGCATGACTTTTCTTCAACTATTGAACTGCCTTTATCTCAATCCATGAGTTGTCTCACTCGTCTTTTTCTGTGGTTTCTGATTCTCTCCCCCATCCCATCAGGGCGATTATTGAGTGATTGTGAGTGGCTGAGCTGCTGACTTGGGTCAAACCACATCAGACCCTCACCACTGTGTTTCATAACCAGCAACACAAATAAAACTGTTTCTAAAAGACCATACACTTCTGTTGTTCTTTTATTAACCAATAAAATTTATTGGTTAGGCCTGATCTATGATGGTTTGCTAATCCCAGCAAATTCTCTGCAAGCAGCTGTCAAAAGATCATCTGAATCTCAGCATCAAACAGGAAAAATACTGAGGCATTGAAGAAATGTAACTTACAACATCCTCCATATCTATAATGAGGAAATGGAAAAATGAAAGCTTATTATGCTAGGAAAAATCATTGATGGTGTCTTTAAAAGCTGAAAGAATGGAAGTCAAGGCTCACCCAGCTAATAAAAGGCAGAAGTATATCAAGTCTCTATGGGTTGCCTTTTATCCTGTTTTTTATTTCATTGAATGTGTGTGAGCTAGAATTGCCTGGTATTTGTCTGAACATCTTCATTTCTTATTTGACTATAAACATAGAGCTAGTGAAGATTAAAAAAAACTAACAAAAAACCACAAAAACCACAAACATATTTTTGAACAATTTTCCAGAATCTGGATCACTTTCTTCATCCCATTTAGAGCATAAACATACATTTATCTCAGCTATCTGGACAAAATTCAGAAGAGGGGATTAGCTTGCCTCCAGAGGACAGGTATGTGTTGATGGATTTGAGAGGAGGGAGGAACTTTTTTAGTCAGCTTTATCACCAGAAAAATCATTGCATCCAACGACTCCTTACTGTTAACACTTACCACTAATGTGATTAGACTTTCTTAACCTTCAAGTGAACTTGTCACCAGAACAGAATAAAGACAAAGAAAAGCAATGCAGAAATATAATGGAGCTACTTTTGTTTAAACTGCTGTTCTATTCCCAGGAAAGAATTGAGAAATGGATCTGTATTAATAACTATGCTGGAAGAACTGGACAAAAGAAAACCTGCCTTTTTAATTACTAAGTTTTTTGTTAGCCATAGGTACATTTGGTCATGCCTTTTCAGAAACAGGCCAATACAGCCTGTTCTGTTCCTGCACCAAGAGGTAACTTGACATTCTTGATTATCAGGCATCACTCAAACTGGCAAAGGGAGAGATAAATTTATTTTTGTTACCGAGTTTGCTGAGCCATGAGAAAGTGTCACAAAGGTATTTTAACCTCAGTTTCAATATGATTTCAGAGAAACCGAGTTGTCTGTTTTGGAAGCAAGTATGTACTGCTAATGCATCTTTCACAACTAGGTTAGTGCTGCAGGTAATTAAGTCAAACACTTGTTGTACAATCTAATTGATAACATCCTTTTCACTATTGACTTAATCCTGTGCAGATGAAGTTAAGGGGAAAGCCCAGTTGCAATATTAAGGCTCCAATTCACATTGAACTTTTGGTAACCCTCAATGAAGTCTAATTGAAAATTTCAAATGTGTATTCCCCTCACAGAATTAATGCACTTTGTGCTGCTGTAGAGTTAACTCCAGCATTGTTTTTAAATGCTCATTTAGACTAATGTAGGGATAGCAATTATTTTAAATTCCTGACCCATTTCAGCCTGTTTTTCTGCGAAGGCAATCTTGCATGACCAGTCTGTATGGGATTCAACCCACCTAACTGCAGGTTACACACATTTTTGTCTTATAATTGGTTATAATTTCTGTGAAATCAGCCTACTTAGCAAAGGAGAAAATCCTGTAATTATAAAAAGCAAGAGAAAGCCTACTTACAAAGTTCCTCCATTTGCAGGCCTCAGAGAAACCACACAGATGTAATTTGGCAAAGGCGAGCAGGGGCAACTAGTCTCCCAGACTGGGCATCTGTCATAGATATAAATCTTCAGTAACTAAAGTGAGAGTAAACTTAGCCTTGGAAGACTTAGGTTTACACCTGAATTAATCACTTGAGACACCTTTTTAATGAAAAAAAAATAAGAAATTCAGGATGCTGCTTATCTATAACAAAAGGATGATTCCGTTTCTGAGCTCCCAGGTTACCCAGATGGTCATACCTGAAGAGAGCACTATTATTCAAAATCTTACAAAGCATTTGCTAGAGATTATGAAAGTAAAGAATGAGGAGTGAATGAAAATATTAAGAGAAGAAGAGGGAGACAAAAGTTTCTATTTACTTCCAGAAAATCCTATGAATGTTTGGAAACAAATACTGGATAAATTCCCAGGAAATGCATAGCAGCTAGTCATGGCTTCCCAAAAAACCTCTATTGCTATTAACTTCTTCTGGCAGACTGTAGTTTGGATGCTTTTCTGTACAAAAATTAAGCCAAGCATTGCAGTATGTCCATAACAAGTTATTCTTGCTTTCCCAGTCAAAGGGAAAGATTCATCGCACCCAGTTTATATTATCTAAGAATTGGCATCTCCTATAGTTACAGGAAAGAGATAGGAGAATCCAAACTGATATTCATCCTAGCTATGGAAGGTTGTCTAGACCCACTGCAGGGAAGGCAGCACAGGTGCCAAGCTGGGGACAGAAGGGAGGTTGTGGCCCATCATTTCAACACCATCACATCTCACATAGCCTGATCATGACACTGCACTTTCAAACCACTGTCCAAAGAAGGGATGAGCTCCCGTCTTCAAAGCCTCTTTCCCTCTACTGACTGCAAAAGGAGTTTAAATTTATGCATTAAACCCATAGATGGTGAAGATTAGTTGAAGAAATTGCATCCAGACTTAAAATGAACATGCCCTGAGAGAGACAACCAGTGCTCTCAGCATGTTTCACCAGGGAAGTTCATTTTTCCACAGGGAGGGGCAAAATGAATGCTCCAGGGAACATTTGTTTACCTGCTGTAAAGAATTAACTTTTTTTTTTTTTTCTTTTCTGTAATGGGATCCTCTGTGGTTTGCTCAGCAGCAGCATCCAGGAAGGTATGCAGTCATACTCAGCTCTCCAGATCGACTGCAAATTCCCAATCAGCTGTCTATTTGTGGATTGCACACACACTAAAGTCTTACAAGAAAAATATGCCCATTCACGACACCTTTTTTTTTTTTTATAATTGTGATCTGATTAATACAAAATTTTCTTCAGCAATCACTAGTTACAACTACAGAGGAATCTTTTCAGCATTAGATTTGGACATGCAGTCTGCAGAAATTATGTATTTCCATAAGCTCTAGCTGGTGTTCTGCCATGGAAGCAAATCAGGTCTGTAATTAGATCTTTCATAAGAAATCTGAAAACAATGACAGTAATTTATGCACCTTAGAAATTTCTGAAGCACCTTACTCCGATGGAGTCACTCACTTATGCCACTTTCTCAACTCCACCAACTTGGATTGTTTATCTCTTGTTTACACTAGGGTAACAGAAGCCTAAGGGAATATTAGTTCATCTGGGGATGGATGGGAATTCTTGTGAGGATCCTCCTTTTCTACACTGTTCTAACCATTCACAGACTAAACTACAGTATCACAAAGAGCATATTCACTGACTGAAAAATAAGATAATCATATACTGAGAAAAAGGAAATGGAGGAAATGAACAAACAAAATTAGAATATGAAGCAGAGATTAGAGTCACAAATATGTACTCACAGAGGTGCTGAAATTTTGACAAATCAGACTGTTGCAGTATCTGCTGCCAGTTGCAACCAGAATCTGAATGAGGGAGAAAGAAAAGTATGTGGGAAAAAGCTCCACTCATGTCTGATTTGAATTTTTGGAAAATAAAAAAGTTTATTTTTAATAGACAAATTTGACTAGTAGTTTCACAGATGCTGGCACCAGATCAAGTAATGAAGCCCTCAAGAAACAGAGAGTAAAACAACAAAACAGCTTTCAATCTTTTGCTTGCAGAGAAAAGAAAAGCAGACATGGATCTAAAGCAGGAGAGAAAAAGAGTAAATAGTTTTCTGTAAGGCTGCATGCATAGCCTCATTAAATGCCTTTTATAATAACTCTTAACAATTATTGTCTCTCTCCCACCATTTCTGAAGGATGAGACATTAATCATCAACTGAACAATTGCCACTAATAATTCATTTGGCTGCATTCCATATAATAGTGAGTAGCAAGACAGTTGTGGAGTTGCGTATATGAGAAGACACAGGAATATTTTCCTACTTACAAACCAGTTCAGAAAATCCCTAAAGACACATTTTAAAACCAAACAAAAGCGAAGCAAAGCAGAGGAGGAATATATGAAATGAAAATTCTCTGAAGAAAGGTCTTTTCCATGCACAGGTCAATAACACCATTTGCAATGAAGCATGATCAGGTTTCAAAGAGTTATTACACAAGAAATCTTCCGAAGAACAAGGTATCTCAAGCCAATACTTTCCAATTGACTAACTACGATCAGACGTCTGAAATCAATACCAGTCTCTTGGTTTTGAAACTTTCTTCTTTAGTGTACATATAGATTCAGAGTTTAACATTTGGGCTGAAATCAATGAGAGAAACAAAAAACAGACTGCAAAATTAAATTATTTTAATTTATAGTGTTCTAGAATGCAATATAAACCATTGCATGTGAAGAGTCAAGTAAAATATGATCTGGGTCTATTCTGGATTTACAGTCAGGCCCTTCCTAACATAGAAAACACAGTTCAGAAAAGTATGGGAAAAGCAGCAGAAGTCCATAAGAATTCAAAAGGTCCAATCCTGAGCATTCTCATGTCAGTGAGAGACTTGTTTCTCTAACCAGGAATTGTTATACTGTCTCAGCTAAGCAGTTTCTAACTTTTGTAAGATGTATTCCTAAGGAGTTTTTCTGGTAGTTGCCTAGGCTTACGTACCTCAGCACCAAACTTTTAAAATGTAAGTAGGTAAAGCGAACTTAAAACAAATTATGGTCTTACCAAGAGTTCAAGTGACAATACCCATATATTTTACAAATTGATATATAAAGCTTTTATGCTGCCTTAGGAGGAAGCAAAAAGCTACAGAACTCTCACAAGTGTGGGGTCTTTTGGAAGTTAATTTATAAGTGACTGGTCAGACAAAGCAACTAAGATGTCAGGTCCCTCAGTGCTAAAAAGTAATTAGCTTGAACCTACCTGAGTTTATTTGCCATTAAAGACAAGCTGAACTGCTTTTTATACCTTGTAGAACATCATCCTTTCAACACTGTGCAAATGAGCTTTCTGTGAAGACCTGCATAAGTCTATTGTAAACTAAAGCCAGACTGTCTCAGAGGAATTAAGTGAAATCTAGGGACAGAATTTGGCCTATACTTTTAATCACCTGCAAAATTAAAAATGCCATCTCTTCCAAACACAAATTTGTCAACTCCTTTCAAATGAAACATCTACAATAAACCATAACAACATGGTAAATCATAATGAATAACACTAAAACCAAGCATTAATTAAACTCATACGTGAATTCATTTATAGCAGAAGTATGGAGGAGTTCAGATCTCTGTAGCCAATGAATGTAGAAATTAATTCAGGCTCTACCATCCCCAGCAGCCTTTTAACAATGTAGTTTGATAAAATGACAGATTATTGCATTTTATTTCACACCTGAATCAGTGTTTTAGGAAGTCTCCTAGCCTGTAATGCTCCTAGCACATAAAAAAAAAAAAAAAAAAAAAAAAAAAAAAAAAAAAAAAAAAAAAAAAAAAAGAAAAAAAAAAAAAAAAAAAAAAAAAAAAAAGGTGAGATGATGATACAAGCTTTATTTCAGCCTTTGACCTTTTGTTGTTCATACACACCATCACTGAATCCCTGGATTGCATGTAGGCCACTCTTTCCAATTAAAACATTGTGAACTATAAGGCACTTCACCAGCAAATGAAGGGAAAGTTATTTCCTTTGAACATGCATAAAGAGCACACTAACTTGAACAAGGTGTTCCAGTGTTTTAGTCACAAGGGTCAGACTAGGAAATAATTTTCTTCTACATCTTCATTCTTTCTTTATTCCCTGGATCTCACTGCTTTAGTATAATAGAAAACCTGTGGGACAAACTTCTGAACTGCAACTCCTAACACAGAGTGACTATTTTTATTGAGCATAACACTTTCAGATGGAAGTGAAAAAGCTTCTGCAATTTGTACACCAACATAGTTAGCAACTATAATCTTCAATCAGCATGAAATGGCAGTCATTTGAAGTCATGCCAATACAATAAAGAAATAATTGGGCCATTGCATTTTCCAATTTCTGACACAAAAACATTGAATAAAGGAAGAAGATTCACTTCTGTCAAATACACTGCTGTTAATTTCACTCTGAAGACATTTGCCAGTGTTTCAGCCCCAGTGTCACTCTCTCTGCTCTCCTAGTCCCACACCAGTGACAAATTGCCAATCCTACTTAACTGCAGCCCCATTTCAGCTTTTCATTTTCTCTAATCTCTCTCTCAGTGGATAAAGACTTACCCAGGAACATTTTCTGAGACATTTCATTTGTAGATTATAGACATGAAAATACAGATTGTGGCCAGTTTTTAAAATCCCACTTTTGTGACTCTCTCCAGCTTTGTAAGAGAAAAAGGTACCTTTACTTAAAAGCCACAGACTTCAAAACTATGTATATAGAACTTGCCTTTGAAAAGCAGATCCAAACATCAGTGTCTGTACTTGGTTGCAAGCCTACCTTTAGGCTGGCTTGCAAGTTTCAATATTTGGTGGAAACACACAGAGATAAAATACTTTTTTTTCCATTTTTAACGCAGATCTCTTCATAGTTTGATGAATTCTTACAGCACTTTTAAGCACACCCGAGTAAAGTGAGATCTAGGTGATTTCCCATCAAATCTGACATCTATCAGTGAAACAAAATATCCTATCCTGTCATAACCACATTGTTTGGGGTTACCTGATTTATCATATCTAATAAATGCCTTTGGGATTTGGAGGTAATCTATGGTAATCTATGACCTCCTGATATTTCACAATTGGTAAACTGAGGAAATTATAATTTAAAAAATGTCAGGGGAAAAAAGGGCACTTGTTAGTTATCAGTTTATATAGAATTTACACAAAAAGACCAGGATGAAATTTCTTTACTCCTAGATAAACAGTAAAATTGTCCAGCAGAGATGAGAGATGAATGCCTCAGGATATAGCCTCTCTTGCTGCACATTCCAATCTCTCTTACTGTTAATGGAATTGCATACACTTACTGAAATGCAAAACCACATCTCTCTGCTGGTGTCTAAACAAGGAAATAAAAAGTGTGTTCATTATGGAAAGAGAGCTTGTACAGATAAAGCCTGGGACTGACATTCCTAAGGGTGTTCTTACCACACTTGTATTACCTTGATGGACAATCTGTGTTGTCAGGACCTTGAAAGAGGTACTGCATTCCTTATCAGCACTTACAGTCTAAAGGATTCCTACTCTGTAACTGGCAGCTGAATTAGGACATTCTTTTACAAATAGCAGGAGATATTTGTACAAGTTCACAAACAATAGTTTTGGGAGGAGCTGTTGTCTCCCTTGAAGGCAGAGAAGCCCTGCAAAGGGACTTTGACAAACTAAAGGCCTGGGTAATCACCAACCATATGAAATTCAACAAGAGAAAGCGTCAGATTCTGCGCCTGGGATGGGAATACCCTGCATGTATATACAGACTGGGGAATGAGACTCTGGAAAGCAATCCAATGTAAAGAGCTAAAAGGGTGAGACTCATACCCATGATGGCAGAGCAAGTGTGATGGCAGTACAGGGTTCAGTATAATCCTGTGCACTGCACACACACAGTTGGCTTGGAAAGAATCCTTCAGACCTACTAACTGGTGTTGGCAGATGCAGTTATTTTATACAAGAAATGTGACATCCAAGATCACCAGTGACCAGTTGCTCCCATGGAACTGGGGAGCAGGGCACTGTGGGGACCTCAGGGTGAGTGTTCTGGGTAGGGCTGGGACCAGTAACAGGGACACCAACAGCCTCTGACACTTCTGGGAAGCAACAAGGTAGGCTCCCGGTCTGGCCAGAGTTAGCAGAGATGCAGGGCTGAGCACAGACACTCATGCAGCTTTATTGGAGCTGGGATGGGACATAGCTGAGATGAAATGGGGCCCAGGATCCTGGGTGGGTGGTCCCAGGTTGAGCCCAGGGAGGATAATAAGGCCTGATGTTGCCCTCAGGACCATGTACTTTGTCTAATGAGAAGGTTTTAATAACAATAGGAGATTCCTTAGTGAATCCCATTGGTGTCCTAGATCTATTAGGGAGCTGACTGCAAGCAAGCCAAGACACACACTAATATCAAGGCCATGAAATCTCTACATGGCCATGTATATTTTCCAACTGAAATCGACTTCCCTCCTTTGCTACAGCCAAACACAGCTGCAAGTGAGGTTCTGACATCAGCCTGGAAGTGACACTGCCTCCCAAAGGCTAAATTGAACAAGCATTTTTAGGCAACAGGAATGATTTTCTTTTCCCTATCCAGCTCTAGAGATGCTGACTAGCCCTTGTCAGAAACCATTGCCCAGTGTGACAGTGGAACAGCGCCATAATTCTTCTCAAGCGAACTCAGATTGATTGTCTTAGACAGTTTAAATCTTTGCTTGAAGATTACCTGACTGATTTTGCCTGTAGCAAATTAGGAAACACGTGCGTGTGTCGCTTTGCAGGTCTGTAGTCCCTAAGTTTTCTCTAACATAAATGGCTGCCTTGGATGTTTTTATACATATCTAAAATGGAAATGTCTGCTTTCATCTGTTAGGATCTGTTGCTCTGTTAGCAGCACTTACCTTGTTATCCCACTGCAGCTATACTGAGGAACAGAGAACACGTAAAGAGCTCACCTCTGTCCTTCCCTCCTGACAACTGTGGGAACAGAGGCAACTTTACCTGGAGAGAGTTGAAGAGAAGTGGATGTATTTTCATCACCTGTTCTAACATTTGGTGGCCATAATTCAGTGGAAGAAGTTGTGTGTGACACAAAGCCTGCTGATATTGCCAGATCCACCATCCACAGGGGGCAATCATGGCCGATGTATGTGTCTCCATCTGGACTCAAGATTCTGAATTACCTTCTCATTCCTGAGAAGAAACTCTTGGTACCCTGGAGTTACCTTCAAAACTTTTTTTGCAAGTGTTGCACCCTGCCATATATGTCACACCTACTGGTTTATTTCCATTATCTCATTGAGACGTCAACAAAGGTCCATAGACTGCCTTCCTTCCTGAGGAAAGCAACAGGCAACATCCAAAAGGCCAGAGTTTGTAATGGGTGGGTAAAGGACACACAGAAAGGAATTTCTGCCATGTCCACCAAGGCAGCAGAGGCAATGAAGAGAGGAGATAGACCTAAAGGCCTTTTCAAAGCTACCAAATTAAGAGTGGCAAGGTTTGAATGGGAAAGACTCTTCCTTACAAAAAATGGAGTTTGGGCATGAAGAGAGCCCTAACAACTAAATTAGAAATTATAGCTTTTCCTCCTTGGAGATCAAGATTTGTGCTTTTTGAGATGTCTAAGATTACTCAGACTTCATTTATATAAAAGGTAGCTCCTCTCTGGGGTCCCAGCCAGAATATTCAAAGAGAGATGGCAAACATAAAAGTAGGCTACCTCCTGGCTTGGCTTATTAGAAAATCCATCATTCTGGTGTGAATCTATTAGAGTAGTTGAATCTATTAGACTTAGTTGATGCTCATAGTACAAGCTCTTCTCCTACTTTCACAGCCATGTTCTTCACTTATTTCTTAATTAACTTTTCAGAGCACCTCAAGAATGGAAAACAAGCCATCTTTTCCTCATCCTTCAAAAACCCTTCTTTATTATTTCCTGTCAGAGACTCAAGCTCTTTTAACACTCTGCAGTTAAGTGAGGAAGAATAGGACAGTTATCAGGATGTGTTAAAGGAATTTGAACTATATAATAATCTTAAAAAGAATGGAACTTGAAATATATTTTCATATAAGAAGTGAAAAATTTAGGGAAACTCTTGGACTTCATAGGGTTGCTCATTGCCCAGAATATCTTTTACATTGCTGTGGGCGTTGCAGTCACAATTCTGCAGCCTGTCTTCCCCTGCCAGCTCAGTATACTCTCACTCAGGCTAAAAAAGCAGCATTTTCTAGATTCTCTGGGACTGGATTTTTCCCTTTTTGCTCTAATTATACTGCTCTAATGTTGCTACTCTCATAGCCTTGCATCTCTAAACTCTGCAAAGTGTCATTACAGATTCAACTTTTTGTTGTTGGCATGAAATCCCACCTTCTTTCCCCTGTCTCCTACCCTTGATTATAGTGTTTGATTTACATTAAGAGAGACAATAATGCCATTCAGAGGGACCTTGACTGACTTTAGAGGTGGGTTTATTCAAAACTCATGAAGTTCAACAAAGCAGTGTGCAAGGTTCTGTACAGGGTTCATGGCAATCCCAGGCACACCTGCAGACTAGGCAGAGAGCAGCCCTGCAGTGAAAGACTTGGGGTTTGTGGTTGATGAAAATCTCACCATAAACTGGCAGTGTGAGCCCACAGCCCAGAAAGAGAATTAAATCCTTAAATCCTGGGCTGCACCAAAACCAGCATGGCCAGTGGGTCGAAGGAGGTGATTCTCACCCTCTGCTCTGCTCTGCTCTTGTGAGGCTCCTCCTGGAGCACTGCATCCAGCTCTGGTACCACCAACAGAGAAAGGCCATGGAACTGGTGGAGCAATTCCAGAGAAGGGCCACAAAGTGGGTTAGAGGGCTGGAGTATCCAGCCCTATTGAAGACAGGCTGAGGGGGCTGTTCGGCCTGGAGGAGAGAAGGATGTGTGGAGACCTCATAGCAGCCTTCCAGTGTCTGAAGGAGGCCTACAGGGAAGCCCAAGAGGGACTCTTTGTCAGGAACTGTACTGACGGGACAAGGAGTAATGGCTGCAAATTGAAAGAGAGGAAATTTAGGTTAGATATTAGGAAAAAATTCTTTACTGTGAGAGTGGTGAGACACTGGAGCAGGCTGCCCAGGGAGGTTGTGGATGCCCCAACCCCGGCAGTATTCAGAGCCAATTTGGATAAGGCCTAGAGCAGCCTGGTCCAGTGGGAGGTGTCCCTGCCCATAGCAGGAAAGGTTGGGACTAGATGCTTTTTAAGATCCATTCCAACCCTTTAACATTCTATGATTCTATGATAATATGCATGCACTGAGCTTTACAACGAAGAGCAGCACCTACACCCCATCAAAGCATATTCCTATCACTGCTAATGGCACAGTAAGCAAGACAACAAAAGAGGGTTTGATCAGGTTCGGAAAAAAGAAAATGTAGTCACTCTAGGAAACTTTTTGGGGGAGAGACGGGCTCCTCATGCACTGGAGAGGGCATCTGGGGACAGTGTTTGACAAGGGAGCCTCATCACTTTTTCTCCTGGATAGACCCAGGAAAAGCTTTTCTGCTTTTCTTTTCAACTTGCTCTCTCTTCTATTTCTAATATTTTTCTCCCAAAGTAACTTTTAGGACTACAGCCTGTGTATGTTTGTAGCTACCGACCCTGCTAAGTCTTTGAGTGTGTGAACCCAGCTCTGCATTCTTTGTGAAGCAATAACAAAGTCACGTCTCCAGTGTTAGAGATACAGTCTTTTTTGGTAGGCTTGGTGAGTTCCCAAGTAGAGCATAATGGGGATTAGAGAAAAAGGCAATTAGAAGACTCAGAGCAGAGGAGACAGCCTCAGATCAGGATTCAAGGCTTGGAAGTAAAATCAAGACAATGCAGAAGTTCACTGAACTATGGGATCATAAACCATTAAGATGATACAGAGCTAGGACAAAACTTCTAGTTAAAAGCCTAAAAAATGCAGTCAGACAGAGTTTGTGAAAAACAGCATGAAAATTGTTCAAAGGGTAGAAACACAGACATTAGAAATGTTCAGTCTTCAGACAGCTTTTGTGTTTTTAAGAAGCAAAATCATTTTATGAAAGTCTGGAGACATAGACTGACAGTACTGAAAAGGAAACAAAGTGAAAATGCCGTAATAATCTATATCACTGCTAACAAGGCTTCACTAAGAGTCAAGACTTCTCCGAGCAAGGAATCAAGAGAATTTGTTATGTCAATTCTATAAGATGAAGCTACATCCACAGAGTACAATAACATATAATTATTAACATATTAACTTCTAATTATTACTTTTATTAGCATGTTAAAATCAAAATAAAATTATCAATTATAAATGTTTGGTACTCTTCAGTGTTGCTTATTTCTGTTGAAAATTAACACTTAAAACCAATGCTTCAATTTTGTTCATTGTATTTGGTATCCTGTTCATTGTATAGATAACTGAAAGATTTCAAACACATTTGTTCACATTCTATATAGCAATAATCTTGCCTGGAAGTGGTGTGAAAGTAATTTCTAAGCTATTTGAAGAGTGTCTGTAACACATTATGAGTAAATGATAGAACATGAAAAGGATTGTCTGTGTCTGACTAGGAAGAAGCAACACATGCTTCATCCTGTACCAGACACAACAAGAGAAATATACTTCCATGTCCTGCTCTTTCCTTTCCACCAATACCACAGCAAAGAGCAAATGCAGTAGCAAAGAAAGGTGCTAGACCTGTGCTGTCAGTCCTGGCACAGTCCAAACCTGCAAACTGCTTGGTAGTGATACAAATCCTGTGCTACATCACATCCCAAGTGTTAATTGTAGAATCCTGTATATTCCACGTATGTTGCATCATAGCTAGCAGCACTTCTCAATGAAATTAATAATTCCCTTTTGCTTTTCTTTTTTAATTAATTCAGCTCCTTATCATATTTTCTTGATTTTTGTGAGGTGATAGTCACATTTCTGCAAGTGTCAGCAAACAGCAGTAATTCCACGGCTATCTCCAGGAACAAAATGACACAAGCAAAGGAATAAATCCTCAGTGTCAAGGGCTGTTCAGCTTATTCCACGGGGACTGATAACCAATCTGATACAGTTTCTGAGGTCAGTGTACATAAATAGTAGCTTATGCTGTTTTCACCCTCCTAATCCCATATCTTGCATGGATTCATTTCCTGCAAATGGGTTTATAAAATGTCTTTGGAGAATGTTTAGAGACAAACATCATAATGGAGATTACTGCCTTTTTGTTTCTAAGTTGTTTTTCTCTTGCCATAGAATCTGGTCTATTTGGCAGCATGGGAACAATCTGTTATAAATTCCATTCTTATTGCCCTTAGAAGACTTCCATGTTTCTGGCTGTCTGTCCCTTACTGTCGTCAATATAATTAATATGCGCAAAAACTTTCCAAAAGGCTGAGGTTGTCTGGGGAAGTATTGGGGGATGAATTTCAGAAGTATTTTAAGCACTGAAATGTGTTTTTCACAACTCCTTTTGTCATCTTTTGTCAATATGTTACCATAGAATGAACAGGAGATCATGGACTCAGTCAAGTCTTTCCACATGTTCCAGGGCAGATAACTGAATGCAAAGGTTTGGCACCAACTAACTATCCAACATATATTCTGCCTGTCTTCAACAGCTCCAGGCCCTGGAGCGGTCCTCACTTTACTGTTAGCTTATGCAAAAGTGTCCAAAATTGTGGGCAAGCATGGAACAAGATTTTAGATTTTGACTCCTGTAAGAAAGACTAGGATTTGGCTTACAAGCTTGAAGATCTGAACAATAGGAAGTACAAAATTAATCCATTAATTTTTCAACAGAGAACTCCGTTAGCTGGAAGATACTTCATGCTGAGGTTTTTTTAGATCAAAAATATATGAGAAAAGTAACCAAGTCTTACTGTAAGAGGAATTATTCATGCAACATCATGGACTAACTAATATGTTTTGGTAAAAATATTTTTTAAATAAAAGCAAGGGAACAAAGGCTCACCTTGAGGCTAAAGTAATACATAAGGCGTCAGGAGCTATAGGTTCATTTCCTGCACCTGATACTTTATACCTATGTGACCTTGAGTAGATCATATGTAACTCAGTACTGCTCCCATGGAAGCCAGTGACAAGTCCCATAACTTTCAGTGGTAAAATAGTTAAGGTGTTAAAATGTGAGACCCTGAAGCAGTGTAAGATGTGTGCAGGGACCTCATAAATTAGTTGTGGTTCTATTTTGGGCCCAACTGTACATAGTCTATCTGAATTAACTGGCTTTACTATTTTTCATAGTTATGTAGGTTATAAAAAGTCCAAATGTGCAATGCAATGCAGTATACTGAAGTAAAATATGATAAATAATATAATATTAGCAATTATAATGCAATACAATTTAATTATAATTATTATGTATGGTACCTTACAAAAAGTTAGAAACAACTTCAAATGAATTTATATTACAGAAAATGTGATGAGCAGCACTCATGCAGAGTAGGCATAAAAGAGAGGTCCTAACTGAGCTGTGGAAGAACTCATTGCCCCAGGATGGAGCACTTACTGAAAGTTCAGGACGCTTTATATGCTCATGGAAAGGAAATCCGCTGACAGCTACTAAATCCTTAGTAACTATAACTCACTCAAATTCTCCCTCAAGCTGCTAGAAATCAGAGGCTTGTAGAGGATTCAGAGAAGCATCATGTTCTTATACTCTACCAGGAAATAATACAGATTTAGCCACAGTCCAAGAGAGGATAGATAGCTGCAAAGAACTGTGTGCAGGCAGTTGTAGCAGTAGCTCTCTGGCCACAGAGAGTAACCACAGACTTTCCCAGGCATTTTCCTGGGGAAGCTGTGAGAAAGCTCAGAGAAAGAATTAAAACAATTCTTATCATCACTTGCTGCACCTGTTGCTAGGTGCATGTGGAATATGTTATGGAGATTTGTTTACCAAAGGGTGGTTTCTTAATTGGACACTGGATGGTGTTTTGGTTGGTTGACCAATGGGGTCAAAACTGTATCGGACTGTCTGGAAGAGGTTACAGGTTTTCTTTAGAATATAGGAATACAGTATAGAAGAATAAAGTAATAGTTCAGCCTCCTGCATCATGGAGGCAATGCTAATTATTACCCAGCTTGTGGCCTACTACCACAGGCAGTGAAGCTGTATAGGGGCCAATGTGGTCCCTATATTCTTGCAGAAGGAGTCTGTAATTCCATCCTGCCATGGAAAATGGCTCAGAGTGGAAGCTGGTGCTGTAGGCAATTTAGCACATGGCCACTTTAATCATGTGAGTGATTCCTCTGAAATCAATAGCATATTTACTGCATTACAAAATGCTCTGAATCCTGGAAAGGAGAAACAGTCCCTGGGCTGCAATCAAGCCCCAGTGAGCGGGTGCATTTACAGGCTGTGGGCAGATGGGGAAGGGCCATTAGGAAGTTTTGTCCGGGGAGTGAGTGTGAGGGAAGTGCAATGTGACTGGGAATTCCAGGTCACCATTCTGAATACGCAGTTATTAAATACTGGCTGATGAAGCCCCCGTGGCCTGGGAAGAGAAAGCTTTTTGCTGGCCACCTCTGCAGCTGCACAGGGATTATCTCCATGCAGGTCTGGCTAGAGCCATACATTCTGCCAGCAATGTAGTGCTCCAATTTATGCAGAGGGAAATCTCCTAAAGTGACAGACTGTACTGAGACTGGTATAACTAACCAAACAGAAGGTACCAACCTTCAGCTGAAGATAGTTTTCTAGACTGACAGATTATTTCTTTCATTTAATGCTTTTGCCTGAAAGTTTCCATTTTAGTCATATTTTCTTTAGAATGCAATCACAGAAAATGAAGCTGTGAGGTAGTTGTTTCTACAGTGTGAAGGCTGGTGCAGAGGGTCCCCTTTATTGTTTATTGGATATCTTATTTATTAAAGGTATGATCAGAGTACTGAAGCTTTATACAATCTTTGTTCAGGGAGCAAGGTCCAAAAGCCTTATACTGTTGCACTACACTCCTTCAGAAAAAATAATGTTCACATTTGCCTTGAAAGTAGTAATATCTGGTGGAATTACACAGCTGGTGTGCTGGCTGAGTTCCGCTGTAAAAATAAGTAATCTGCTCAGTCTGCCCTCAGGTCTGTTCTTGCTATTTAGTGTCAATTGGCCATAAAAGAGAACTTTCTCTCTGAATCATCAGATGACATTAGGGGATCTAATAATCTACGTAATTATTTTAGACTAAAAAACTTTACTGGGATTCTTCTCTTCAGATAAAATAACTTGCAATAAAGAAAAGGCCATGATTAACATTTAAGATACTATTTTCTCTGTCATGTAACCTCACAGGCAATTAAATGTTTGCAGTTCATAGACCTATAATTATAACCAAATCTCTTCATAGAGGCTATTCTATTGAAGGTTGAAGTAGTAATATTTTGTACCCACTAAAAAAAATTTTGCTGTTTCTTTCAGTAAGATAGGACTTAATTTTAGAAGGCTAACTTACATTTCAAGATGAAATGCTCTTAATTTACAAAATGTGCAACAAAAATAGTGGACATTTATTATGCAAAAATAACATAGTTACTTCAAAATTATTCTCAGGAGAAGGCATGACAATTCTATACCTTCAGAAAGTTGCAGGTGTTTATTTTCAGCATGCAAAATCAAGACATAAAAATATTGTTGACTTTTATGTGAGTTAAGATTGATGCGAGTCTGGGTTGCCCAAGAAAGAATTCACTGTCTTTGTGTGATGCCAAAAAAAAAAAAAAAGGATTTAAAATCTTTTTCTGTACAACTCTTTACCTATCCCACTGACAGTGCCTTAAATATCAGTTCTCCTCTATGCAAAGGAAGTGTATTTTATCATTCTCTTGATGTGAGTTGAACTTTTCTCTCAAGCTTACTCTTCACAGTAGTGGAGTAAACAATGCCTTTTTCATTACTGGGGACAATGATTGAAGACAGGTGATCTGTACTGTTCTGTAATTACATTTATAAAGCATTCAGTGAATAAATCACAGAATGTGTTCTGCCTCCCAAAAGAGGGAGGATGCAAAAGTAAGTTCAGGTTTTTAGAACATCATTGCTACTCTTTGCATTTCAGAAGGGATTTCAGTGAAATTAATGAACTCAGAGACCCATGAGGTGTCTCTAGTAACTCCAGTATAGGAAGTGACTATTTGCCATTCATCCTGTCTCAGAGGACAGTAGTGAAGACTAAGCACTGAGTCCCTTAAAACCAGCTATCCTCTGAAAAATACAACCTATATTAACAGGAGGTAAGATCAATTTTTTTTATTACTAATATTTTGACATTTTTACTGCATGATCATATAACTCTCTAAATCTCCAGTAAGTTTTCTGCCTCCATACAAGTTTCTTAAATGTGAACTAAAACCTTTATAAAAATTGATTAAAACTGATGTCATGGTCAATAGGTTAGTGTCTGTTATGAAATATAATCTTGAGAACTGCATTGATTTCTCTGAAATGACCACATATCTTCTTGGCACCTGAGAGCACAGAATAAGAACCTGGGAATACACCATTTCAAATACACCTCTGCAGCTGTCAGAAAAGGTCTGGAATTAGTGGCACTGGTTGGAATAGCAGTCTGGGGGGTATCCACAAGTCTCTTCTGGTTTCACAAAACATGATGGATATGCATAGAGCATTAATAACTATTTTGGTCCATTTCTCCCCTATACTCTTTGTGATTTCTGAATCTCTCACTTGGAGAAAACATCAAAATGACCCTGATAAAAAATACGCAGCTATTTGCAGCATATTTATAGTGTTCATGCCAAATGCTCTTTTTTTTTTCCTTTTAAAAGGAAAAAAAAAGGAGCATTTGGCTCTTTACTTGTTCTATACCTGGCTATTAACACAGCAGGTCAAATAAAACATTTACAGACACTTGAAAAGCAGGTACTTTTGCCATTGTTGAGATCTGTCAGAAGCAAACACGTCAGCAAGATATCCTGTGCTGAAACCTGTGTCTGGCTATTTTTTGTGTGTGTGAAAAGGTGCGACTGTACGATGGTACAAGTGCTTCCTCACAAACCCATCTGGCAAAGGACAGTAAGAGATTTTTTTTCCAGGGCAGCTCATCCTACCTACCTGACAATCACCTGAGAACAAGAAAAGTCATCTGCTGAAGCTACCACTTTCTCTTTACAGACTCAGCATGCTCACAGAACACTTATTTTAAATGTATGTGTCATTTTTGAAAGGAAGACAAAAAGAGAAAAGCAGAATCCCTTCAGGAATTCTTCAGTTCAACTTCTAACATGAAGGGAAGGTGAAAACAAAGACCACTATTAAGATTTTTTTGCCTATGTGTTAGAAACCTTAGTTCTCAGAGTGTCTAATGTTATCCAGAAGTTTTTATTACAAGATCAGTTCTAGAGAGGTTATAGGTTGCATTAATTCAATAAAGAATTGCTGTGACAACCAACAGATGAAACATTGGCAATGTATGGATTTACTTTGGTTTTAATGGAGCTGTAGGGGGTTTCCTTCTGAAAGAGTCCATAAATAGGCCATTTTAAACATTCCTTCTGGAATGCAGAATGAAGAACTCATTTGCTCCAAAATACCAAGAAATCAACATCAAAAAAAAGATCATGGGATTTGTTTTCTGTATACTAAATACTTAAATGTCAAAGCATTTTATTTGTGCGTCAGCTGTTTCTTTCTTCCTTTTATAAAAAAGATGAAACATAAAAAAAACCCAAAACTAAGTTCAAATGTTCTCTGCATTTTCCCTGGCAAGACAGCCAATGCTGAGCCAATTTTTTAAAAAATTGCCTGATATATCTCTGTTGACTTCCATTGGAATGACACTCCAGATGCTAGCTCAGTCACAGAGGCAAGATATTCTTTCCAAGCTGTCTTCAGGATATAATGATGCTTAGTATCATTATTTAATCATGGTGTATTTTGATTTTTTGTTGTTCTTTTTTAAGCAGCAACTTCTAGAATGGAAAAGGGCATGATTTATGATTTAAGAAAAGGCAGTTTTCTCAACACTAGGAATGCAATGGTCTCTTTATTAAGGAAATGAAAACAAGTAAGAATCCAGCTCTGAAAATCAATGAAACTTGACATTTTGTTCACTGCTAATAAGAAAACACTCTGCAAATATCAGATAAAGCTAATCTAGAAGACAGGAAAGGCTGGTGACACAGATAATATAAAACAATAACTAAATAAGATAACAGGAAATTAGTTTGAACTTTTACACTAGGCAATGGAACAGGACAGGAAAACCAACTTTCATTTTAGAAACCTGATAAATGCATGTTCTTCCCAAGCTTTCAGCAGACAGTGTTTATAGAATTCTGACATCTGGCTATGGTCGTACCTTTTTCATTATTAGCCATACTCAGCCATGACAGATGTCTACTGAAAAGCACAGGAAACACTTGTTAACAAAAGATTTTTTTTCCTCTTTGATATTACTTAAGTCAGGTGGTTTTGAATGTAGAATTGGATGAAGGCAGAGGCAGCAATTTATTTATTTATTTAGAAAAAATAAGGTGATTTCCTAATCATTCAAACTGTTTGTTCAGCATAATAACACTATAAATATTCAAATTTTATCGTTAATCTAGATGTAATTACAATATTCATGATTTATTGGTTTACTCTGTTCATTTTTATAGTTTGGGAACATGTCCAGTTCTACTACAGCTGTCCATCTCTACTACAGCTTTGGGATTTTTTTTTTTTAGTTTGAGCACTGCAAGCTCTGCATCACCTATAAAAAAATTAGTCGTTTTCTTCGTCATTAGAAAAGAATCATAATTTTTTAGACTTCCAACTATTACTGCAGTTTTATATTTGATAAATATCAGCTCAAATCTGCAAATACCTACTCAGACTTAATATCTGCAAGTAATCTCAGTGGAATTGATAAATTGGATTTAAAGGATACTCAGTGCCATCACAGCAACCTTCCTGTTAACTTAAAAGAAATTCAGGTCAGTTATCATAAGAAAAACTAGAGACAAGAGGGAGTTACTCAATCATAGTTCAATCATTTGTGCTCTTCTTAGAAATTCTGTGTCAAGTACAATTTCACAGAATGCAAATGCATAAATGCTCTAAATGCAGCTTTCCTTGAAAGATAGCCTGGGACCACTAATTACTAGAATGGTATTGCATTTATTGCATTGTATTGCATTGTAAATGGTCTATCAATATTTGAAACACAGTCTTAAAAGACATGGTTACTCTTATAATTGAGGGTAATATGACTGTCCATTCCTATTCTTGTGCACCACCTGCTTTTTTTAACCAGTCCTGACCAAAGAAGAGCCCCAAGTTAACTACAGTAAATTCCTACATGGAAGTGTCATGTGAAGACATTTGATAGGTCACTTTTTCTTACTGAGGATCCATCAGGCTCAGCACCACAGCTTCCATTCTGCTTTCATTGCCAGGGCTCAGCACATTCACTCATAAATCAACCCCAGGCTGAGACAGAAGCCTCCCTGGGCAGCTGTGAGCCATCTCTTGGCTGCTGGAAGTGAGCCACAACCAGCCTAGGCTGTGTCAGACCAAAACACTCATTCTGTGGAGGAACCTTGTCTTTGTCACATCCAGTTGCCCGCTGATCCTTGAAGAATCTGGTATTGATTCATCCTGCTTTCAGCCCAGCTTCTCCAGACTAAGCAGGCAGAAACAGAAATGAGGCAAAGGCTAACTACACCCTCAGCTTAAGTTATCACCTACAAACAGATATTTGTGGATGTAGGCTACAAGGTAGAATGGGAACAGCCACAGTACTGCCTTTGATTGATCAGCTGCTTTTGATGTTGTTCCCATCTGCTGGGATTGCTCTACAGCATTTGGCTGTAGGATGAGCTGTGGTGATGCCTTCTCAAAGTAGGGCTCAAGAAGTTTGCTAAATCAATTTAAATCCATCCTGAAGCATAGCAAAAGGAGACTCCACCTCCCTTTTCAATGTCTCCCAGTATTTACTTTTACTCTTTTCATATTCATCATTTACCTAGAACTACTAGCTAAACAATCAATTTGGTAGAAAAGCAAAGGAAAATGTTCTGAAAGGTTTGCAGAATGGGGGGTTCACATCCGCAGAGGTAAATTTGGATCCTCACACTGTTTTCTTTACTGACACTTAGCTCTTTTGTAGTAACATTCCTAAGAAGTCAAGTTAGTTCTATGTGGTTATGACTGTATCTTGTCATTTGTGTACTGATCTTTTCTTTACTATAAATGCCTTTATTACTTCCATATGGACAAAAGCAATAAAATAACCTAGAACTTTAACTAGGACAGAATATTCAGCAGTAATCTTCAGCAATACAGCATCCTTGGAGCATATAATAACATTTTTCTGCATTCTGATTGCCATCCTAGAAAATAACACATAAGGCTCAAGTTCTTGCACTTCTTCTTTAAGGCTTCCTCTCTTTAAGCCTGCTGCAGGCTGACTACATAGCTGGCAATTCTGTTCTGCTAGTATAATGCACATTTCTATTATAAGTGTATAGCTTTCCCATTTCAGACAAACAGCTTACTCGAGGGACTGGAGGATGCAGGACTACATAGACTGAGCTAACTTGAAAAATAAGGACTGTCACAGAACTCAGCACCTGCTGCATCTTGGATGTCTCTTTAGAGCAGATAGAGGCTGAATTGCAAAGCAGAAGAAAGTCTCCAAGTGTGTCCCACCCAACATAAACATACCACTACACGTTTTCTTTTTCCAGAGGAAACAAAATTGCAAGAAAAAGTAATCTCAGAATGAGAGATGTTAAGTGTAGTGGTGTGTTTTGCTTGATTTTGCCTCTCTCGCTGTTGTATTTTGGGAGGGTTGAAAAGTTATAACATGGGTTTATGTAACATGGGTTTGCCCCCTGTTCCCCCTGTCCCTTCCCCTTATAGTGGTTTTTGTCCAGGTTTTCCCGCCACTCAGGCTGTCCATCGACCTGCTCACCCCCCCTTTTCCCCCATTTCTGCTAAGTCATTCCCAGTTGTCCTGCCCCCCTTTATGTCAATTAAGTTTCCCTGCCCAGCTTGTTCTCGAGGTTTCTGTGTCAGTCACCTTGTCCCCCGTGTATGGTTTGTTGTGTGGGTTTTCTCCCACCCCTATGTTTTCCCTATTGGTTCAGTGAAACACATCCTTATCCATGCTGTAACTACCCATTGGCTGCTGTACCCACCTCCCTGAGTCAGAGGTTTGATAAGCTCTTGCTGAGTTTTGGGTGTGGTCATTTCGTCTTGTCCCTTCAAGGAGATTAAAACTCTTTGGAATACCTTGACAGAGTGCCCGGCTCCTGGCTTTCTTTATCTCGGGACTCTCGTGGCTTTTCTCTGCAGCTGAGCCCACGCAGCTGCCCTGACCCACACCGCAGCCTCAGGGGAGGTTTTGGGGCGGCCTCTGGTGTGGCTCCCACCGCCACAAAGGGGCAAGCTAGCCGGATTCCCCGCCTCGTGGCGGTTAAGTATGATGCTTAATAAAGTTCTGAAAAAATGCTGGACCTCTTTTCATAGTGAGACTGCTATAAAGACTAGGACAGGACAGAAGAGCACAGCATACCACAGGAGAGTGGAATGGAATGGAATGGAATGGAATAGAATAGAATAGAATAGAATAGAATAGAATAGAATAGAATAGAATAGAATAGAATAGAATAGAATAGATCAGACCTTCCTCTAGCCAAGGAACTTGGTATTTAATGCAGTTCGGGATGTCACCTCAATAGTTTTGCTTTAATATCAATGCAGACATTGATCTTCACCCCCTTGGTCCTTAGTGTGAAATAAGAGGACCTGTACTCACCAGAAGAATCCTAATTCTGTACTGCCTTACAGTCATGAATGCAAAGTGAGAATGGATGTCATGGTGATGCTGGGATTTTAACAGCCTTGGAACTTCTTTGCTAAAGTGGAACTGACTGCTCAAATGGAAAGGCAATGAAGATCCAAATCTCAGTAGTGCTGGGAAAAATGTTCTTGTCATCTTAGTTACACACAGTGGCTGAAAGTTTGCCTTTGTCTGTCAGTTCAGGTAGGTTTCATGACTCAGTTGTTTTACTAGAATAGCAAAAAGAACGTGGGCTGATGTTTAACCATTTCCACAGGCAAAGATAGTTGCCAATAAAGAGGTATAACCAAGCAATTGCATCAAAATGGTGTATTTCCTTATTAGAAAACTATTAATCTAGTGCTGGTTACAAATTATGTCCCTTTAACTATTGTGATGACTACATAAAAACAGATTCACTATTGGGATTCAAACTCAAAAGGACTGATAATCTGTGACAGGTTAGGATTATCCAGTTGGGTTTTTTTGGTTTTTTGCATTTCAGCTTGAAACAATAGTGAGTGTTTTTCACTGAATAAAGAAAACATTTGAACTGTTTTATTACTTTGAACTTTTCATTCTTTACAAAATTAGAGGGTGTGCCTTCTTTATAACTCGAATTTTACCTGAAGTGGTAAAAAAGCGGTAAATGTTAAGTTTAACATTGTTAAAAGCCCACAGCAATATGTTCTATGTTCAGCAGGTTGCTTTTGTTTATCTCATCAGCTGATCATGCTCTACATTAATTATGTAAAATCCATACACAGTTTGACAGACTGTGTTACATTATCGGCATTAATAGCAGGTATCATAATGAAGAAATATTGCACGTAATTATATGGTGAATAAAAATATATTCCCTATACAAATGTACAGGCAACAAGCAAGTAGCTCCTGCAGCAAGCATCATAGGTCTGCAGCCAGAGGGTGGGATATGGGACCACTTTCAAGTCTGATGAACCTCCAGTTGAGACCCAACCATGAAAGAAAATTAAACTTGGGTTTACATCATGTACTCTCACACTTCACTCTATTTTCAGTGGGAAGGTGTTTTAGTGGTCAAGCCTGGATTGAACTGTTGTGTACCCTCATAGTTGTCCCGGTGTGACAGCTGGGAATGCCAGGGAACACTGTGTAGGACAGCAATCCGTACCTCACATAGCTATAATGGCTGATGGGCATTAGAAAATTGTAGTTCATCTTTAAGGGCCATTAACATTGACAGTCACTGACATTTTAATCAATATAAGAAAATTCAGCTGTATTATCTCTTGAGAGCTCGGCCCTAGTCTCTTGCACAGCCAAATTGTCTATGCATGCTGCAACAACCCATTCTGTAACTTCTAAACACTGTGTATGCATTACACTAGATAAATTTTAACTAGCTACTGTTAAAATTGTCATTAGAGAAAATGAGTAACAGAGCTGTGAAATATGAAAGCTCTTCTAAAAGTGCAATTTTGGAGAATTAATTTACCTCTTAACAAAGAGTATTGAAATACTAATCAACACACCACAATTAAAGACTGGCATTGCTGATAGGATTTGCAGAGCTATAAAAAAGCACAGTTAAACCCTTCCTTATTTATTGGATTACTTAATCCTTTGGCAGTTTGCTACGTGCTAAAATTCATAAATTTATTAAAAAGAATTGCAATTTTATGTATGTCGTGAATCCCAACAGAATTCAACTAGATTTTGTCTTGTGTCATATGTTAAAGGAGTATCAGAGGAGTTATTGTAAAGAAAAAATCAGTTATATTTAGTTCTCAGGTACCTTGGCTCTCCACTGAGCACAGGGCTTACTGGACAGCATGTTTGAGAGTTCAGACATTCATGCTATGAAATGCTTCCAAATCCAACCTTAGCCCCAGCTGAATGTTCTTTTTTTTATCATTTCCTTTTTATTTATGATTCACCACATTTATTAAGATAAAAGCCTGCATTGCAGAAACAGTCTAAAGTATACCCCCTACATACAAACTGATCTCCAGATTACCAGCAAAATTGCTGCCTTTGTATACTTATGGGCTGACGTGATAACTGAAAATAACTTCCATTAGGACTATAAAAACTCCAGCTGATACCAAATGAATTTCATTTGATACCAACAGAGAAAAATATTGGCTACTGAGATATTCTTTGTTCATGGTTATTTACAGTTAGCCATAATCTGTGTACTATTCATGAATCAGAAGTCCCCAGATGTTTTGCTTTACATCATGTGGTTAAACACAAGCTCTTCCCTGTCTGAATAACTAACATTCATGTATTCATATGGAATTCTTCTCTCTTGCCCAGTATGGTTTCTGTATCTTTCATTCACTGCAAAATACAGTTCTTGTAAAGGGGATATAGTAGCTTGACCACCACCTATTTTGATTTTATTTTACTTCTGCAGAATTTCCTGAAAGGAAAGGTGGAGGTAGCCAGTGTGGCAGGTTATGGGGAAATTAATTTTTCCTTGGTATCTTGCTTAACCATATTGCACATGCAGAACCAGGGCACTTTTGTATAAAGACAAGACCAAGGTGCCATGTAAATATTTAATATCACTGCATCCCTAAGTGATTATGTACATCATCTACTGAAGGGCAAGTCACAGAGATTATGTTAGTGCATTTCAGTGGATCAGGGAAAAAAACATACCCATTGATGGGTAATTGGAATGCTCTGGTCTCCTTGTATAGCTCCAATACTTTCTTTCAAAGCACAGGGAGGCTTTTTGGTTGCCATGAAAATATCTCTGGGAAACAATGCTGCTTGATCCAGCTGCAGATTACTCTCAGTTTGTCTTTGCTGTGCAATTAGTGACTCAGGGTCAGAAAAAAAATCTAACCCAAAAATATAAACCAAAGCCATAGCTAAAATTATTTACTATCTTTATCTAAGAAGAAGGTCATAAGAGGAGAATTCACCTTCAATATAAGTATAATTAATAATTTTATTTCCACAAAGATGTTTACATTGTGTTCATTTTTAATAACTGTCTTGTATTTATCTATTTTTATATGTATTTACATATTTTCCTTTTTATTTTTCAGTCTTGTTTTGTCTATCTAGAAATAGTAAACAGCAGGCTTCAAATGAAATCAAGCTATTTAAATCTTACTTAGAAGAGAAATAAAAACACCTTCTGACAAAAGCCTATACCATGTAAAAGTAGGTGCCTAAGACAGGGGCATATGGAGTCCTCTGGAAGGAATGACTTGGCTGCCTACAGTATGAACCTAAATGATAAGCTCTTAACAGAGATCTAATTTTTCCATGGCTCCTGGTGAATGAGATAAATTCCACATGACACAGTCTGTTTCATACTTCATTTCATGGTTTTTCCAACAGCCCCAGTGATATATAAAATTATATCACTTTAAACTTATTTGCCCAAAAGTAAATGTGCGTCCTGGACTGGTATTTATGGAAGTTTCTTCTAGTTCCTTATGAGCTAGCTTTCCTATTTACAGATCCAGAAGGCCTTAAAATGTTTTTTTTATTTCTTCTCCTCTTCTTTGTAGTTTCCTTGAAAAGAATGCTAGACAAAAACCCACATTTAGATTCCACTTAATCCCAGCCACATGAACCCTGTTTCTGGAGTGAGGTCTCAACTGTTGCTTCCCCTGAAATCAGCAAAGTTTAAAATTATTCTAATTTTCTGAAAATCAAGCCAGAAAATAAGTCTAGCGAGTTTTGTGCATTTTTAAAAAATTAATCTTTCATACTCTCATTTGGATGCCTAGCTCTGAATAAGCTTGGTCCTGCATCCAGAGGTGGCTGAGGACGTAACACCAATGCTGTAGCATGGCTGCTGTCATCCATCACAGGTGCTTTCCTACCATGGAGGACAAGTGTTTGTTTCTATCATGGGATGGAATACAATGGAATACACAAATCTTCAGCCAAGCCCTGGGTGAGCTATTACATCCATATGGCAACCCAGCAGGGATGTCACTTGGGTCCCACCAAGGATGCCCAGCCAGGCCCAGTGTCCCTGTGCATCGCAGTGGTGAGATACAGAGCTTGCTCTGTTGAAGTCAGCTGAAGGATTTGTTTCCACACCAGGGTGAGCTGGGCAAAGATGCTCCCAGATGCTCAAATGCACTTCTGATTCTAAGCCAATTTCTGCTATTGCAAACTTGGAAGTACTGGGTCCTTCTAAGTACTGCTCAGCACCTAGTCCTTAAGTAAGGGCAGTAGGATTATGTTCCCTGATAGGCTTCACTAGCAAGTATGGAAGAGGAAATATCAATTATTAAATAAGGTCACTGTGCTGGAAAATTATACTGAAACATCAGCTAATTTCATACATTCATGTCCAGCACTCCTTGTTATTTTAGGAAAAAATATGCTGAGATAAAACTCATACAACTACAATCAACATTCTTAATATTTACAAATGTTACCTTGAGTACATCAGATGGCAGAGAGTTTCCCACTGGCTTTGTCTAAACTTTTTCTGAAGGAATTTTCAAAAATTTTTCATCTGTCTCCTTCATTGACAGACTTTTCAAAATAGGGTTTTTTTTGGTGGCTCTCACTATAAAATCTTTGCTGTTTAAGTATTTGTGGTTTGGCTTTGTTTTGTAGTAATAGAAAAATCTTTTCAGGATAAACATCATGACCACCCAGAAATAACAGATGAACTGCTTATACCAAACTCAGAAAATAAACAAGTTCTACCATTTCTTTACTCTTAGGAATACTGCTAGGATATTTATTTCTCCAGGCTTCTGACTTAGATCTACCAGGGCAAATAATGGCTCTGGGCCTTTCTGCTGAAATATCTTCTGTATGCAGTTTTATACTTCAAAAGGTATTGAACTTTTAGTATTTCCTGCTAAAAACTAAACAAAAGAAGCTAAAACATTGGAATAAATGAAATTAAGCAGCTTGACTATTTGCAGATTTTTTAGGTTTGTTTCAGCTGTTGTGATTTAAGAAATGAGATTTTCTTTTGGTCAGCGAGCAACTCATAGTCTGCTGCCTCATAGAGCTCTACTTACTACAGATCAGCTATAATGCATTTCTAATCATGTCAACTTAAGACCTTGCAACCTGTCATTAATTTTCCTACCACTGTGCTCAAGAAACTGGAGCTAAGAAGTTTTTCCTCTTAGAGATTTGTTATAGAAAACTGTGATAGTGAAAAAAGGAATTCATATTGCACTGTAGTTCTTTATTTCAGCACTGATTTTCTTTATTTCTGTAGTATAGCACCACTATAGATCTTTATTTCAGCATTGTTGAAACAAAGAACCAGCTTTGAGACCAGTGATAAGAAGTCCAAAAAGTAGAACAGGACAGAGCTGCCTTAGCCTTAAAGTGAGGAAGTTTAAATTCATTGATCTACTTCAGCACTGAAAAGGGATCTCGTAAAGAAGTAGATGAGGCCTAAGTCATAACTCAGGATATATAACCTTTGGGTTATATACATAGATGCAAATATGTGATGACTTTCATGATCACAAAAATGGAATGAGATTCATCCCTGACACATATTTTCTCCAGAATCTATCAATGTTTGTGCTGCCAAATCCTCTGTACTCAGCCACTCAATGACCTTCAAAATGCCTGGTACCAACGTCCATTCAGCTGACAGCTGGCCAGTTTTCCAAGATAATGACAATGGAGAAGCAGAGATGCATATTATCTGTTAGGCAGCTTAAGCTATATTTACTGTTGAGCAAGTGTTTTGTTTCTATGGAAAAGAGAGAATGGGAGTCCTTTAAACTCTGATCAGATTGACAGATTGGAAACATAATGCTGAAAGATTGCTTACCCTGCAGCTAAGCTGTATTTTTAAAATGACGTTCTACACCAAAAAGTGACTGAATAAATGGCCCAATTTTTATTTTATTATTTATTTGGATTTATGAGTATATAAAAAGTGGGTAAACTGTGTTTTGACGTTTTAAAACCCCCACAAATCAAACTACAAAGGGAAAATGAGCAGCAAGTACCATTATGTACCAGAGAGTAGTAAGGAGGCAGTCATCTTAAAAGACCACAGACTATGTTATTTTCTGGCTTTCCCAGCCTGAATCACTCCTGAAACCAAGGGAAAATTATCAGTTCTGTGGGACACTATGAATGTAAGAACTAGTTTCTTATGGATCTAGAGTACATTCAGTTGTTCCCCTTTCCTGCCTTTGCTGAGAGCAGCTCTAGCATTGTTTTCCCCATTTCTCTGTCAATACAGAAAGAGATAATGTTGATTTTGATCACTGTTTAAATTCCATTCAGATCCTCCCAGACAAGCCAGCCTCCTTCTGACTTGTGCAGCTACAGCAAGATAAACATTCCCAAGCACAGCAAGTAATACTAGAAATTAATTAATCATTCTGCCAAGGATGGGCATGCCCCAGAGGACAAGTTCACATGCTTTCTTTGGTTCTGCAGTGCTAGCAGTATAACACAGTCTTGGATGACAGAAAAAAGGAAGTTGGTACAAACAGCCTGAAAAGATCTCATTTTCTACCATCACCATTCGCCAGAGAATTATCTTCTCTACCACAAAAACTAATGAACACTGAAAAGATAACTACCCAGGTCTCTAAGAGAGAATTCAAATTGACCAGAATTTTGTGGGCTACCAACTTGAGTTCTGGGAATTCCTCATTCACCAGGAAAAAAAAGAGATTTCAATCTTGTACAAGGTAGCATCTCCATTCTAGGTCCTTCTTCTATCCAGATTTTTTTTTGTACAAACACAGGGCATTTCTGTGATGATTAGGAGAGATGTCATTCTGATAAACAATTTTTTGGCATCTGAAAACTGTTTTATGAATATCTAGGGGCCATTTTCATACTACTTAAATTAATGATCCTGGTAACTGGCAAACATATCTGAGCTCAAGAGACCAAAGAATGATTCAGATCAATAGGCATCCAGGGCTACCAATGTCAGTTCCTCGAGTAGCCAGTGAAGGAGTTCTGATGCCTGTTGGACATTTGAAGTTGTCACTTCATGTGTGTTTGTCATCATTTCTCTCTGCTGCCCACTTTAGCAGGTGCTAAGGTCTCCCAGTCATGGGTGATGTGTATCTCTCCTCCACCTCCTGAACTTTGTGTAACAGCCATGACTAGTGGTGAAGATCATTATTGAACTCTGATTGCCTGCTGATTACATATCTAGACTAAGACAACCATCTAACAGAAAGGAACAGGCACTTTCAATGGCCAGGTCCTTCTGTTTATCTCAGGCATTTTAAGTATTTGTCTTACCTGAGATGAACCCTGGAACCATCCACCTCAATCTCACTCTTAACTATTAACTGGTGTAGTCCACACCTTATCCTTGGACACATAAGGAGATTTTAGCATGTCCCCAGTTCTGTAAAATTGCCAACAGTTCTAACAAACAAATTTATTTACTCAGACATTTGGTAGATATATTTGTTCTCATGGCAAAAATAAATTGCTGTATTGTCAATACACTGGAACAGTTTTTTGATATTTGCTTTCTAGAGACCTCTTGTTTTAATCTATTCAATTATTGATTGATGGATATCCTCAAGGAGCCACTGAAGTCAATGAAAAGTCAAATCAGCCTCAAGTCTTGCACAACTGTGCCTTACACTGTTCACATACACTAAAACTTCAGTCATACAGATAGTTTCACTTTTACCTTATCCTCTTTCCACTGCTAATGAATCCAGATTATATTATTTATAACATTATA
>WBNO01010661.1:0-126375 GCA_013400575.1 Peucedramus taeniatus
TAATAATAATAATAATAATAGTGACTCTTTTGCCTTTCACCCACTCCTTCCATCTCAGGATCTGAAGAAATGTAGCCACAATAATGCAATGAAACTCCCTTCCTCCCAGCAGGGTTGGATGCTGAGGCCAAGGGAGATTAAATTACCTTTCATGCCCACTCATAACCCATCACTTCCTTCAATGCTCCACCAAGCATATCCTTCACCATACTGAGGGGTGGCACTGCTGAGACACACTGAGTTCACAGTGCCTCTCTACCATATAATGCAAAGCAAAAATTCAACCCAAGATTAAGAGGAGTGCAGAAGTAGAGAGAATTTATGCTGTGCTGAGTGCATGCTGTGTCCCATGCCAGAGTGATCCAAAGAGAGTTGCAGAGATTCAGCAGCCTCCCTGTGCTTCTGTCACTGGATTGCTGAAGGAGAGGCCAGGTAGGAGCAGGGTGCACCACAGCACACCCTGTGGTGTGTCCTGGGCTTCCTGCAGCTCCTTGCTGGCTAAGAGGATAGCTAGAATCTACATTGTGGATGTCAACCATGTCCCCAGAACTATGGGGGAAGGTGGAATTAGTCAGTGGGGAGATATCATAGAGTCATGGAATGGTTGGGGTTGGAAGGGATCTTAAAGACCATCTCATTCCACCCCCTGCCATGGGCAGGGACATCTTCCACTCAGCCAGGTTGCTCCAAGCCCCATCCAACCTGACCTTGAACCCTTCCAGGGATGGGGCAGCTGCCAGTGCCTCCCCACCTTCACAAGGAGAAATTTCTTCCCAATATCCCACCTAACCCTGCCCTCTGACAGTGGGAAGCCATTCCCCCTTGTCCTGTGACTCTAGGCCCTTGTAAAAGAGTCTCTCTCCATCTTTCCTGTCAGCTTCTTCAGGTACTGCAAGGCCACAATTAGGTTGCTCCGAAGTTTTGTTTCTCCAGGCTGAACAATCCCAATTCCCTCAGCAAATATGTTTGAGGAAGGGGAGCCCAAAATACAACAACCTAAATTATTCTGTGATTTTGTGCCAAGGAAAATGCAGCATTTTGGCTTTTTTTTTTTTTTTTAATTCCAGCTCTTTCTTTTCTTCTTCTCCAAATCTTAAATTTTCTACCCAGCAGATGCTCCAGATCCTGAGCTAGCCTGAAGTGCCGATGTACTCACCATCTACAGTCATGTCCTTCAATGCCTCCTGGAGGCTCTGTTCTGGAAAATGGATTTCCATTGAGAGTGTTGGGACTTCAGCACTCCAACACTGACCTGCTTCCCTAGAATGAATGGGGAGATGTATTTCATTTCAGAATATTCCCTAGACATGTAGAAAACCCTGTTCTGGGTTGTGAATCAGACAAAACGCACCTTTTGTCATCTTCTGGCTGTATTGGAAGTGTTTTGCTTATTTTTGGGGTTTATTAACAGAAAACAGTTTACAAAAGGAGTTGATGGGGTCCAAGGGAAAGAGCACTTCAGCGCTTCCAGAAATTAAAATAGCAGTAAAAAGAATTCTGGCCTTAAGAGCTGCTGTAGGAGCTGTCTCAGGGGGATGGGTTTCAGGGTATCCCCACTCCCTGGAAATGCCCCTGTCCAGGGTGGGAGATGATCACTCAGCAGCCCAGAAGGTGGAAAGCTTGGGCCGAACATGTACAGACACCACCATCTAGTGGTGCCGGGCTTCAACAGCCTCCATGCGGCCCGGAATCCGCACGTTCCGCAGAGTTGGAGCTACTACCGCTCCCAAATGGCTTCTTCCAGGGAGCTGAGAGCAACCACAAAGTCCACGCCCTGCCCCAGGAGGGGCCTCCGGCAGCTCCCTCTCCTCTACTCCGGCCGGCGCAGCGACACTGCCTTGATTTTGAGGGGAAAAAGTCACTCCAGACTCCCAACAGCTGCTCCTTGTGGTCGTGGGCTTGATCCTGCTTGATCCCTGGCATCATGGGGCAGTGAACTGGGATAAACTGGGGTCTTGCCTCATCCCACAGCTCCACGAGAAATGGAAGTCTCCTCCCTGAATAGCGTATGTGGAATCGTTGGGGTTTCTTCAGTGGAAGCAGCCCCAGGCAGCCTGGGGGGAGCTCATCCTGCTTCTTTATGTTGCAACCAGGCTCTCCTTTGCCTTTCCTTGAGCCCACTGGCAGACAAAATGCTCAGCCTAGGGCCAAACCGAGCCCGCTCAAGCCCAGATTCCACTTGGGTGCTGGAATTACCCACTGAGCCCCTGCCCGGCACAGCTGGGGACACTGAATACTGCCCAAGGTGCCTGAATATAGTGTGGATTGGGAGCACCTGGTATCACGGGGCGTGTGGGGTGTCAGAGACCCAAGCAAACAGGATGTAGCATGCTGGGGTTCACTCGACTTGCAAGGGAGTGAGGTGCTGCCAGTACCATAGTCTGCAGTGGGCTTTGGCCCACCCTGTGCCCCCTAACTTGTTATTGACCCTGAGGAGGGAACCAGTAACAGAGCAGAGACCCCCATGGGGGCCCACAGCCCTGTTTGCCCTGGTCCTGCCATCTGTTAACCTATCTCATCTCAAACCAGCTCCCCTAGTTGTGCTGGGGTGTCAGGGCAGAAGCCTGGGCACAGGCTGGGGACCACACTGATAGTAGTCTGAGTGGTGTTTGTTTTGTGGTTTCTTTCCTGGTTTTTGTTTGTTTGTAATTTTTTTTTTTTTTGTGATGTGAATCACTGGCACTCTGGTCCTGCCCATCCATCCCTGGCCCCCCTCCAGGGCTCAGCCCCAGATCCCACCCAGCACCAACCACTGCCCCTGCTCCCACACTGCTGGGACAGGCCAGCCCAGGAACAGGGACTGAACAGGGACACAGGGCCACCACCAGCTCAGCCAACACGCTGCTGGGGCTGTTGAGGCCAACCCCACAATGGGAGCAAGGTCACTGTTGCTTTTTGGGGCAATTGAGGGGAATTGAGCCATGTGCTCTGGCAGGGCAGGGACCAGGCCACAGCACTGTTACAGCCCAGCACTGCCCCGGGACAGCTCTTTGTTTTCCTCCACGGGTGAAACACAGCCCCAGGCAGCAGGACATACCCTGACCCCTGCCTGCTCTTCTGGAACTCTGAGCCACACAGAAGTCCAGGAGTGATGCAGTTACACAGTCCAAAAAACACAGTAAGGGGAGAGAGGTGTCCAGGCTCAAGGGATATCAGGTTCATGACCCTCCTGAAGCAGCTGCTTGTACATCCATGTGCGCTGTGGCATGGGGACAACAGAGGCAGACAGGAGGAGTTCAGCACCATCCCAGGGGCTGAGCCAGGCTGCAGCTGGTACCAGCACAGCTGATGCTACACGGAATTGGTAGGTGGTATAGATGGAATGCATTGGAAGGAGCGAGGGAGGGCACTGTTATGCGGAGCACAGCTTTTTACCACCCTGGGTCACAGCAGCACCAGTGACAAATGGCTGCAAGAGAAAGGAGCTGCTGGGCTGCTCGAGCAGTGTCCTGAACCCCCAAAGCCAGCGATGGCTCCTGCCTGTCGGCAGCTGCCCTGTCCCGAAGGAGAAGGTCCCTGTGCCCAGAGGGACTGAGGCCAGTGCAGAAGGGAACTCCAAGCAGGCAGAGCTTCACCAGCACAGGCTGTGGAGGAGAGCATAGCTCAGCATGTGGTTCAAGCAGCTGCTCTTGAAATGCCTGTGGCCCGATGAGCACCAAAGAGTTCACAGACTGACAGAGATCATCCCATTTCTCTGTGTTCAGTGTATGGGGGGGCCGGTGGCTTTGTGAGCAACCCGCTGAGGTAAGGACTGAGGTTTGCCATGGAAAGCACGTCCCTGCAGTTACAGTAGGGTGACAGACAATAGGGGTTGGAGGCAGTGAGGGACTTGTAAAATCACATGCAGTCATTCACACAGGCAGACACAAACAAGCTCTTCTGTAAACTGGGTTCCAGGAGATCCCATGGATCATCAGCTGATCCCATGGCCAGTGCTGGATGTAGCATCCTTACATGTTCCCACGGTATGTAATGTTGGTGAAGGTAGATGTGGCCTCTTTATATAAAGGGTTATGGGTCTGGAGGAAGAAAGAAGATGAAAAAGAGCATCATCGCTTTGTGCTTGGCATCAGCATTTGTTCTACTTAACATCTGGGGTAACTGAGGCACCGTCTCAGCATGGAGTGGTGGATTCCTGTCTCACCCAAGGCTTTGGATAAGCAGTTTAATGGCTCCCCATAAAGTTTCATGGGGAAGAATAGTGAAAAGCTGCTGTGGAGGAAAGGAAAAGCAGCAGGAGCTCAGGAAGAGAGAGACCTCTTGAAAGAGCCTCCCATCCCATCCCATCCCATCCCACCTCATCCCATCCCACACCATCCCATCCCACACCATCCCTTCATTTTGTGGGGGGTTACGAGATGAAGGAGAGGTGGGGGACAGGGACCAGTGCTGTCCCAGCCCCCTCTCTTGTGCTTGGGGTTCCTCAGTGCTTTCCAGCATCCTGTGGCAGGAGGGACCTTCTGCCTCACTCATGGGATGGAAACACTGCTGTGAGCAGTGAGTAAGGGGGTCATGCTGCTGACAAGTACTCTGGATATGCTGGAGGGGGGAAAACATCTAGGACATCTCTTATCACCTGTGCACAGCCCCTGGGACCACAGCAGGCTCAGGGAAGGGGTGTTTCTGCTGGCAGTGTCACCTTGAGTCCTGCCTGGGACACTGTCCCAGGCCTTAGAGAGGAATGGGACGAGCTGGCCCTTAAGGACCATGTCATGTGACAACAGACAGCAGCTGGGCTCTCATGCCAGGAGCACTGGGATCTGGATCCCTCAAGGCAGAGGCTGTGGGGTTTTGGGGCTCCTGCCCAGTACACCCAATCCATTGCCCCTCACCGTGTCCCACTTGGCTCTGGCCTTCTCCTCCTCGAAATGGGCGAACTCACGGCGGTCGTGGATGGTGATGAGGAGCTTCCATATGAGCAGGGCAGCGAGGCCGATGAGGAGGATGGCACCTGTCACCGAGAGCAGGACCACCAGGACGTCTGGCCCCTTTGGACAGTCTGGAGCAGAGAGGCAGTCAGAGTTGGGGGGAGCTCAGCACCCCCAGGGCAACTTAAAGCAGCTCTGGAGCTACCTGGCCATGGGGACATGGAGATCCTTTGGTCTCAGGAGGGCATCATCCTCCTCTGCCAGCAAGCAGGAGCCTCTACCCTGAGCATAGCAGGCTCTGTGAAGGAGGATCCCATCCATGGGGCACCTGTGCCAAAATACTTGAGCACCTGTCTGTAGGGTGGGGGTCTGCACCCAAGCCTGGAGCCAGATCAGGGGCATCACAGGTCCCACCCACAGTGAGGGATGACACCAGAGACCAAGTCCTTGTGCTTGTGAAGTTTGCCCCAAACCACCAGCCCACTGACACCTTGCCTCAGCCTCTGGCCGTGTGTCAACACTGAATCGGCAGATGGGGGCAGGGAGATCCAGTGTGAGCCTCTGCAGCTCCTGCTCCCCCTGCACACTGCCCCAGGTCCTGTGGCCACCCCAGCCTTTGCCCTGCCTCTCCTCTCCCATCTGGCTGTGGGGTTGGGAAGTGTGGCCTGTACTATGCCCATGGCAGACAGCTGCAGTGAGAGCTGGTGGCTGCCTTCATGGCCCTGCTTCTGAAGGATCTCCAGCTACACAGCCCCAGGCTCAGCTGAGGTCAATGGAGACCCCGGGGCTGCTGATGGGCGCTTTCTCTTATCTGTTTCCCAAGAAAAATCACCCCCACAAAGTCAAACACAGGATCAGGGTGGTGGGAAGGTTGAATTCCCATCCTTGGCCTCAATGAGGGGATGAAATAACTTAGGAAACTTGATACCTGAGAGGCAGGAAATCATGGCCCACTGGCACTGAGCAGAGGACAAAAAAGTTCTTTAATCCCTCTCAGCCCCTAGTCGTGGTGCCCTGTGAGCCTGGCTGGAGTGGGAGGTACAAAGGGAACTCAACATCCCCCGTTCCGCACAGAAACCCAGCACAGTACATTCTGCAGCCCCCAGTCTAAGCATGGCAGCTGGGTCTTACCAGGCTCCTCAATGACATAGAGGATGGACTTGCCACTGGAGTCCTCATAGTACTGGAACCTCATCACACAGTCATTCTCATCCTTATAGGTGCAATTCACGGCATCCTTTCCCCTGTCACCTGCCAGAGGGAGAGGCTCAGAGTCCCCATGCTGAGGGGTGCACACACAAAGGGAAAGCATGTGGCATATGCAGCCCCCTGGATTTCCACGTATTAGGGCAGGGATTGAGTCTCCTCTTACTCAGTTCCTCCACCGTTTCAATCTCGTCACGGCACATGCGGCTGCAGGACTGCTGCTCCACTAGCTTTCCCCGCTCAAACTTCTTGCACTCAACGCAATCCCTGCGGAAGAGGAGGGAGGTACCATGAGCTTTTCCATGCTCTCCTCAGGGAACTGTCACACCTTTCAGTTTCAGGTTATGGAAATCACAGCAGTCCCAACACTACCAAGCTGCAGATAGTGAGAGCTCCTGCCACCAGTGCTGCCAGCTCCATGATGGGATATGATCCTTCTCAGCTCTCTGCTAGCTCCCCAGTGGAATATGACCTATCCCAGCTCTCTGCCAGCCCACAATGTGGAATGACCTGTCCCAGCCCTCTGCTCTTTCTCACTTTTTGATGGTGCAGGCATCCGGGCAGGTGGGACACTTCTCACAGGTGTCTCCATAGGAGCCGGGCTGGGTGCATTCGCAGCGGCCGCACACGCAGGAGCCATGGCCGCTGCACACCAGCCCATTGCTGGACATGCAGGTGTCAGTGCGCGTGGTGCAGTTGCAGTAGTCTCCTGTCCAGTCTGAGTTGCACAGACAGTCCCCACAGCTGCACTGCCCATGGCCTGGGGACAACCAAAAAGCGTCAGAACTCTGTCTCCACACAGCCTGCTAGTAATTCCCCATATGGATGCCTATGACCCAGAGCAGCAACTCACCCTCTGTGGGCACTGCAAGGCAGACCAGCCACCTAGGACAACTCCTTTGCACTGTCCTTGGAGTGGGACACAGAGAAGCTCATACCAAACCCAGACCTTTACCATGTCCCCAACTCTCCTCTTATCCCACCCAAGCAAGAACAAACTCCCACATTTCAGGCTGAGCTGCCCCAGCTCCAGCAGCAACAACTGGAGATGCTCCATCAGATCTGTCTCTGAGCAATTCAAGTTCTTTGAATTTCAGACTGAGTCAGGACATCTGGTCAAAGCCCCCAAGTCTGACTCCTTTCTCAGGCCTGGACCAGACAGGGAAAGCTGACTGCTGGGAAAAGCCCAACACATGCTCACTGAGACTGGTTTAGTCAGACAGACAGGCATGCTCAAATCCTGCCAAATCCTGGAGCTATTTGGATTGTGGTTTATTTCAGCTCAAAGACGAGACACAGCAAGGGGTAGAAGCACTGTGAAGCTGCAGGCGCTGACCTGTCCTAAGCCCTGAGCACAGCAGGACACGTTGGGAATGCTGCTCCTGGCAGGGGATCGACTGGGCATCGTTCCAGCCATGCCCTTGGAGGCACTGGCATGTGAAATAAATGTATAACCCCATTAATGAGGAACTAGGGCTGAATCACAGGAAAATAGTGCCATGCTGGGTTACAAGGCATGGAAACAGACGGGTAGGCTGGGAAGAAGTGGCTCCACGGGTCCGAGAGTTCAGGTTAATTAACAGCCCACCCTGTCCAGGGGCAGCTCTTCATCATTGCCCTTCACCCATCCTGGGGAACCTTCAGCCCTTGTTCAAACATGAACAGGCTCCTTGAGGACACTGACTACTCAGGGTGGGGGAAACCCAGCGTTTCCACCTCCATTATCAGCAGGCTGTTAAGATAAAGTATCAATCTGAGCAGCACAGAGGCAGTGTGAGCCATGAAGTTGGCCGGAGGGGTAGGTGGGATCTCAAAAACTCAATTTGGAGACATCAAGGAGCAAGAATCGAGTGTCATCGGCCCCAGGTTTCACCTCATCCAGGCTGGGCTCCAGCAGAGTGGAATCAGCTTTGGCCACTGATGTTTTCCTGGGGATTTTTGGGATTTCAGCAGGAAAGTGGTGGCTTTTTGGCACTCTGTTAGCAGCTACCTATCCTGGGCTTACAGAGGCAGACTGGGGTTAGGAATGGGAGTGGCCACCCTCTCTCATTCCCCCCTTAAATCAGTTTTGGGGTGCTCTGCTCATGGAGAGGATGTGCCACAGTTTCATGCCTCATTCCTACGCACTGTCACCTCTCTCACATCCCTTAAATACATGGGATGGGCAGAGCACTGCAATTTGCTCAGACCTTCAGTGTTTACTGGAGATGTGGGTGGAAGGAACCTTAAATGACAGTTCCTGGTGGGTAAGAGGCCCTGGCATATCAGGACATTTGGAACTGCTGTTGGGATGGGGTTTCTGCAGGAGGGCTTCTTCCCTGGGAGGAGAATCAGAGAATCCAAGGACCTGGTCCTCTCTTTCCAGTACTGAGAGCAGCTGGACTGGAGAGGGGGAGTCTGGGAGTATGTGGCAGAGATGAATATTCAGGAGGGGAGATGCTGTAAGGCCAGCAAAGAGGGAGGATTTACTTCCCCAACACTTTTGCCAATAGGAAGTCTTCCAGAACTGGGTGGAGGATAAAACCCACCTCTCCCCACCCCACCCCCCTCCTCCACCATGGGGTTTCCTCCTACAGAGCAGTACTTCTGATATGTTTGAGCTGTATAGTTCAAGCAAGGTCCCTGCCCTGTACACCCCAGAGCTGCTTCGCTTGGTCCCCACCTGCCCCACCAGGCTTCCTTTTTAACCTTCTAGCCCATCTCCACTCCCAGCTCTCAGGCACAGGAGGTGATATCAGTGGCCAAAAAGGTAGTAATTCCCCTTGCATCACTTCAGGTCAGGGCTGGTGCAGGGAGAACGTTAATGGCTGAACAAGTCAGAGGTGAGGACAACTCACAGGACAAGCCCCAAAATGACTGGTGTCTCCCTTGCCTATGATCTCAGGCAGCCTAAACAGCCCCAAGCTACCTCCCTGCCAAGCCCAGCACTCACCCGAGCACATCTGGCCCTTGAAGCGGACACAGGAAAAGTCATCGCACTCGCAGTACTTGCCCGTCACCTTCCCAAAGTCACTGCTGTGGCACACGCACTGCCCGCAGATGCACTCGCCACGCTGGCTGCATGGGGGCTGGCCCGGCCGGGGGCTGCAGTTGTCCTGCTGTGAGGGGTTGTACTCCTCCTCTGAGCACTCGCAGTGTGAGCCCAGGCGCCCGGGGTTGCAGCGGCACACGCCACACTCCAGCGTGCCATTGCCATGGCTGCAGGATGGGCTGTTGGCCTCAGCGTGGCTCTCACAAGAGCACTCGCAGTCGAAGTTCACCACCACCGTCAGGCTGTCCTTGAAGCCCACAGGTTTGATGGTGAAGGATTTCTGCTGCTCCTGGGGGCAGCCCCGTACTTTGGCCTCGATGCTGAAGCTCACCTGGAGGGCAAAGGTGTGTGTCTGGATGTCAGTATCTGCTCCAGTCCATGCCCCAGCTTAAGGAGCTCAGAAATGGGAGCCACCAGGTCTCTTTGGGCTCATCAAAGCTTATCAAAGCTGTGCCAGCACAATGTGGGCTAGATCATGTGCTTGCCACAGTAACCAGGCAAATTTTAGGTTCAATATTAGGAAAAATTTCTTCACTGAGAGGTTTGTCAGGCTCTGGCACAGGCTGCCCAGGGAAGAAGTAGAATCACTGTCCCTGTAAGTGTTAAAAAAACCTGTAGGTATGGTGCTTAGGGACATGGTTTAGTGGTGGACCGGTCAGAGATCAGTTAGTGGATGGACTTGATGGTCTTAGAGGGCTTTTCCAACCCAAATGATTCAAGGTTCCCATGCCCTGTGGGCAGCAGCCCAGGCTGAGCTAGAGAGATCACAGAGTTTGCATCCAGCAGATTCAAAAAAGCATTTTCGTCCTTACACCCACCCTGCTGGACATCTCTCTCTCTAGTGCTGAGATTCCAGGGTCCGTGTCACCTGGGAGGTCGTGGGACAAGCAGATGGTGCTGGTGCAGATCAAGAGATGACCTGGCAGTGCTGCTACATAGAGGGGAGAAAAGCCAAGCCCATGAGTGGGATCCTCACCGTGTCCCCGATCTTGAGCCCCATGCAAGACTTGAGCCCAGGGATGACCTCGTTGTTGAGGCAGGTGGCATTGAAGGTCAGGGACAGCTCTTCAGGGAGGTCACGCACCTCCAGCTCCACTTTGGAGCGTATTTTCTAGGGAAGGAGAGAGGACTGATGAAGACACAGTAGGCTGGGCAGGGCTAAGCCCTGGTGGAGTCCTCCCCTGCCCCCAGCACCACAGTGATGCTCCCATGCACATGGGAAAGAAGCCAAGTGCCCCAAGTCTTTCTCAAGCCTCAGCTTTGTCATTCTCTACTGGGAAAAGTTTTCAAGACAGGAAAGGACAGGCAGTGAACACAGTGATCTCTCACTCCCAGGGTGCCTGCACACATGGGTGGAGGCAGATGCTCACAGCTGTTCCAAGGAGGATGCTTGGGACTGGGGAACTGACAAATCTGCAGGTTGTTGGCAGTGGGAAGCAGTGGCTGTTTTGCTAGGGAGAGTGCTGTTGTGGGGCCATCACACTGCACACTCACCCCATAGGAGTCTACTATGAGCTGCAGGACATTGCTGGAGTCTCTGGACAAGGTGCCCACGGTTGTACCTGGGATCAGTTCGCTGTAGTTCTGTAGGAATATCATAAACAGGGTCTGTTTGTGATGGGTAAATGTGCCATGGCTAGGCGAAACCCTGTCCAGGAACATGGGAGCTTTTATAGGACAGACCACTAAGCCATGTCCAGCCACCCATGGCCCACCAGCCCCACAGGAGGGTGGCTTTGCAGCTGGTACCTGGTAGAGGCCAACAACTGTATCTGTCACAGCAAAGATCAAGTTGATATTCTTCTGTGAGAGTTTCTCAGTCATCAGGCCCAGAGAGGGATAGTCCTGGGGAAGAGGAGAGCTATAGCCCAGGAACATGTACACCCCCCTACCTTGGTCCCCATCATGCTCTCCAACCATGGCTGAAACACCTTTCCCATCCCATGGGGACCCAACAGGTGCTCTGGGCTCCACAACCCCGTGTCTGGGTCAGGCTTTACCAGTGTGGTGGTGGCAGAGTAGAAATTATCCTTGTCGATGTGGCACTGGGCATCATTGGGCTGCACGATGCCAGCCAGGCGCCCGTCCAGTGCGATGTGGGTCTTCGCATCCGTGGTGAAGACAAGCAGATGGGAAGCATCATTCCTCCAGCCAATTTTTTCCTGCAGTGAAAGGCAGCTCCCAGTCATGTGTCAGCACATGCTGAGGGCAGTCCCATGTGCCAGCACCCCACTGCTGCCTTTGTGCCAGGGGGTCACAGCTTGGCCATACAGACCAACCTCTGCACAGGGAACCAAGGCAATTGTTCTCGCAGGGAAGTGCTGTGGGAGTGTGGGGTCTGGAAGGTGGGCATGGTCTGCTTGTAGGTGAAAGATGAGTTTTAATTGGTTAGAGTGTTAATCAAGGTGGCTAATGACTCAGGAATGCAAGATCTCCAGTGAAACCAAGGTGAAGGCACAGGAGGTGTTGTCCCTTCTGGACTGGTCACTGCAGGGCTGACATGGGATTGTTCCTGAGCACCTGCTCCGCTCCTCTCCCATGATCCCATGAGAATCCTGCTCTTCCCTTGACTATTGGGCTGGAAATGTCTCACTTGAATGTTCACTCTCTCCAGAAATGAGTCATACAACAACTCAATAAGGCTTATGATCATGTCCTGGAGGGATTGATTGGTCCCTGCCAACCCACCTGGCCCAGCCTGGTGACCCTGTCCTGACCCCAGCCAGGCCTTCCTGCCCCTTACATCGCACACGGTGGCCTGGATGATGGCATCGAAGCCACCCTCAGGTGCATCACGGTTCCGGGAGACGCTCTGCTTCTGCACCTCCTCATTGAAGCGAGTCACCTCATCCGTGAGTGACAGGACGTGTTTGTACCCAAACATGGGCAGGCAGGTTTCTCCGATCCTGCGGGAGGAGCGCACTCAGGGCACAGAGATCATCAGGCTCTTCCAGCTCCCATCCCTGCCCTATAGCCATCCCACATCCCATGATCCTGCCCAGGATGTGCTGGAGGGACCCAACACCCCCACCAAGAGCCTGATGCTGGTGAAGGACCTTTTAAATAAAATTAATGTTGTAGGGATGCTAGGCTCAGGTCAGCTCCCAGCCTCAGTCCTTCTGGGATTTTAGGAGTAATTTTCTTCCAGCCTCAACATTTCTTTTGAAAACATTATGCAAATTTTTTCCCTCAAGAGCTTTCCCATGATAATGATATTTATAATTTAGACCTGCTCCTCCTCCCTGTGCCAGCAGAACACAGACTGCACCAAGGTTTAAACCCTGTCCAGAATCAGGCACCCACTTTATCCACTCCCCTCTTTTCCTCCCAGGCTCAACTTCACTCCTCTGCCTACCCCCCCTCCTAGTAGCACAGGGGAACAGGGAGTGGAGGATGAAATCAGTTCCTAATACCTCTGCCATTCTTTCCTCCTCAGACTATTTCCCTGTTCCAGCCTGTTGTTCTTCCCATGGGAGACAACCTTTCAAGAACCTCTCAAACACAGGTCCTTTCTATGGGCTGCAGTTCTTCACCAACTGACGTGGATTTCCAGCCACATTGCAGTGGTGTCCCATCAACTTCTGGCCCTTACAGGACTCCCTCAACCTGGACTTACTCATAGCAAGGGTTCTTGATAGCTTCTGGAGGAGATATGTACATGAAGGGGGAAATGGGTTTGTCCACAAAAGCTCCGAAGCCAATGCGTAGGTTGCTGGTGAGCTTACGCATCTCACTGGCCAGTTTTGTGCCCAGGTTCTGGATGTTCCTCAGATCATCCTTCATTGAGTTAGACAGGTCCATGAGGTAGTAGATGTCCACAGGATAATCTTCCACTTGACGCACTTGGACATGAAAGACCTGGGAGTCATCTGCAAAGTGACAGGGCAGTAGAGTGAGAGCTCGCCTCCTGCAAAGTGGAGGGGGTTCACCACAGGATTAGGGGGTAGGGGTCAGCAGGAGCCCAAGGGGATGGTTAAAGCTTCTAGGAGGAGAACATCACCCTTAGACAGAGAGGCAAAGCCCTTAGTCAGTGCTTGCACAGGAGATGTGCTGCGCACCCCTTGAAGTGTCCAAGGCCAGGTTGGATTGAACTTGGAGCAACGTGGTCTAGTGGAAAGTGTCCCTGCCTATGGCAGGGAGTGGAACAGCATTGTCTTCAAGGTCCCTTCCAACCCCAAAACCATTCTGGAATTCTATAGCAGACAGGGGTTATGTCTGCTGTTCTCCTAAACTCTCAGTGCTGGGACATGAGCAGATCTTCCTGTTCAGGGCTGACCTCTCAAGATATCCTACAGGAACAGCTGGATGGAGTGAGGGAAACCCACAGTGTGTGGGCAGCAGGTCTTAAAGAGATCACAAGGTAGGCTGCAAGGCTTCTTCAGACTTCTCTGAGCTTCTGAGGACTCTGACCATTTTCTGCACCCTCCCTCATCCCCATTCCTTTCCTCTCCTCTTGGCTCTCCCAGCCCCTTCTGAGAAAATTTTGGTGAAACATTTTCCATTGAAAAAAAAAAAAACCTCCTTAGAAATAACCTTCTGCGAAACATCCCAGTTTTGATGACTTTTGCATGTAAAAAAAAAATAAAGCTGAAAACATTTAGGGTTGACCTTTTCTTTCTGCCTTTTTAAGAGACACAGGTCCTTTCTTCTGATCTTTGAAATGGTTTCTTTGAAACATAACCCAGGGTACAGCTGCAGCCTTGTTGGAACACCTCACATGTTGAGAAAAAAAGGCCTTAACTGAGCTTAAATTATGATTGTTTTCACATTTCTGTCTACATGTGCATGCCATGTTCTTCCAGAAGGAAGGAAGTTTCAAAATTTATGACAGCCCAAAAAGTTCCATCCCCTCTCCAGCTTTGCTGGGAACCCACCATGGAGCCAGGGGTCCCATTTTTATGCTTAGAGAGCAGTTGTCCTCATTGAGCTGAAACCATGAGGATTCTGAGCTTGTGGGACATGACCTGTCAAGCTTGTATCCTTTGCAATTTGGTCTTGGTTCATGAATCAAGGCAGATGACTTATGCCAAACCTTCTTGGTTCGGCAGAGATGGTATCAAGCTGGGGGTCTCTCCTCTTTATTCCAAGGAACAGGGATTTACAGCACTCAGAGCAGCATACTCACCTGCCTCCTGACAACAGCCTTTAGAGCTAAAGAGAACAAGGGCCACTTAGAAGTTCCACATCCCGATTGTGTGGGTATCCCTCTGCTTGCTGTTCTTCCAGTGGGGCAGGACTCTTCCTGCCCATGCCCAGGGATGTGCACAGAGATCATGTGACCTATAGTTTTGCCTCCTGCCTGGCATCCTTGAAATTCCTGGATGCTGGCAAAGGACCAGAGCAGTTAATTGGCTCCAGTCTGCCTGGCTGAGCAGAGCCTGGGATATTACAGGGATCAGGTGGCAGCCCAACTCTGATAGCTGCTCCACAGCTTGTTAGATATGGGCTGACTTCTGCACAGGCATTCTGAGCACAACAGCAGTGCCTCAAGCCTGAATGGCTTTATAAAATACCGCATGTGTTGTTGAAGTCACATCCTATCCTGCCTGTCAAATACCTCAGGATTCAGGCAAGAGAACAAACACATCAATCAGAGAGCTCAGTTGCCCACCAGAGATGTTCTGGAGGATTCTGTGCTTCCGGCAGCCTGGCCTTAACCCTGAAGGACACAAGACCACCTTGGTCAGTGAGGCAGAGTGATGGCTCACTCAGTGCCTGAGCCCTTTGGGTTATTCCCACTGCATCTCCCCCTTCCTACAGCAGTTTGGGGGCTCTTACCTGGCCGCAGGTTCAGCTGTATTCTCTGGGGACTCATCTGGGTGGTGGTGGACCCCCCTGAGCCCTTGTTGCTGAGAGGCCTGTCCTCCAGGATGGTGACACTGCTGCTGGGGGACTCGATGTGGTCCTGCCCGCAGCCGTTGAGCAGGAGGTTGGCACGTAGGTCACAGCGAGGGGTTGACTGCGCCCAGACCTGCGGGGGAGGGGCACAGTCAGGAGCCTACCAGGACTATGCTGGGAGAAGGAGAAAGGCCCCCACCTTTTCCCTGGAGACCCCCTGCTTTATCACACCTAACTCCAGAGCAGGATCAAAAGCTTCTTGGGGCACACGGTCTCTTGCCTGAGGAAGGCAGCAGACAGAGGGGATTTGGGATCAGCAACTCCTGCTGGAGCAACTCCTGCAGGAGCCCATCAGCCCTTGCCAAGGAATGATGGATAACACATCCCTGCCCACCTCCTGACTCCTGGCAGCTGGAGCCTTAGGTTTGGGTTTTGGCAGAGCTAACAGGAAATCCTGTCTCTCTGGGATGGCTAGAGGAGGGTGCGGCAGGATGTGAACATGGCAAGCTGGGTAGAGGCAGTGTGGGACTTTTAAAATTATTTATTACTTTGACAAAAGACAGATCACCTTTCCCCCGTTTTTCCAGCATGGCCCCTTAGAAATCCTGCCATGAGCAAGGAGTGTGTCCGCTGCGGGTGAGCTCATTGCACAGAGCAGTGCTCAATTCCTGTCTGGAAGTGGATCAGACTTATCTCCAGCTCTCCAGCTTCCTAATGGATGGAGCCAACTGGGGAAAGGAACACCAAAAAAGGAGTGAAGGCATGCAAAGGCACTGGCGCTGCGGGAGAAGCCTTGAAGAGCCTGTCAGGGGTAGGAAGCACAAAGTGTGGAGTCATGGTGAGCTCCAGCCTTGCCCCTCCTTTCCTAGAAAGCTTCTGGCTCCACATCCTTATCACAGAACATTCAGGAGGGCTCCTATTCCTTTGGTTGCTTATGAAGACAAATATAGGAAGAATTTCTCTCCCAGCCCAAAACTGCCATGATCTGCTGCCTCATGTTCCTGCTCTGGGAGCACCTGCCCTCCCCTCCAAAGGGATTCTTTATCTCCCTCCCTCAGCCCATATCTTTCTATATTAGAGTCCTCCAGCAGAGGACCACTACAGCCTCTTCCTGCAGCAAAGGGAGGTGGCACAAGTCCTGGTGGGGCTGCTTCAGTGCCCTCCCTGCTCCTGGGATGCTGGAATCCAGTGCTGAGCTTTCCAGTGATAGAGAAGTTGCCATGCAGGATATCAACTACCCTGAACTGGGTTCGGGCTGGTTGAACCCAGGGATGAATTTGTATGTTTTATGCAAACAAATAGAAAAAAAATGGTGTCAGGAGGCCCTGGCTGGCCCACGGCCCTCTGGAAACTGTGGCCAAGCAATAGCCAAAAAATACATCAGCAGGCATGTTCCTACCCTGATCCCGCCTGGACAGCGTGCTGACAGAGAGGAGGACGAGTCATCCCTCCAAATTAGCTCCCTCACACCCACCCACCCATAAGCTCACTCCACAGGGCTCCCTGCTGAGGGAAGGGGTGGCTGGTTCACTCCAGATCCCATCAATCATCATGTACATTCCTGTCCCAGTCAGGGAAATCACTGGAAAAATATGTGGATGAAAAGCATGCTGGGCAGGTGGATTTTAACCATGATGCTCAGTGATACCTGGAGATCCTAGGGAGCTCCCAGGACCTCAGAGGCCTCATGGCACCTTATGGGATTAGCAGCATCATTCCTGCCGTGAGATTTCCATGGAGAAACTGTTTGACCGCAGGGCTGCATCCTTCCCATTTCTCTGGAGCCCTAAATATAGTGACTGACTCTAGATTTACAGGAGCCTCCCCAACAACAAAAGCTACCGCAAAAGTGGGACATTTGGCTACAAGGCCCTGGCAGCCCCTAGTCTGTTTTTGACCCCGGCCTCTGCCACTTTGCTGACTCAACACCTGGGGTACAGCCCTAGTTGGAGTGACCTGGAGGCAGCCCAAGCTCGCTGGTGACAAACTCACAGCACAGGGATTTCATCCATGAGAAACCCATTCCCTGTCAGCACAGCACTGATGGCATCAGCTCCCAACACGAAGATGTGGGGAGATGTGTGCACCCTCTCTATCCCAGCCATCCCACAGCCCTTGCCAGAGATGCGCGCCAGCTCTCCCTGCCCTCTGTCCCACTGCAGAGCGGACATCTGCTCATGCTCCCTTCAGAATGGGAAACCTGATTATTTTATCCCAATTGCTGCCTCCCGAGCTGATTAGTGAGGGCAGGGTCAGGCGGGGCTCTGGCAGAGCCAGTTCCATCCCTGAGATCCCAGGGCGGCAGCCTGTGGGAACTTATGTATTCCCCAGGGCATCTCTGTTTTCATCTTGGACACAACCACATGCAGCATCAGCTTCTCTGCAGGACAGCTCTTGGGAGTGCTCAGAGCACAGATACCTCCACAAATTAAGCTAAAACCTTCCAGCAGCTTCTCTGAAATCCAAATCTGGTCCAGTCTATCCTCCAAGAGACGCAGAGTGGGTGACATTTTGGGTGGGTGAGACCCTGAAGGATCTGTCACAATAATCTCCAAAGGGATTTTAGAGATACATCTCAGTGTTACAGCTTGACTGGCTTTTTCCAAAAAAGCAGATGAGAACATCTGTTTGTGGGTAAGAGTGGTCAAGGTTTCTGAAAAATAAATAAAACTCAACTCTGCTCTGCATCAATGCTCGGGGGGGNGAGTAAATCATCATCCCAGGCTCCCTGGGAAGGCAGTGTGAGTGGTAAAGGGCTGTAGTGGGAGCAGAAGGAGCACAAATATGGGCACTGTCCCTTTAAAAACTCTGTGTGTGTGGGGAGGTGGGGGGGGGGGGGGGTGTGCAGTATCAGAACTCTCCCCAGGGAAATTAAACAAACCCACAGAAAAAACCTCATTTGCTAAATTAAGACAACGTGGTCCAGATGTTGGAGGCAGAGTTGCTGAGCAGAGAGCACAGCGCAGCTCTCCGGGGGCTGGGTCTAGCAGCAGGACGGCTCCCTCACTCTTGTCGTGTCTGCCCGGGAGCACAACTCGGAGCAGCACTGGAAATATTTCCTTTTTTGGAAACCTTTGCTGATCTGGAGGAAAAAAACCCATCACGGCTCCCGCTGCACCGTCAAGCCACCAGTGCAGCCCAGGATCAGCGGCTGGAAAGGAGGAGCCCAGCCCAGCCCAGCCACCATTCCCCCTCGGAGGGGTGGAATGGAGAGGGAAGCCAGGCCCCTTATAAAGCTGCATGTTTCAGCCACTCCTCACGGGAGAGAAGATGGGCACAAACATCTTTATTCACACCACATGCCAACCGTCAGATCTGATGGGCACAGCAAGCCAGAGGTCTCCCCTCCGGATATGCATTGATCCCAAAGCATTAGGCAATTGCTGGCATGATCCAGCAGCGTTTTCCAGCTTGGATCACTTTTCCCAGGTCTTTTCCAAGTCCCAGTGGGCATTATGGGCACAGCTTTAGCTGACAGAAGTGGGTCTTCAAGGATAGAGAAGGAGAAAGCAAGGAAAGCCTTGAAGGTTTCATCACCTCTCCCCATCCCCATCACCTCCCTTGGCTCTGCCCTGGGGCTCCTCTCCCATCCCCTTGGGAAACTCCCTCCTCTTACCCAATGGATTAACCGCCAGGGCAGCATTTTTGGAGGGCAACGTGGCAGATCTGCTTGGCTCTCACCTACCCAAACAGGATGATTTGAGACCCACAGCTCAGCACTCACATCCACTTTAGCTCAGTTACCAAAACCAGGCACCTTGTCTTCTCCTCTTATTTCTAATGAAAAAAGGCTTTAAAATCCAGCCCTTAACTTCTCATGAGTATTTTGAATTCCTCTTTCCAGGCCTTCCTTTTCAGCCCTTCCAGGAATTAGGCTCCTTCAGCCAGTGCTTTACAACATGTTTCCAAGAAGCAAACCAAAAGTAAACCAAGTTTTTAAATTTACATTATGTGAAAGATAAAGTGAATTCCTAGTGGAAACACCACAGTTTCCCAGACAGCTCAATGTAGCTCCCACCAACACACCCAGATAAGGGGCATATTTTTGAAGCAGGGCAGAAGCAGTGCCCACTGACCAAGTGCCTTGAGCTGAGGTCTGAGCCAGGTGCCACCAAGGAATCTGTTTAGATACAGTGGGAACAGACAGAGACTGAGCTTGTGGCTGTAACCTAGACTCATCCCAAAAGTTCTTCCCTTCCTTTACATCCCCTGCCCTTCTCAGGGCCCTGCTCAGCCCTCAGCTCTTACCTCAGCAGAGCACCAGGCACAGAGGGGACTGACAGCCAGGCACTGCTTGCAGGAGTTCACCCCACGGGTGGTGCAGATGTTGCCCCCTGAAACAGCAAAACAGAGCAATCACAGCCCACAGAACCCAAACTCACGTGTACTCAGCCACCAGCATCTGAGCAGACAGAGCCCCACCAGGGCCCTTCTCTATCCCTTTTCCCACCTGTAATCCCTGGATGTTGCCTCCTTGCTCTCTCCAGCCTGATATGAGCTAGGCTTCATCTTGCCCAACGCTGCATCATTCCCTACCTGCCAGCTCCTCAAAGGGTCCTCTCACCCTGCAGCATCACATGGGCGTTGGAGTGAAGTCCCTGGCAGGGGGTTCATGTATCCTTGCAGACAATCCTGCAGACGCTTTGGGGCAGCAGGAGTGGAAAGGGTGAATTCCCAAGGGTGAAGGGTGGTACCCACAGCCCTGCCAGGGATTGTCTGCCTCTTCCCATCACCTTGACCCAGGGTGGTTGTTGACACCTTGAGCAGACACTAAACTCAGTGGCTGGTCTTGGCTCAGCTTCAAATCCAGGGAAAGGAGGGGAGTGAAAGGGCACAAGTCCAGAAATGTGCTGGTGGTGGTTGGCACCAATGTCCCAGGAAAGCTTGAGCTCTGTCATTGGCTGTGGGGACTTTGGGAGACACCTGCTACTACCAGTAGACTTCATAGACTGAAGGTGAGCCTATGGGAGAGAATTAAAGGGCCACAAAATGCCTGTGGAGCCCAGGGGCAGGAGGACCTCCTCTGACACAGACCAGAGTGGGTGGCCCTGCAGTTCCTGCTGCCAACAGCCGATGTGACAAGCGGCTGGGACATCGCTGCCGTGGCGTCACCCTTGGCTCTTCCTCCCTCCCAGGCACAAGCATCTCAGCAGTTTTAGGATTCCCTGGGCAGAGAAAACTGCAGCCAAGTATTCACTTGGCTGGGACACACTGCAGCCTGGGGAGCCTGTGGGATGCTGGCAGGGAGCAGTGGGCACTAGGGCCTCCCCCTCTGCCCAGTGTGCCCTCATGGTGTGCCCCAAGGATGTCCCAGCAATGTCCCACAACCACAGGAAATGGAACACAAAGCAGAAAGAGGAAGTGGTGAAACAACATCATCAGATCTTTGAGCAGAACCACAAACACAGCACCGTGCACTCCTGCCTGCTGGCATGTAGCCAGGGAGTGTACACACGTGTTCATACCTGTGTGTGTGTGTGTTTCCGTGTATGTCTATTCGAGGGTGGTATCACAGGCTGTGGCTGTCCCAGAGGCCAGTGGCTGCTTGGGGATGTGCCCCAGAGCACCCCCATCGCACCTCTGACACCTGCAGTTCCCACTTGTCCCAGACTAAACTAAAGGCTGAGCCCAACTGCCTTGCTTAGCACCAGTTTTGGGGTAGCACCCATGCCCACAGCTCTCATCATACTCTGAAATACCTGGCTCCATGTGAGGATGGGACAGATTTTAAATGTAACCCTGCCCAAAAGGGTGACAGCTCCAGTGCTTCCTGCACCTCAGCAATGTGCCAGCAGCAACACTTATCCTTGGGTGGACAGGGCTAGGAAGAGGGAAGGCAAAGGGTCTCTGAAAACAGCAATGACAACACCACCTCCCACGACTCTCGCTGGCTCCTGCTGCACCCATGTGAAATCCCGCCAAGTGCTGGTGGCTGCAGCCAGAGCATGTGCCATGGATTTGTGCTGTGCCGTGCAGCTGAGAGCCAGCTCAGCCCTCCGGGAAGCAGGGAGGCACTGCCCAGACCACCCTCAGGGACAGACAGCCCTGGCAGCTCCAGATGCTCTGGACTAAATGCTCAGAGCTGCCAACCCCGAGGCCACTTGCCTGAACAGAGAAACAGCTTCCAAATCTGCAAGTCCCTGGGGAGCCCTGGTGCTTTGATACCTGGACCAGGATGATGGCCCTTTGTTCAGAGATGGGGAGAGGTGCCAAGTACCTGCCTGCCACAAGCCATGAGTATCCCTGCTTTCCACTCTCACATCCCTCATGTAGTGGCCGTGTCTAGCTGCTGGCTCTTAACTGTGGTTGCTCAGCTCTGCTCAGGCAGTTACAGCACTGAGTGCCACCAGCAAAACTCCTGGTCCAGGTTCCTGTTTAATGCCACTGTGAGTTTTGTCCCCTCATGGTAGGTTTTATCTGGTTTAGTCACCTAGCTCTGCCCCAGCACCAACCTTGCTGGGGAAGGGAAGAGCTGACAAGGGCTCCATGAGGGCTCCTGGACATGAGACTCACCAGTCCAAATCCTGCCTCAAACAGGTTTTCCCTGTGACTTGACCAAGTCCCTCAGCCACTCCCTGCCTCTGTTTCCCCTGTGCAGTGTTAACCCTGGTCTCAATGAGACCAGGTTCCATTAAAACTTCATGTGGAGGATTCCAGGGTCATGTCTGCTGGCAGAGCCCCAGGGTGCCTCCTCATGCCATGAAATCTGATCTTGAGGCTAAGGAGCCCCAGGACCATCTGAGCTCATCTGCTCCTCACCATTTGGTACAAGTTACCTTCTGCCTGTGCGCAGCCCCTGGACCCTGGTGGTTTCCTTTCCTCTCCTTCTGCTGCCACCCCAAACCCAGGGGTGCTTTATCTTTATCTCTTTTTTCTGGGGATGTAAATCCAGGCTTCTGGTGGATTTTGGAGTGAGGGCCATAGACCTGGGCAGAGCACTATCATGGCTGGGGAGCTGCACATGTGCTCAGGTGGGGCTACAGCTGGGAAGTCCCTGTGGGAGGGATGCTGCCATTCCCAAAGCTGCCCTGGGGTCTGATGTCACATCATGCCACCGTACCATTGCTGGTGGCTTTGCCTGGGTGGTCCCTGGAGGTCTGTATCTGCTCACAGATTCACACAGCCCTGTGATCCCTATGGTGTCCATCACTCCATGACCAAGACACTTTCCTGGGGATGGAGGACCCTTCCCTTCCTTGGAACCAATCTCCAGCACTGTACAGGGCCATTCTTGGCTGCATTTCCATGGGGCTGGATGGAGCAGGGCCTGGGCAGTTATGACCATCCAAACATGAGGTTGGTCCTGCTGTGAGCAGGCAACTGCACACCCCCACCATGGGGAAATGTTCCTTTTTTAGCATTCCCAGCACTGGTTGCATGGCTGGATGCAGGGATGCAGTGTTGGGAGAGTTTTGTGGGAGCAGAGACCTTGTGGGGATGTTGAAACAAAAGCACAGATGGGCAGAAATGGAAGATGTGGAGGAGGAGGAGGAGGATGTGAAAGATGGGGAGGATGCTGCAGCTGAAATCCTCTCAGGTTTTGGCCCTGTGAGTGCCTGGCAGTCCTTCCCAGACTTGGACACTACGTGGCTGTGAGCAGGTCAATACCATCCCAGTACAGCCTATACTAACAAATTCTGTATTTTTTAGTGACTTTTTTTTTCCATCTTTGGAGCTTTTTTTCCTAGCCATAAAAACTAATAAACCCAAATACAAAACCTGCATTTTTAAACTATGATAGCAGCTGCTCTACAACAATGAGCTGGTCCCAAAGACTCCAGTTTTTGAAAAAAAAAGCAATCCTGAAATACAAGGAAATGGGAGACTGCGCAGAATGATGGGAACCACTCACCCGGGGCTAGGCAGAGCTGTGGTCCTGAGAGAGGTGAAAGCAGGGAATCCCAGACTGGTTTGAGTTGGAAGTGACCTTAGAGCCCATCCAGTTCCACCCCCTGCCATGGGCAGGAACACCTTAAACTACACGAGGTTGCTCCAAGCCCCGACCAGCCTAGGATTCAGTTTAGGGAAGTGTTGCACTTGAAACACCCCAGACGTCTGTGGCTCAGCATCACCCTGTCCTGACTGGAGAAAATTACTCAGTCCCAGTCTGCACTCAGAGTAACCTCTGTGTGGTGCAGGAGCAGCCACACACTTTGTTTTCCCCCTCTACCAAACTGAGCAAGAATGAGCACAGAGAAAACCTGATAAAGACATTTGAGGAAACTTGATAAAGGTACAAACCACATCCTCTCCAGTCTTTCCGTTTGACTAAGTCATAAGGATCTGGGCTTTCTCGGCTGAACCCCACCCTACCATTCTAGGGTTATTTCTTCTCTCGAGCCTCTCCCTTCCTGCCAGCATCTTCTTGGGAATGGCATTCTCCAAACTGAGCACAGGCACCAGAAATATGTGCACAACCCCAAATTGCCACTCTGTGAACTCAAACTCTTGCAGGGGTTATCCCATGTCCTGTACTGATGACAGCTCCATCCGGCAGCAGATCAGGGCCTCAGGCTGTTCCTGGGAATTCACTAAAATCTGGAATTCTTTAGACAGAACAATGTTGCCCCAAACCCCAAGTCTGGCTGTGAAAACAATGTGACCAATTTAGGTATCACTATATTGCAGTTTCTAGATTTCTTTTGAGGCCTAGTCACTAGGAACACACCTGGGGAGGAGATAATGCTTTTCCAGGCTTTTCTGTATTTCTGACATTGGAAAACTTTTAAAAAATACAAACTATATTTATCCTGAGATCATATGATGCCAGAAATCATATTTCTTAAAGAAAAGCATAAAAAAAAAAAACCATGAGAAAAATAACACAGGACAACAATGCTGACATAAATCCCCCCCCTGCCCTTAAAATGTACGGACACAGGGAGGGATTACCTGACATGTGATTTCTCCCAGTGAATTTTCTGTTTATAAAGGATGAAGCCCAAGTCAAACCCCAGTCCTTGCATTACAAACCAGTAACCAGAGCGAAACACAGGGTAGGTAGATCCAGTAATATCTATCACATCCAGAAAGAATAACCCACCAAAGTATGTCTTGACCCTATAACATCCTTGAGAAGTTCCTGGCCCTGACCCAGACAAAGCCCAACTGGCCTGAGCAGCGCTTCCTATGTGGGAACAGAATGCTGCTCAGGCTGCTCTTCAGGCTACCAGTTCCCCCTCCGAGTGATTTTCCCGTGAAACCACAGACCCTGGGAATGCAGAAAGTCCTGGGATTTGTAGAAACAACAGGCAACATCTTCACTAAACGGCTATAAGCAGTGACAGAAGCGACAGAGTAAACTTACCCCGGCTGCCAGTAGCGCAGAGCAGGAGGATCCCGAGTGTCACGGAGAGTTGACCCATCTTCTCTGAGCCCCGGGGTGGGGGGGACTGCTTGGACCAGCCCCTTCAAGAGTGATGGGCAGCGGCTCTGGACTAGCTGGAGGCTTTTAGCGGCTGAGGAGATGAATCATAGGGCTGGGTGAATGACACATGGCGAGCGGGGCGGCCGGAGGAAACTGCTGCCTCGTCACTTCGGAGTCCGGAGTGACCCCGCCCGCTCTGCCGCCAGCTCCTGATGAGGTTTTCACTCTCTCGGCTTATACAAGGACCTAATAAACCCTGGCAGCGAGTCCTCCCTCGGCACTGGTGACCTGCAGTCCCGGGGCTTGTAACAGGCTCTTTCCCATAGGCTCTTCCGCCTGGCTTTAATTCCTCACTAAATCTTGCTCACTCCTTCTTTTTATTAACTCTTGAAAGGCAGCTGGTTTTAAACCCCGTATGAGCTGCTGGAGTTCAAAGATTTAAGGAGAAATAGAGCAAATACACACTAATACGAAAGTGTGAGTTCTCAGCTCCCTCACCAGAGAGGGAATATCTCTGTTAAAGCAGAGCTGGGAGCTGAGGGAGACCCAGCCAGGAAGCGAACCTAATGGAACCAGCAGTTTGGATATAAACCTGGACATCTCAAAGGGAGGGAAGCTCAGGGGTCACATAATTTGGACCTGATTTTCTTCTCACTTGTATTGTTTTTTCCTCTCTGTGTCCTCAGGAATTGATCCTGTGCTGAACAAATACAGGGATTGGGATCTGCATAGGGACTGCGCCCACTGAAACATCAGAACTGCCTGTGGGTGTCTCTCAAAGGTGTTTTATAAACCTCTTGTTCCCCTGCAATACCAGGGTCCTAGTCAGAGCTGGGGAAACTGAGGCACTTGGAATACACCTTGGGAGCAAAAGGGAGAGAAGGGCTGGAGTCATATCCCTGGGATGCTCTCTCCCACCACATGACAGGGGTTGGGGACAATAATGACACAGTCCTGGGTCAAGACAACCCAGCACACAGAAATACCAAGCTGTGGAATACAAGTTTTTGTGGGTGCCAAGATCTGCAGCCACATCCTGGAGGGGCTGGAGCCTACAGACAATGCACACAGAGCTGTACAAGAGCCACAGCCCCATGCTGGGAGATGGGGATAACAGCACTTGTCCCAGACCTGGCAGCTGTCCACAAGAGGTAACAGTTTTTGTGAAGAAGAGGTAGAGATACAGACTCTTCCTCAGGATCTGGGGACTTTCCTTGGCTTTAAAAGAAGTTTTGGTGCCTCTTTGCTTCTCCACACTGCCCCACCAACCTCGAGGGTGCTGCTGTCCTCCTCAGTGGGGATCACTGTCCACCTGGGATCCAATTCCCTCCCTCAGGCTTGTTAATGAAGATTTGGCAAAGGGGACTAGGAGAAGCCCATCAACCCTCATGCGGTGTCAAATAGGGCTGTACCTTGGCTGAGACATCAATACAAGCCCCAAAACTGGTTTTCAGCAGCTCCAGTCTTGCCCTGCTTCAGATCCTGGAGCTGTAACTCACTGCAGACCACATTAGCCAGTTTTAGGGCATCCAAATTCCTTATTTTCCTGCCTGGACGTGCTGCCTATATGGCCTTTCCCATCATGTGGGGCTTTCTGCCCACATGGTTGCCTGTCCCCATGTGCTGCGCTGTGTCATCCTGTGACTGTGTCTGAGTGTTTCATGGAAAGGAAGATTAGTCTTAACTTTCTGGAAAGGACTATGGCATCCTGTTTGGCTCTGCACACCCCCAGACCCAACCTGCCATCCATCTCCCAGGCCCTCTTCACCAGGGACTCATTCTGCCCAGCTCCTGGCTACCCAAGCTGGCAAGTGCTGCTGCTCCCAAAGGACACATTGCTCTGTGTGTCGTGGAATCCCCTGCCCAGTGTGGGCTGTGATACTCTAAGCATGGTGCAAAAATGCTAAAGAAAAAGGGAAAAGTCACAAAATGAAGTATTTGACCTGCCTTCACCTTCCTGGGCTGGTCCTGCCTGAGGACAAGGATGGAATGAACGCAATCCGAGATGTTTGGGGTGGAATTTCCCTGCAAACTGCAAGAAGGTGCTGCTTGTCCTAAAGATATTGTTGGGATGTGAATGTCCCATCCCTGGAAGCATTCAAGGACAGTTTGGACAGATCTAGCAGAAGATGTCCTTGCCCATGACAGGGTGTTAGAATGACTTGAGGTTCTTTCCAATGGAAACCATTCCAAGATTCCACAATGTTACCTCCAGGCACTGCATAATAGGCAGTGGGACGCTCCAGATTTTGGGGTCCCTGGTGGGATGAAGGCAGAAGCCTGCAGGGGACAGTTTAGGAACCCTGGCTGACCTATCACCACAGGCTGTGACCCAGGAGCAATGGGTGCAGCCCAAATCCATCCTGGGGGGTGCTGGGAGACGAGATGCTGGAGCTGGAGCCACCAGAGGGAGCAGAAACTCCTTCAGTCTGAGAGCATGCAGGGAGAGGATCCCCAGTGCCAGGCTGGGGCACTGGGGACGCTCTGATTTCCCGTGGGATTGTCCCAGGTTACACACAAGCAGATGCTCCATGGATCAGGGTTTTCTGCTCCTTCCTGCATAAATTCTGCTGCAACTGCCCTAGCAGAGTGGGCAGCAACCCGTAGAGAAATGGCAAATCCAGAACAAGGAGGAAAATGCAACAAGTAAACCCTGAACTGAACAGGTCTGAGCCCTTAAAGTCACAGCAGCATACCAGGGGATCCCAGCTGCCCAAAAGGAAGACCGCTTGACACTGTCCCTGCCAAGCTGTCTGCCACCCTCAGCCAGCCACAGGTTCCTGACTTTGGCTACAACTCATCAATCCTCATTTTTGTTTTATTAAAATCTCCTTGAAGGCTGGGCAAAGGAAACAAGCCAGTATTTACATGGATAAACCAGGGCAAAGTCCTCACACTGTGCTTTGGGGGTGATCTGCTACTCTGGGCCATCCAGACACATTTCCAGGCAAATGCCAATGGGCAAAGCCAGGAAGCTTGGATATGGCAGTCCTGTGGACACAGCCCTGGGATGAGCAGGAGTAGAAGTAAGCCTGACAAGCTGGGCACCCTTACTCGTGGTGTCACTTTGGGAGCTTATGCAGACACAGAGAGGGGAGTGATGGTGAAACTTCCCCTGGGATTGCCTTGGTGGGGCTGAGGGGCCTGTGATGCTCTGGCCCTGGATGCTGCAGTGATGCTGCTGTGGGACCCAAAGCTGGGGACAGGGCAGAGATCAGGGTGCAGCGCCACCCTTTGGAGGAGCTAAAGTGAGAAGGGGAGAAGAAGGAGACCATGTGCCCTGAGGAAGAAGCTCCCAGCCAGAGAAACAGGATGCAGAGAGGGGCTGTATGCAGCTCTTCTCTGGAGGCACAGGACAGGCATCACCCAGCAGAGGTGGGGGTGGACTGGCTGGATAGGGCCATGCTGCTCGGAGAAGGAGTAGGTGGCACGGAGCAGCAAGAGAAGATTGGTGACAGCAGTGCTGACCTGAGGCTTACAGAAGCCTTCAGGGAAACAGGGACCTGCCAGCAGTCCAGGATGAACACTCACCAAACAGGATGCTTTTGGGAGCAGGTGGGAGGGCTGGAGGGAGGGATGAGCTAATTATCACTCTGCAGAGCCTTAGGGGTCAGCCTCCACCTGGAAGTGGCACAGGGGTGGGTACGGGCACCCGTGGCAGGGCAGAGATGGGGTGTGCAGCATGGGGAAGGGGTGAGCAGCAAGGCGAACGTGGAGGGGGAGGAAGGCGGGCCTGGGGGGAGGCTGGAAGGGGGTGGAGTTGCTGTTTTTTCTTTGAGCACGGTGAAGACTTAAGCTTGTAACTTGCATTTGTAGAGCTCCCAGCTGGCAGACACCAGCTCTCCTTCCCGCGGGAGAAACCGCAGGATCCGGCAGCACTGCTTCGCTGTTTTGGGGGCAGGTTGGGAGGGCAGGGAGCATGGGGTGATCCCTGGCTGCCATCCTCTCCCCCAAATCCCTTTCTCCTTTTCTCTCTCTCACCTTTTTCTTGTTTGGGGACTCGTGCTAACGCTTTGCCAGGAGAGATCTGGGATCCAGACATCTGTCGGCTGCATGGACTGGCTTCCCACCTGCTCACAGCCTTGAGGAAGTTCCCTCTCCATCCCGGGCACTGATTTCTTGGATCTGCTGAGCCCTGGCCTGTGAAGGGTGAACAGGGGGACAACAAACTTCCCTTTTACCTTTCCTGAAGATTTGGAGTCACACATAGACCATGAACGGATCCTTTTTCAACCAGACTTTCCTGGAGCAGGCAGCTGACCCCAACAGGACTCAGGGCTTGGGGATGCTCATGGCCTGCTGCAATGGGACCAGCACAGTGCTGGCGACTGATGGCGGCTCCTTGGTCCTGGCACCCGAAGAGAGGAGCCTTTTCATCACGAGGGTGGTGCAGATTGCTGTCCTCTGTGTCCTCTGCTTGACTGTGATGTTTGGCATCTTCTTTTTGGGCTGCAACTTGCTCATCAAGTCAGAGAGCATGATTAACTTTCTGGTGAAAGACCGAAGACCTTCCAAGGACGTGGGTGCTGCAATCATGGGACTTTACTGAAGCCACCAGGCTCTTGTAGGCAAGTGAATTGTGTGGACCTGAGATGCACATTCCCATGTGTTTGGGACAACTGGGAGGAGTGAGAAAGGAGGAGGGGTCTTTTAGTCTGTCTGTGTCCATGGGAAAGCAAACGTGTTCTTCCCAGTCAACAAAATGTGGTGGCAAATGGGAAAACCATCCCAGAGCTGTGTGAAGCACAATAAAGGACCAGCATTGTGTTGCACACAGAAATGGCTTAAGTTTTTCATGAAACTTGCAGAAACAGTGATAGTGTAGAGATCTGGACTTCTTACTGCTGTTACCTTGGATACCGCTACCTGGGATTTAGGGCTAAAAAAAAAAGGCAAATAAGTTGTTACACAAAGAAAACAAAAGAACAAACTAATGGGAGAGCAAAATACAGGGCACAGACCTTATTTTTGAGAGGGGCAGGGGAAGGGAAGTGTTGTGTGGGTCATAAAACAAAGTCTGCATGCTGAAAAATGTCAGTCTGTTGTGTTTTGGACCTCAAGCATGCATCTTCTGGTAGTTTTGTAACAGGGAAAGCATGTTGTTCCTTATTTTCCTGACCTATCCTGTTAAATAAACTGGTACTTTCTTCTTTTACGCTATGGTGGAGGAAGAAAAGGACACGGATAAATATAAACCCCTTCCCACCCCTAAAACAACAGCATGCTTCTTTTTGTACATACCAGCTTCTTTTTCCAAGTGCTATGTTGTTACAGTCCTTGAGGTTTTGTAATTTTTGGAAACTGGTGAACATTCAGGAAAAAACCCAACCTGTTTCAACAGAATTTTGTGCTGTCTTTATTATTTCTCTGTGTGTGTGTAGTTCAGGAATTTCAATCCTAGTTCCAGGTATAATCATCTCACCTTGAAGTGAAGTGTAATTAGAAGTATTTCCTTAAAGCAGAAACCACTATTATTTTTTGTGGGCAAGTATCACTTTCCACTAGCAAATGAATTTACCAAGAACTGTGTATTCCAGGCTTGTGTTGAATACTTGCACAGTGGTGAAACAGAGACTCATAAAAATGCTCTGAGTGCCTCTTGAAAAGCAAGATTTCAACCTTTGAGTTAAAACCTCTAGCTCCTCTGATCCTGATGACCTATCAAAGCTGAATTATGTGAGAGGAGGAAGACTCCTGACCTTTGTTCTGTGATGGAATTACAACTCTGGCTGTGGGTGTGTGGTACAAATAATTTATGTTTTGTTGCACCAACAATATTCCTGGGTTCACTTCTGTAGTGGGAAAGCAATCCTGGATACTGGAGGAGCTGATGAGCTGAGCTACTTGGATGTAAATCTAGAGGAACAGATTTTCCCAGTGGGAAAAACATGAATAGAGAATGTTTTGTAATTAATCATTATTTGCTGAGTACCTTCTCGAGGTTCCCACATGATGCAGAGCAGGACCAGTGTAGTGCTGTCTCTGATTACTCCCACTGACCTGTTGCGTGTGTCAGCCTTAGGAGCACAGTGACAACGTGGCAGCAGGGGCAGAATTTGCAATTCAAAACTCTGAAATGTCCTGTTGGTGCCAGTGGAACAGCTGAATAGGCAGCTCTGTTTTTTTGAGCAGTTGCAGGTCTGCAGACCTGAGCCACCTTCTCAGTGAAGAGGGTCTGCTGCCCTGCTGCCACATGTAAAGTGACCTCATACAGCAGCCTGGAAGGGGATTTTGGTCCGTGCTGCTGCGAGGGGTGTTGTGGCCATTGATCTCCTGGGACGACTGCTCAGAGTGTTGCCTTGGATGCAAACTGGCACAGGTTGCCCAGAGCAGCTGTGGCTGCCCCAGCCCTGGCAGTGTCCAAGGCCAGGTTGGATGGGGCTTGGAGCAACCTGGGATGGTGGAAGGTGTCCCTGCCCACGGCAGGGGCTGGAACTGGATGAGCTTTAAGATCCCTCGCAACCCAAACCATTCTGGGATTCCATGATTCCATGGTCTCTTCGCTAGAGTGCAGACCACTCCCATTGCGGGAGCACAGCCTGGTCAGATATGAGGGTAAGACATGAAAAACCCCAAAGCATGCAATGACCCAGCTCTGCAAATACTTGGTCTGTACTAGTGTTTGTAACCTAAAGGTGTATCTGGATCTCCAGCCTGCTGTGCTGTCACAGGATAACCCAGATGCACTCACTGAACTCCCAACCCATCCTGCTTTCAGCTGGCATTTGGTCCCTCTTGCCAGTCCATCCACCAGCTGTGGCCCCAATGCAAAAGACTACTCACAGATGAGGGAAGAAACCTTCCAATCCTAGCAACAGGGTAAGCTGCTAATGCAATGAAAGGATAAAATTTACTTTTGCCCTGCAGCAATACCATGAGTGAAACAGCTGGTCACACATCTCAGCTGTCCCCACCTCTGCCAGGGCTGTGACAGCTGGTGTGTGGTGAGGGTCCTGCCACGTGTCCTTAGAGGCCACATCCAGGAATGAGGCATGGGGGTCTTCAACCCTTTTGTGCTGTGGAGTGTTCCAGAAGTAAAGAGAAACATCATCCATGGAAGGCTCATGTACACACGAGCTGGAGGAGCAATGAAACACTGCAGAAAGCAGAGCTGGGCACCTGCTGAGGCAGGTGGAGCTTGCTCAGGACTCAGCTGGGAGAGGGAACATTTTCCACATGGGTCCTTGGGGCAAGAGCCCAACTTTACATTGGCTTGTCCATCCTCTGGTCATGCTGTGGTTCTTTCCTGGCATCGGGCATATTGTTTGCATTACCAGATTGTGTGGACCAAGAGGAGGGTCTTCAGAGGAAGCAGTTGGTGGCATCATCCACATTTGCCATGTTACAGCACATGTCCTCGTATGCTTCTGCCTTCCTTGTGCAGGGGTTAAGATACTTAAAACACTTGCACGTCCGTATCCAATTAGATTCCCAATAAAGGCTGATTACCCCACTGAGGCGGAATTATTTGTGGAAAAGAAGGCTGGCATCATGAAGGAATCCCTTGAATCAGAGATTATGGGTCTAAAGACCATCTTGAGGTGAAGTCATGGTTGCTTAAGGGAAGGTACTGAGGGTACCACAATGCTCCCCAGATCTTAGGGGAAAAGCTGTGATCTCAGATTCTGAAAACCCAGCTGTCCTGCCCCAGAAACATGAGTTCTGCAGCTGGAGGATGAGGTTGCTACTGAAGGGCTTGTCAAGGAAAGCAGACCATAACAGCTCTTTCTGCTGCCTCTCCCCACAAGCTGTAGTTTTTCATCTAACACCTACTCATTTAGCATAAGCTCACAAGTGCCTACCCGCTCCCAAGAAAATTCAGTTTTTTTGTAACAGTTATTTATTACTATATTTTAATTTTTTTTTTTTTTTTTGGTAATTGTTACTTGTAGCACAATAACTTCCAGAGTGCCACTTAAGTGCCAGGAGCTGTTCAAGCATGACTGAGAGATACTGCTGGAGGGATTGGGGGGGGGGGGAAGGGATGTGCTTAGATGGATCAACACATCAGTGGCCGACTGAGGACCAGCCATCAAGTCTCATCTAAGATCTCCTCCTAGCAGTGGAACACAAGCCTGTGAGACTGGTTACACTGGTCTGAGTCACTGGTCCATCTAGTCTGCATCCCTTCTCTGAAAACATCCATGATTTTAGGCAGTACATGGTCTTAGAGGTCCTTCCCAACCTTAATGATTCTTTGACTCTATGACTCAGTGGTCAGTCAAGTTGTCCTGCCCACCAAGAGCAACCTTCCATGAATCTTCACCATCCTCCTCCAGGCATCGCTGCCTGTCTCTGGGCTGGTTCCCACTTGCTGTGATTCTGTTCCAGCTGGAATTTCGTCTTTCTAGACAGGCAGCAGGGAGACAGCAGAGAAAGGTTAGTGATAGCATTTTCCCCTGCTGAACTGCCTGCAAAGGGAAATCCTCTGCTGTGGAATCACTGACTGTACAATTGCAGAAATAGAGGTGGCTTGACCCACCTGGAAAACGCTGGTCATACAGATGTCCCTGTGGTGGGGAAAAACACCAAAGTCCCAGATGATACCCACCTCTTTCCCCTGCCTTGGCAGTCTGGACTGAGGGAATGGAAGAGTTAAACATGATGAGACAGACAGATTGTGGGGGGAAGAAGGATCCCAACCTGAGCTTGGCTCAGATATAACAGAGCACCTGCACCAAACATACACACTATTTAATAATTAGAGAATCGCCATGGTAATAAAACACAGAGGTTGCTACGGTAACAGTTTGGGTGTTTTTTAGGCAGGAAGGCATTACTCAGGTTGTAACCTCAATCCAGACTGAACACATTTCTCAGAGCCCAGAAAATAAAAAAGAAGTAAAATGAAATCAAATTAGATAAGTAGCAGTTTCCTGTCTCTTTTCTAGCAGTCCTGGGTTTGTTCTGTAGATAGGTGGAGGGAACCAGGTTGTTCCAGACACGTTGCCCTGAAAAGCCTGAGGAATAGCTGGAGTGGATGTCTGCAGGTTTAAACTAGGTGCTAGAGGGGGTGAGGGGCTGAACCCCTCTCAGGGGTGGGTCTGGGATGATGGTCTGCCACCACCTTGGCTCCTTGCCACACCTCCGGCCTAGGCCCAGGTGCGTCCCCAGCTGGCTAAAGGGAAAGACACTCTTGTCTTTGCAGGTGTGCACACACAAGGGAGCAGTGATGGACAATCCCTGATCCTAGCTGAACCCACAGCAGGGTGCTGCGGTCCCAAGTAAACAGTCTGCCCATGTCCCAAGTGACAGATGTCCCAGAGCTGGTCTCCAAGACAAGACAGGCATTTGGGGGCTGGAAAGGGGTAACAGACCACTTTTCTAAATCCCCATGACAATCCTAAGAAGAGAACACATGTTTCATGGGCTCTGGCAAGGTCTCCAGGCTGCTGTGCTGCCCAAAGGGACATCTATCAAGCAAGATGGAAATTTCCTGTGTCTCCATCCTGGCCTCCCAGCTGTGGACAAAAAGGCACTCCCACCTTTCCTCACAAGCCAACAAGTGGCTCCAGCCACCAGCAAGTGAATGAGGTCTGTCCAGCTGATGCGCATATGGAATTTTAATTCCGTCCTAGTTAAAGCAGCAGCTTTGTCACCCTGTTTTCTTTGGAGGAAGCTGAGTCAGTGCATGTTGAGTTCACTTAGCAGAGACATGGCTTGAAATCTGCAGTGCCTTTACTCAGGAACATCGCTCCATAAATCCACTACCCTCAGCGTGGGTCTCTTTTATTGACTGTGCAAGAGCCATTAGCCTCCAGATAAAGCCTCTGTAGTCCATTAGCTCTGCCAGAGAGGGACAAGTTGATGCCATCAGAGTCAGGGACTCAGGGGAGAGTGAGGCCAAACAATGACAGAGTTCAGAGCCAGCTTTGCTTTGTTGGAGACTTTGCCTGTCAGTTTCTCTGTTTGAAAGGGAAATGTTTCCCTCTTTCTGTGTCTTCCAGCTGCTTTGCCGCTGAGGCTGCTGAAGGCATTTTGGCATGGAATTCCTCAGACTCCCTGCCCTGCCCTGGCCCCATCCTTGAGCCTGACTGGAGCTGCCAGCCTGGCACTGGGCTTGCTCTCTACTCAGGTTTGCAGAGCACTTGGTACCCACCAAAAACCTGGGGCAAAGAAAGCTGCTTACTTCCAAAAAAAAGTGATTTTGCCAAACCAGAGATGTTTTGGGATTGTGTGAGCATTTAAAGCCATCCTTGGAATAAAATGGATCTTAGAGCTCCATCTGTGCCAGAGAGATGGAGAACACCAGGAACATTTCTGGGCATGGGAACTTGACTGATGATACTGTTAATGTGTGAGAATGGTTCTGGTGTGGTTCAGACCTGTGCCAACAACCTGACCTGAACAGTCCCTGGGCAGTGACAAAATGACAGAAGTAAAAGACCACAGAGGACTCAGGGGCATTGCTCTGGGCTTTGCTGTCTGTGCACAGGGAGTGTCTCATTAGATTTTGCAAGTGTAGATGCCTTTAAAGCAGTTTGGCTTCCTGAATCCAACTGAGTTTTCTTAAGTATGAATGAGGGACTGGAAACCTCATTTAATTTCAGTCGGGAGAATATGTCTTTGTAAAACAGTGAATACAGGGAAGAACTAAACCTCAACAGCCTTGAAAACTGCCTGATCCAACTGTCTGTTGGAAACACCTTTGGCTTCACACTAGTTCTGCCATTAAGACAACTTAGCCAAGCATTTCCCCATCAGTCTGGCAAAATTTATGCTCCTCTGATTTTAGAGACAGGCAATTTCTTGGACTTGTTTGTTCCATGAGCACAGGGTTACGGAAACTTGAGTTAAGAGAAAATCAGAACATCGCCAGCAAAGAGTATGGTTTGGCACATCCCTGAAACTGTCACTGTCAATGTGCTGGGAAGTGGTGGAAGCACTGGCAACACTCAGAGACATAAACATGTATCTAACGTGACTGTCTCCAATCTGAAAGATGCTGCTCATCTACATGTATTTCAGGTTGTATGTGAAACACAAGTCTTGCTTCAGAGAGGCCTTTGCAGCTCTCTTCCCTGTCAGAAGCTCATCGGTGGGGATGACATTTTCATAGCAATAATTTAAGGCAGGTTAATCAACAACAAAGCAAGAATGTCTTTCTGAGAGATGGGTCTGCATGGCAATCTTGGCTGTAGGTCACAGGTGCCTTCAAGGTGAAGGCAGCAGTTTTGTCACTCTTTGTCATCCCATGGAATTCAGCTGGGAATGAGCATGGTAAAGTTTAGTCTGTTGGGGTTCAGTCAGGGACCAGCTTTTAAATCAAGCCTTTTTTTTAATTAATAAGACCTGCCTGAACATGTCTCCTCAGAGGAATGGGGCTCTCCTGCCCCAGTGACAGCCTTTGAAGACACCACCTCTGCAGCTGCATTTACTCTCCTAGCAGGGAGCTGTGAGACCAAAGGACTCAGAACCAGAATCTGCAGTTTGATCTGCCTTTTCCTTCCATATGGGCTCACTGGCTGTTTATGAATTTTAGCAGCACCAGCTGACATGTGCTTTCAGAGAACACCACTAATTCTGGTTTTTGGAGTGACTCTAGAGGGAAAGGAGATGAGATCAGCCTTCCTGCGATGCTCCACTTCTTCTGAAAGGATCAGTACTGTGAATGCATGAGTTACCAATTCCATCTAACTGCATGTGGGACACTGGGAATGATGGGCAAGACAATAAGCAAGAAAAGGAGAAGAAAAATAAACAACGAGAAACATCTACCCCGGGGCATCAGGAAACTGGAGTGGCCTTTCTGGAAAAGGGGCTGGAATTGCAGAGTCAGACAACTCTGCTTCTCCATGAAAGAGCCAATTTTGTTGCCTTGGTGTGTGTTGATTTTGGAGGCTAGTACATGGGGGTGTGAGAGTGGACTTAGGTGCTTGTGCATCTTCCAGGAAAACAAGGTGTGCATGAAGTAAGCCCAGGGCACTGTTCCTTTTCCATGGCAGCTGCCTGGCTGGTGCTGGATGCTGACTCTCTGCTCTGGCATGGCTCACACTGTCACACATACAGAGTTAAATCCAGAGTCATCCTTTTTGGCAAGCCCCACAAACATTCCCATCTTACAGGTTTCCAGGCAGCTGTGAGTGCTCCCCTCCTGCTTACATCCCCAAATGCCGGTTTAATAGGACAAGACAGATGAAGAACCAGACAAAACGTAATTAGACTTTAATAAGCTAAGTTCTTTCTCTCAGATAATTGAAAATCAGACTAATTGGTTGCAATGAATTCCCAGAGAAGCCATTTATCCAGCTTGGTGTGTGCTCTGCCAGCTGCTATGAGGACCAGCCTGGAAGCAGAGCACTGCTCCCCACTGCTCTGCCATGCTCTGCAGGGCCCAACTCCTCAGCTCCAGAGAGGACTTAAAGGCCTCAAACCCCTCAGGCTGAAGCCAGGGAGGTTATTGACCCATGGACAGAGCAAGGCTCATCCTGCCTCATACCGCATTTCACAAACCAGGGAGCCAATGGGCCAGTAAATCTCACACCCCCAGCAGGACATGCCAACAGTCCTGTGTGAGAGGACATACCCTTGGACATCTGCAGCAAGCCAGAGGGTCACAGCTGGAAAGAACAAGGGATTTAATCTCCACTTGCCCCCATCATGACCACAGTGTCAGGCAGCTGACTGATCTCAAAGTCTGGCTGTGAGCAGTCAGTGCTGAACCAGCTGCTTCTCTCTACTCCTACCTGTGCTGCTCACTCTGCTTAGCTGGGGGGTGTTCCAGAAGCTCTGATTCAAGGTTAGAGCTGCCCTGGATTGATGGAAACCACTAGGCTGCTGCTTGGAGGTGGCAGTGACTCTTCTAGATCAGCCTTGTCAATGATTTCTGGTAGCAACCCACAGATTTAGTATAGAATCACAGAATTGTTCAGGCTGGAGAGAGCTCCAAGATCACCAAGTCCAACCATCTACCAGCACCACCATCATGTTCACCACTAAACCATGTCCTCAAGTACCTCATCCACAGGTTTTCTAAACACTTCCAGGCATAGTGAGTCCACCGCTGCCTTGGGAAACCTGTTCCAGTGCTTGGCAACCGTTTCTATGGAGAAATTTTCCCTAGTCTCCAATATTTCCCCTAATTTTCCTTGATCTCCCTGCCACAACCTGAGCCTTCTGACTCTGCTGGAGCTCCCTTTCACATGAATGAAACTCAAAGTCTCTACCATAAATGTTGATTACACAAAGTGAAGCACTTTCTGGCTGAGGAGCTTCAGGAAATAGGTTGCTTTGCCCAGGTGCACACAATTTTACTAGCAAGTCCCTTTGAAACTCCACATCACTGTTTCATGGAGCAAAGGCTTGGTCTCTGGTACAGATGGCAACTCCCAGTGGTCGGAAAGGTTCAGAGAAGTGGAAAAGGTAGGAAGAACATCATGATGTTCGTTTCATTGCAGAACTTGCAAGATCATGCCTAGAAAAATACTGGACTTGCTCTGCATCCTTGGCTCAAGTTTCCCTTCTCCCTTCCCTCTTGGCAGCGTGCTGTGTGCCAGGTGGCTGCATTTCATTACTTAGTTTTTAAAGTTCCTGGGGAAACAATGCATGAGGAGATGAAAAATCTGTACAGAAATGTGATGATCCCTGGGCCGGGCAAAGGTGCAGAAGGGGAGCACTGATCACATTTACATTCCTGTAGGTCATGGCTTTTTTTTTTTTACTTTACACCTCCTTCTTCCTGGGCTGCATCACTAGGGATATTTCTTTTGATTTGGGTTTAAAACAGTTTCTAGTTTTATGTGCTTCCCACATGACTGGGAAGGAAAAGGAAAGAAGGCAGCTCTGCCATGGCAGGGAGCCCTGGATATTTCTATTTTCAAGTCAAGACCTGACATCTGATTTTTCCTTTGGGTTGCAAAGCAATTTCAAAGCACTTCCCTCCACTGACTACAATTCACAGAGGTAGAGGTAGCTCTCACACTCATCTTCATGTGTTTGAGGTACTGATTTAAAAGCACTTTGCTCTGGAGCTGAAGTCTCCAGCATGGCTGGATGACCCACAACAAAAATTGTTTGTATCAAAAATAGTGTGGCAGCAGGACCAGGGCAGTCAGTGTTCCTCTGTGCTGGGCACTGCTGACGTCACACCTCAAGTTCTGTGTTCAGTTCTGGGCCCCTCATGGTGAGAGAGACATTGAGGGGCTGGGAAGGGAACAGAGCTTAGAAGGGGCTGGAGCCCCAGGAGCAGCTGAGGGAGCTGGGGGGAAGGGTGGGAGGCAGGGGGGGCTCAGTCTGGAGAAAAGGAGGCTCAGGGGGGATCTTCTGGCTCTGCACAATTCCATGATAGGAGGGTACTACCAGGTAGGGGTCAGGCTCTGCTCCTAGGGAAGAACAGAACAAGAGGAAATGGCCTCCAAGGGAGGTTTAAGTAGGACATTAGGAAGAATTTCTTCATGGAAAGGGTGGTCAGGGCTTGGAAGGGGCTGCCCAAGGAGGTGGTAGAGTTCCCATCCCTGGAGGTGTCCCAGGAAAGTCTAGACATGACACTCAGGGCTCTGGTCTGGGTAACAAGGTGGGGATCGGTTACAGGTTGGACTCAATGACTTTGGAGGTCTCTTCCAACCTGGATGATTCTGTGATTTTCTGAAACCCATGCTCCTTCTCCTTGGCTCAGCAAAGTCTGATGAGAGGGAGAAGTTAGTAAGAATCTCATCTGCGTAGGAATTTCCCCAGGTACAGTTACTGTAAAAGGCTCAAGCTCTGTCTGCAGGTGCCTTATTTCAGGGTTTTGGGATGGCTAATGGCTCCAGTTATTTTCTGCCAGGTATTTACTGGGTTACCCTTTAACAGACAGAAGGGGAAAAACACTTGGCACCAAGATACAAAGAAACCCAGCTGCCCACTGGATGCAGTGGGCCAAAGGCCCTTTTTATAGCTCCCTCCTCATGTGGGGGGGGGTGTGTGAAATGAAGGAATAGAAGAGCAGTGATGCCAAAGCTCAGCCTTAGCACTGCCCTCCACATTGTGATGGGAATGCCCAGCTGAGCCCCACAGTTATGGACATTTCTGGAGGAGGGGATGGTTTAGGACTGGGTTTTATCTGCTAAAGCTTATGGCATGAACAGCTTGGAGCATCCCCAGCTTCCTGCATCCTTGCTGCCAGCCTGGCAATCCCACACAAAGGGGGCAATGCTCTGACCCAGATTAGGGAACCTGAAAAAAAACCCAACATAGTAAACTAACACTAACGGCATTTCCATGTTGCTCAGGTTATTCCCTGGTTCACCAAGCAGGCCCCAGGCATCACTTCTGGCACAAGAAACAGGAACCTCTGGCCGCTTAGGAATTTGCCATGTGCACAGTTAATTTAAATGTCTCAGGCTTCCTGCCTGCTGTAGGGAAGAGGAGGGAAAGGCTACAACTTTGTGAAAGGTATTTCTCAAGCTCCCCAAGAAACAGCTTTAGAAGAGTTCTCCTTGAGATTGGATCCACTAAAACCCCAGGACCATTCCTGTGCCTAGCTTGCTGTTCCTCACCCACAATTCATGGAGCTGATAACCATGGCAGGTTTGCAGAGCTCTGCCTTTGCTTCTAGTGAACCCCATTCCAGGGTTAATTCAGGGCATTTCTGGGCTATTTCTCTGTTTTTCTGGGCTCATTTCAAACTCTCATCCTGTCTCTCATCTTGTCTTGGATTTCTCACATCTCTCTTCCCAGTGTAAGGGTGTGCAAACACATTACATATCCTGGAGCAGATGAACCCCCTGTGGTCCCTTCCAACCTTGCACAGTCTGCGATTTTGTGATTTTGTAATTCTGGTCTCCTTTGCCCAAACCATCAAACAGTCCTTGTGCAGAAGCCCCTTGAATTCTGGCAGCTTCTCCCTCACTCTTCTTTTCTGGGTGCAATGAGGTACTTTTGGGAAGCACAGGCAGCATGGCACAAATCTGCCACCTTCAAGTCAAAAATGCCTTGCCCAAAGCACCTTCCATGAGATCTGTTGCTCCTTTACTCAAAGCTGTCTTCAGTGTAGCTCAGCTCCCTGCTGAGATCACTGGATCTGGGAAATCTCACTCCCATTTTGAATTTGGATGACAATGCAGAGATGGTGGGAGGATGTGGCATTGGTTTCCTGCTGATGGATTATTCTGGAGCTTGGGAAACAGAAAGAGATAAAACGTTAAATTCTCATGATAAAACTTGGCTTGCTTTGCCATAGTTCAGCTGCCACATGGTGTTGCCATTTCTCAGGCTTTTTCTCCCTTCTTTTAGTCCCCATTCATTGCACTGTGACAAGGAAATAACTTTCTATTACAGAATTGGCCCTTGTCACTTTATGTCAAAATGCTCTTCTTCCCCCAACCTCATGTTTTTTTTCCTATTTTCCTTCAAATTTTCTCCCTTTGTCCCTGGGACAATCTTCCTGTGAATCCAGACAACTTCAAGGAGATGATTCCACTTAAAATATCCCAGAGGAACTAATTCTAAGCCTTTTTTGTTATAGATTGTTTTCTGTGGGTCTCCTGCAAGTTATTCCAAACTCAACAGAAAAGAATTACCTGTCTAGTTCCCTGAGGAATAATTTCAGCCGGGTAATGAATTGCCTGGGAAATTACTATGGAAGGCGCCAAAGGCCTCCAACAGAACAGCCTCCAGTTCTGTGCTATTAATGCTCCTCTTGAAATATGTCACAACTCTGCTAGCCCTTGCTGTGTCTGCTGCAGGGATGCTGCCTTGTGACCGGGAAAATGTGAAGGTGGTGCGGAAAGAGTACCCAGAGCAGGGCTGGAGGGAAACATCTCCCAAAGGCCAGGGAGTCTGGCAGAGCTGCTGGGCTCACACAGGGAGCTCTTTGCACTGTGCTGGGGTGAAAGTGGCCCTCAGCACCTCAGGGTGTGTCTGCAGAACCCGCTCTGAGTGTGCCACAGTCCCTGGGGCAAAGACCCACTCATTCCCTGCACTGACTGTGGGCTCAGCCCGCTGGAATCCCAGAGTCATCCCCTGGAGTGATCCTTCTGAACTGGGCATTGATGAGGAAACTTGAATGCTGCAGTCAGTTCTGGGCGCCTTGTGACAATACAGGCATTGAGGGGCTGGAGTGTGTCTGGGGAAGGGAACTGAGTTGGGGAAGGGTCTGGAGCCACAGGAGCAGCTGAGGGAGCTGGTGGGGGCTCAACCTGGAGAAAAGGAGGCTCAGAGGGTCCTTCTGGTTCTCCACAACTCCATGACAAGCGGGTGCAGCCAGGTGGGGATCAGGCTCTGCTCCAAGGGAACAAAGAACAGGACAAGTGGAAACAACTTCAAGTTGCGCCAGAGACTTTTAGGATATTAGAAAAAATTTCTTCACCAAAAGTGTTGTCAAGCCCTGGCACAGGTTGCCCAGGGCAGTGGTGGAATCCCTGTCCTTGAAGTGTTTACAAAATAGGTGGATGTGGCACTTGGGAATATGGTTTAGGGGTGGATCTGGCAGTGCTGGGTTAATGGTGGGACTCACTGGTCTTAGAGGGTCTTTCCAACCGGAATGATTTGGTGAACCACAATCTCACACTGGTGCAGGTAGTGGGTTTCCTTCTCCCATCCCCTCTCCTGTGTCCATCAGTGAGGCAGATGAGGGAGCTGATCTGGCTGAATAGTGAGGAATTTTTTGTCCTCAGCTCTCTGGATCTGCTCCCTGCCCTGACTCACAGAGAGCAGCCACTTGTTGCCAGTTCCATCACAGGGGAGACAACTGGGAACATGGGATTCTCCTCTGGCAGTGCCCAGTATCTCCCTGCCCACAGCACCCAGATCATGGTCAAACCTTCAAACAAACCAGCTTTCCACCATGAGGGTTGGTGAGGCAGAGGAGGAGCCCTGCAGCTGCAGATGCTGGACATGGAATAGTAAAGATCTCAGAATCACAGAATTAGCTGAGTTAGAAGGGACCCACAAGGATCATGGAGTCAAACTCCTGCTGGTGGCTATTGCAGCAGTGACTGAACCCCAGGGTGGCTTGGGGTGCATGGGGCATCTGCATCCTGTGTTGTGTCCCATTGATGAAGCCAGTGGTCCCAGTGCACCACCAAACAGCCCCGTGCTCTGTGGGATCTGCACCTGCTGGATGCTGCTGAACCAAAATAACTCCCTGTTTTTCCCAGCCAGTGCTGAGCTGGGATGCATTTGGGAAGGCGGCTGCGACACTGTGACAGATGGCCAAGAAAGCAAATGCTGTTTTTTATGTCACCTCCATGTTTCCTCCTCTGCTGTCTCCTGCTCTGGAGGCGGTGTTTGGAGATGGGTTGTGCTGCCAGCACACGCCAGATCCGAGAAGACAGCAGAAGGTGGAGCAAGGTGCTGGCCACCTCACACACATTTCTCCTCCAGCCTTCTGATGCTTTTTGACCTTCATCAAAGCCTTCTCCTACAGAAATTTATGCCAAAGGGGGCTCAGAAGTGGGTTGATGCTTGAATGGAATGTTTGATCTTCCAGAGCTCCCTGATTGTGAGCCCTGTTCAAAACCTCCTGCAGTGGTGCTGGCCCGGGCTGGGTTTTTTTTTTGCCCCAAAGAGCCAGATAAGCCAGGAAAACTTGGCCAGGGGATCATCCTGCCAGCTGGTGACTAGTCCTGGCTCTTCTGTTGGGCTCAGTGCCAGCTGCATGTAGAGAGGACCCTGCACAAGCCAGAACTTTACTAAAAGTCTTTCTGAAACAAGGCTGGGTTGGACAGGGCCTAGAGCAACCTGGTCTAAGGGAAGGTGACCCTACCCATGGCAGGAGCTGGAACTGGATGATTTTTCAGGTTCTTTCCTATGCAAACCATCCCCCATGATTCCATGAAACTCCCTGATGTGCTGCAGCCTCTCCTCCCCCTTTGCACTCAGGATCTTTGGGCAAGAGACCTCTCTCCTCCCTTCCTGGGGCACAAATATCATGGCAGTGTTGTGGAGGGCTGGACTAGTGAGAGATGGAGCCCTGGATCCTTGACGTGCAGTGAGAATTCAGCAGGAAGAGCACACTCAGCAAGCGAAGGGAGCACAGGGAAGCTGGTGACTGTGAACTGCTGTCCCTTGTGTTGTACCTTGGAGGAAGCAGAAATAGCCTGCACAGGGACACAGGCATGAACCCACCAGCCCATGTGGGTGTCTGCTGCCCCACGCTTGGGCTCTGTTCCCTGGCAGGAGGAGACACTTCTGCCGCCATCTCAGCTGCCGCGATCCAGCTCCTTTCTCAGCCTGCCTGGTGCGGAAGGAGTGACGGACATCGCTGTTGGCACGGCCTCTATCTGCCTCCTGTTCTGCCATGTTGCACTTGGCAATTTTCCGCCTTCTCCCTCTGTTTTTCCAGTAGGAGAGCTCACAGTCCTCTGCCTTAGCAGTGGGCAGACAGACAAAAAGGGCTGGACAGATACATGGTCTCAGAGGCTCTCTTGTCTATCCCTGCCTGTATTGAATGGAACCTCCCTGAGTTCAAGGATCTCTGAATTTAGATCCCTGAATTCAAGGACATGCCATTGAGCAGCAGGGATCACCGGTGTTTGAGGCACTTTTCCTAAGTGCCTTGGTTTGAAAAGACAGGTGTCTGCTAAAGAAGGCAGGAGCCTCTCTTGAAATGGAAAATTCAAATCCCCCCACCCTCCAAATTGTTATAATTTTGAAATTAAGGGGCTCTCAGGCAAAGATAGGGTAATAGGGATAACAGTTCTTTATTAGGAAGAAAAAATTAAAAGAACAAATAAGAATAAAAATAAAAATGCAGTAATACTAAATAACACTGACAGAATCAGAATACAGCCTGACACCCTGTGGGTCAGGGTATTGGTGGCAGTCCTATTAAATGGTGGCTGCAGCCCTCCTGCAGTGCCAGGGGTGGTTCTGGTGGAGCAGGGATCCTGGAGAAGGGTGGAATTTTCCTCTGAAGCTCCAGGGGTGCTGTAGATGGGCCTGGTCTTCCTCTGGGAATGCAGTGCAGAAGAAAGCTGCTCCTCTGGGAATGCAGTGGGCAAAGGTTGCTGTGGTGTTCCCAGGGCCAGATTGGATCCAGGTAGGAATGCTTGGCTCCTCCCCTGGGCAGAGCATCTCCCAAGGGGATGATGGAATTTTATCAGCCATGCAGGGACACTCACTGGCCATGGACAGAAGAGATCTCCTGGAGGGAGGATTGGTGTGGAAGAGATAAAGAAAACTGCCCCCTGGTTTTAACAGGTGGCCCAATTAACAGAAGATAACTGCCCCATGTCTAACTGATGGCAATGGAATACACACCCCCAGCCACATCTTACATTTCTAACCTAAGACACTAAGATAAGAGAAACTGAATTCTGAGAGGCTGGTGAAAAATCAGTGTCACAGGAGGTGACAGAGTCATGAACTGGTCTCATTCCCATTGTAAGCTGGGAGCCCCCTAAGCATTTTGGGTTTAGGGAGCTCCAAAGGGCTCAGTGCAGCAGCTTCCAGGTTCCCAGCCCTGAGGAGCAGGAGACCACAAGTAAAGGGTGAGCAGCTCTACTTTGGACTGGTGTGCTGGGCTCTGCTTGCTGCCTCCTTAAAGCCCTCCAGGAGCAACTCAAGCCCCATTTAGAGATAGTTCAGGAGAATAAAGCAATAGAGACAGTGGTGGGCAGATAAGGAGGTGACACGGGACAGATGTAATGACAGGAAAATTCTACGGAGAAGTAGCATAAAGTATGGAGAGGCAGAGAGGAGCTGGTCTGCACCCACACACCCAGGCCAAACCTTGATGAGGAGCATTGAAATGGAAATTACTTTCTATTTACAGCTCCAACATCCTCCCTGCTCCCCCCAGGAGCCAGACTGGGACCTTCCCTGCCTGTCTTGGGTGACTCTGTGGAGGGAACAGAAGGATGCTGGCACTCTGTGACACAGACAGGTGTGTGGGGGAACAGGGATGCTCTGAGGCTTTGGGGAGCAGGCTCAGCTCCCTCATCCTCTCAGGACAGCAGAGACCTGTAACAGTGAGCAGCATGCTCATGGTTAAATACACACTCTGCCCCCACCACCTCCCTGGGTCACTCCACAGTCATGCAGGGGCTCAGGAACAAGGCAAGGTGGGACACAGAGGGACTGGGCAGATTCACAGCATCCTCCAAGTGGCAGAAGAGCCTCAGAGGTATTTCAAGCCTGATCATTATTCTGCAGCATTATTCTGCTGTGCAGGAAGACATATGTGGGAGTACATAAAAGCAATGCCAGCCCACGTCTGTGCTTCTTTTACCCACAGGGGCAGCACTGGCAGCAGAAAAGAAACTTGTTCCTGTGCTGTACCCACCTGGCCCCAGGGGAATGACTCTGTGCTGCCAGGCCTCAGCATCTGCAACAGGTGCCAGGGAGCAGAAGCTGAGGCTGAGCTGTGCCTGGAGCCAAAACCCTGGCTTGAGCTGTTCAGTGGCTGTGGAGGCCTCCCACCCTTCAGTGGGCCCTGGAGCTCAGCCTTCTGGACACAAAGCATGGAGCAATATCAGGGATCACTGGGATGATGGGTCCTTTGAGAGCAGGGGTGTGAGGACACAGAGCCTGGGACAGCACCCAGATCTTCATCTTTCTCCACATTGCCACACACAAAGGGTCCCAGGCCTAGAAGAGGTAAATACCACTTGTGCTTCACTCTTCAAGAACTAGACAGGTGGAACTGAAAAGAGATGATGAATTAACAAGTGTGACAAGGATGCATTTCAGTATTTTTGCACCCTTCAGTATCCTTGTTTGTTTGTGGATCCCAAGCCATTGACAGACTCCATGTGGGGTGAGAGGCCCTCACTAAGACCTCCTCACCAGCACTTTACAGATGTAAAACAACCCCTGATCTTCTTTTCCTGGTGAAGGAACTTGTACAAGCAGAGCTGGGCCATCCATCTCTGCCCTGTTACTCATGTGCTTCAGTAACAGCAGTACCACAGGCAGTGCTGAGCCCCAAACCCTTGAGTTGGACCCTGTCTGCCCGTTCTTGCCCCTATGTGCTGCTCAGCCCTGCCATGAGGAAGAAGAGGCAAATTTCACACCTGTCTGCTGCGGGAACCCAGGACACAGGGAATATTTCTCTGTCTTCTCTGAGGGGCCTTGACCCCCCCAAGAAACACTGACTTTGACCCTCACCCATGTAGAAAGCTTCCAGGACTTCCAGATAAACTAGAACCCACAAGAGTGTAAGATAGATAATAGAGAATAGTGTAGTGTATCACTGGGGTGAGAAATTTAGGTTTCAGGGTGTTTTAGTATGGAGCCAAGATGGAGGGATCGGGTGTTGCCCTGTGCTTCTTCTTCATCTGCTCCATTTTCTGCAGTGTTGGTGGCACAGGGTGATTGGTGGAGGGATGCTGCAGTTTTTGGTTACGTGGATGGTCGAGGGATGAGTTATTGGTAGATGAATGGAGATAAAGTACGTTTTTAGAGTTAATTGGATGAGATGATTATAAAGAACCTTGAGACTTCATTCCAGAGCCATTTTATGGTGGTTTTCCTGTGTGCTAAGTCCAATGTGGACGGCATGCTGGGTTTTTGATAAGATAACAATAAAACAAGAGACTGAAGGCTGAAAAAAGTCCTGCGCGCTTTCTTTTCCTGAAACAGAAGTGAGACCGGAGGGTCTCCTCCATCAGGGGAGCCTCCCAAGGGGTCCAACGTCAAGGGGCAGACACCCATAGTCTGCCCACCCTGCTTGGCACAGGGCAGGCATTTTAGGACAAGATTTCCTTGAATAACTCTTCTTATCTGCCAAACTCAAGTTAAAATTTGCTGCCAACAGTCATGAGTCCTCTCCCTCTCCTTCCTTCCTCTCCTCTGTTTTTTGGATAATTTTCTTTATTAAGATAAATGAGTGATAATATCATGTTGTGCATTAAACACTGGTCCTTGCAGTCTGTGAAACAAAGAGCATGAGGGAGGTCTGAGATTCCAGCTGTTGCTAGTTCATTCACATTTGGGCAAGTCAGCTTTTAAAGAAATTTCTCAGAACAATTCTTTCTGATTTCCTAAGGAGCCTATAACATGAAATTTTGTAAAAAAAAGCACTATCATAGAAATACACTATCATACAATGGTTTGGGGTGGAAGGGATCTTATAGATCATACCATTTCACCCCCAGCCATGGGCAGGGACACCTTCCACTATCTCCCAATTTGTTCCAAATGTCCAACCCGGCCTTGGACATTTCCAGGAATCCAGGGGCAGCCACAGCTTCTCTGGGCAACCTGTGCCAGGGCCTCACCACTCTCATAGTAAAGAACTGCTTCCAAATATCCAATCTAAACCTACCTCCTTCAGCTTAAGGCCATTTCCCCTTGTTCTGTGGCTCCAGACCCTTGTCCAAACTCCCTCTCCAACACTCCTGGAGCCCCTCTGGGTACTGGAAGGGGCTATAAGGCCTCTCCAGAGCAGGCTGAATTACCCTAAGTCTCTCAGCTTGCAAGCTGTGAGCCCCAGACCCAGAGAAGTCCTGGAGGGCCTGTTGTTGATGCCTTTTTTGTGCAGGGGAGCAGGCTGGTTCTGGACTGAAAAAATCTATGTGGGTGAGAGACCCCCAGCTCTGCATGATGCTGTTAGGTTCCTGCAGTGGGATCATCAATTTTTGAGATGACGTCAATCTCAAATCAGTCTTTCAGATGACGCCAATCTGCTTTCCAGGGTAAAAGGTCCTACTTTTCTGTACCCATACCTGGCACTTCCTTCAGTGTACTGGGTTTCCCAGGAAGCAAATTCCTGCAAAAGAAGTGCTGGTGTTTTATCTGTCAGATTTTCGTCTTCCTTGGAAACCTACCAGAGTCCTGGGTGCAGTGACACAAACCTACTTCTTCTGAAACAAAGGTATTCTACAGTCTTGGAAAAGTGAAAAGATTGGCTCAATGGGTGGCTTCCACTGGGGAGTTAGTGTAGGCTTTCATCCAGCAGCCATATGCTCACAAAGCCAACAGTTCCCTCTTTCTCTCATGAAAGCAGCTACTGAGCAGATCAGCAGAGTGTGAAACTTCCCAGCAGCTGGGTTTGCTGAAGCTAAGACAACCCTTTGGCTCCCAGAGGCTCTGGGAGTAGCTGTGTGTGGATAAATGTCTGCAGAGCACAGGAGTGATGGGAGGCACCCCACTGAGGCACCAAGCCAGGGAGGAGGCCCTGCTAAATGGCCCAGCCCCACCACTCGTGTGCATCGTGCACACCCAGCCCTGGCAGCCCCGCCAGGAGCGGCGGGCAGACCCATATCCATGGCTTTCATTTCCCATCACCTCCAACTGGTCTATTCTAAGAAAGTCTGCATAGGATTCATCCACCCAAAGTGTCACACTTCACAGCTTCCTTCCCACGCAGAGCTTGGTTCTTTGCTCTGAATAAACATCACTTCCCTGCCTGCATCCCCACAGCCAGGCTGCTGCCTGCCTCCTCCTGTCCCCTAGGGAAGTGTGGCATGTCTAATCCATACCTTGGGAGCTGTGCCCTGCTTCCCACCATGTGCAGGAAAAAAAAAATGGGGAAAAAAACTACACCAGCCTCCTTGGTTTCCAGTTCCAGTCAGGGCAGGCAGAGGCAGGTACTCCTGGTACTCCCAGATAGCAACACCAAAAGGTTCAGTGCTCAGGGATCTGATCCCAGGCAGGTTCCAATCCACTGCCCAGTGAGCAAAGGCCAGTTTTAAGGACAGCAGATGGTTTGTGGTTCCTGAAGAATTCCCTTTCTTGACACAGAAAGGGCAGACACTGCTCAAAAGCTCCTGAGTGATGTCTAGAGGATGGTTCCAGACACTTTTTGGTGGTGCCCAGCACCAGGAAAAGGAGCAATGGCCATAAACTAAAACAAAAGTTCCACCTCCACATGAGGAAGAGCTTCTTTCCATGGTGGCTGGCAGAGCCGAACAGCTGCTCAGGGAGGCCATGGACTCTCCCTCTCTGGAGACATTCCAAACCCACCTGGACAAGTTCCTGTGTCACCTGTTCCAGGTGACCCAGCCTGGGCATAGAGTTGGTCTGGGAGGTCCCTTTCAGCCCTAATGATTCTGTGATTCTGTGATGTGGGTTTTGTTCCAGTTGATATGCATTTTGTTCCAGTCCTTCCTACAACAGAAACAACTAATTTGTGTGAAAGCTCCCTGTCAGCTCCATCACAGCACCTGTGTAAGAGACTCAGAGAACCTCCTGAGGCATCTCAGATGTTACCACAGCCAGACCATAAAGGCAGGTTCAGAATCCCGCTTTTAGGACTCAGGATAATGCTCAGTAATGAAGAAACTGTACTGACCCTGAACACAGAACACCATCCAACTCTGGAAAGACTCGAGTCTGGAAAGACTCGAGTAAGCAAAGACTTTGTGACAGCGGTTCATCTGTGACATATGCAGAAAAAGTTTTTCAGGAAAGAGACCAAGAACTGTTTCTGTGAGGACTGATGGGATGTGAAAATCCAGGGAAAAACAAAGAGAGATTTGGTCAGTTGGGGAATGTATTTGTGGAGAGACCAGCAAGCCCAGATACAGGAGATGACAGACTGAGATGGATGAAAGCCCTTAGTCTTAAGCTACACCAGGGAAAGTTCAAGCTGGACATCAGGAGGGATTTCTTCATGGACAGGGTGGTCAGGCTTGGTAGGGGCTGCCCAGGGAGGTAGTGAAGTCCTCATCCCCAGAAGTGTCCAAAGAAGGACTGGACATGGCACTCAGTGCTCTGGTCTGGGTGACAAGGTGGGGATTGGGCACAGGTTGGACTCAATGGTCCTGGATGTCTTTTCCAACCTGGATGATTCTGTGATATCACCACAACCAGAACCATTAAATAGTGAGACTGAATATTTCTATCCTATTCAAATCTCTCACAGGGATAGTTAGCAATACATGAAAGCTCCAACAAGCTCCATGTTGCAGCCTCACAAACATAATCATCCAACACACCATGTTCTCCCAGGGCTTCAGTTATGAAAAATTCAGAGAGAACTAAATTCACCATTTTACCACTTGCAGCTATCAGCTCAATGTCAGGCCAACACAGGGCAGGCAGTGGCTCATATCTGTATAAATCTGCTAATTTTATGTCATTTAAGCCCTGAGATTTTAACCCAATTTGGCCTGAGCAAACTTCAGTCTCCCAGGCTGATACCTGAATAACCAAGGGCAACTCTTTCCTCCTCTTGCCCCTCAGCTTTGGCTCCAAAGGACACTCTGCCACTGTTGCTCTAAAAAACCGCCCAAAACAAAAAAACAATCACCATAGTCTGGTAGATGGTCTGGCCCAGAGCTTTTAGCAGGTGTTTCTTGAGGCAGCTCTAATCACTCATTTAAATCTCATTTATTTTTATTTTAGAGGGCTTCCTAACAACACAAAAGATTTCTTTCCTGCATTTCATTGGAATTATGTGCACATTGCCATGGCAACACATGCCCGAGATTTTTGTGGTCCAGTACTCATCTTATTGGTTATTAAATATCTGTGCAATAAAAAAAAAAAAAAAAAAATATATATATCTATATATCTGTTCCATCTGTTTATTTCCCAGTGAAATAAAACCATTTGGCTCAGCTACAGCTTTCTCTCTTTCCTCATGGGACTGGCTTAAGGAAACAGAGATGCATCTACTGGTGGTCAAGGAAGTGGTGGAGGGGAGGAAGAGGAATGGAAGACAATGATGTGGACACCAACCTGACCACCACACACATAGAAAAGCCTTTAACTGATGACAACACCTTGTAGTCTGAAGTGCTGCCCTTTCTCAGTTATCTCCCAGGTGGGAAAGGGAAGAGAAGCTCAAGAGGACTCCGGCCAACATGCTCCCATCTGCTACTGGTGAAGCAGCAGTATCCTGGCTGCAGCTCAACCACAGCAGGTTTGTTTCCTGCCACAGGGTCACTGCGGAAGTGGAGTCAAACTTGTGTCACTGGTCAGCAACAGGAAACATTACAACCCAGCTACTTCCACTGAGAGTCCTTCTTACGTTCCTGAAAGATAAGGACCAAAGTGTCACTCCATCCCAGTAAACACTGTTCTGTGGAATGGAAAAACACCAGTAAAAAGATCTCTGTGCTGAACTGATTGTGTTCTTCCCAACAGATATTCTGTGCCACACTGACTGTGTTCCTCCTGACAGTCTCCTCCATGCTGAACTGACCCTGTTCCTCCAGCAGCCCCGTGTGTCAAAGTGACTGTTGCTCCCGACAGTTCCCTGCCTGGATCAGAACCCACGCTGACAGCTGTTTGACATCCCCCCTCCGAGGCACTAATTCCTCCCGGCAGTGTTTGCCTTGCCTGCCCACCCCCACAGCTCTGCTGGGAGAGAGGATGTGTTCCCAGCCTCCCAGCTCCTTCTCATTATTTAAGCTGTCAGTTGTTAATTATAGTGCTGCATTTCAACTTGATACTTCCCAGGGGGCCAAACCATGCCAAAAGACCAAAATTGCTTCCCAGCGGAATATTTTTGGAGACTCTGCTAGAAGTGAGCCTGTGCCTCTATCAACCAGGGTGAGACATTGCTGACTGCTCTCAGGAGACTGGAACTGCACTTGCTGCTCTAAGACCCACAGCTGCACTTGTTACCCTTCAGAGCCAATATTCCCACTCCCTAGACGGGAGTTGTGGCTTTCTTAAAGATATGAATAGAAGGATATATTGCTTTTAATGATATAAAGCTATTAAAAAGTGTCCAAAGGAGGACTATGAAGATGGGGAAGGGTCTGGAGGGGCCACAAGGAGCACACAAGGACAGCTGAAGTCATTTGGCTTGTTCAGCTGGAGAAGAGGAGACTGAGGGGAGACTCACTGGGGTCTGCAGTTCCTCCTAAGGGGCAGCTCTGATCTCTGCTCCCTGTGACCAGGGACAGGACACAGGGAATGGCTGGAGCTGGGCCAGGGCAATTGGGATGGATCTAAGGAAAAGGTTCTTCCCCCAGAGGGTACTGGGCACTGCCCAGGCTCCCCAGGGAATGGTCCCAGCCCCGAGGCTGCCAGAGCTCCAGAAGCGTTTGGACAGCGCTGCCAATGATGCCTAGGGTGGGATTGTTGGGGGGTCTGGGCAGGGCCAGGAGTTGGACCCGATGATCCTGCGGGTTGCTTCCAGCTCAGGATATTCTGGGATTCTCTGAATCACACAACCATGACCACCAGGCCTGTGGGACCCACACATTCCTTTCAGTGAGGAAAGTAATCCCGTGAAGTTGCCAATCGAGTGATCAGATCAAGTGAGAGTAAACCTAAGGAACAGATGTGATGCTCATGTTCTCTAGCTTGTAGCAACATTACCCAGCCAAGTTGTCCCTTTGCCTTGTGTGACTACAGAAACCTCTGCTTCAAATGCAGAAACAAGTGAACAAGTGCAGTGATCAAACCATCAACCTGCTCAGGGCAAGAGCATGGGGGGGAAAAAAGGAGTAAACTGTATTACCAGGAAAGGCTTGAGGATCTTGACAGAAGAGCACCCGTCTTCCTTGACTGTGTTAAGTGAGACATTGCTTTGTGGGGATTCTTTTCCAGGAGAATCAGATGTGATGGATCAGATGTGCCAGAGGAAAGTTATGGGCTGGATGAAGCGTGCTGCAGAAAGCACCTGCTGCTGGCACCACCTATCCATTGTGGTCACTCAAGGCCAGTTGAGCATCACAAAACACAGCCTAGCCCAAGGACAACAGCCAGGAGAGTCCAGCTGCGTCTCTGCCTCTCTCATCTGGCTGAAAGCATTTTACTCAACATTTACAGAGAAATCACTGTAAGAGAATTCACAGCATGCTTAACAGGATGTAACTCATCCTAAAACCAACAAAAAGCAGAAAAGAGGCAATAAATGAAAAAAACTAAAATAGAAACATGAAAATTGTATTGCATTGAGCCGTAACTATAGCTGGAACAGCCTTTGCACCAGGAGATTCAGGGCGGCTGTTCAGCTCCTCCGTGCTTTGCCAAATTTGCATAAAAACACCTCAGTAATTATAATTTCATCTTGAATAGGTATTGTTTTAATTGTGACTGCTTTGCCTGCTCTGCACTAACTGCAGGAATCACAAAAGTGCAGCAGGAGGGCTGTGGATGCTTTGGCTTCTTCCTCCAGCCACCTTAGTGACCCATCAAGATCCTTGCTCTGAGTCCCAAAAAGTCTGTGCAATGCAAAACAAACCCCACAGTGCTGAAATAATCACGGCCCCTAATTACAGCCCCAGAGGGACTGTGCAAAGAAACCCAGTACCTTCCAACCCAGGACAATAAAGCTTCAGCAAATCAGCCTTAGAACATGATGCCAAGCACAGAACCACTGTGGCACTTGGTGGTGAGGTCTACAACTTGAGCTCCAAGTAGTTTCACTTATACTCAACTCCTCTGACAAGCCACTGGTTCTCAGAGAGCTTAAACTCTCAGCAACCCTCAGAGAAACCCCTTTAAGGTACCACCCACTGTCATCTGAGTTCAAGAATTCAATTCTCATTGCATGATAATCTAATATCCAGCCAAAAACCTTGGAACAGACTGGTCTACTGGAAGGTGTCCTTGCCCATTCAGGAGTTTGGAACTAGATGGTTTTTAAGTCCCAACCCATTAATCTATGATTCTATAAATTATGCTGATATGCTCACTTGTCTTTCAGTGTATGTGAACAGTCATCAAACACCATTTCTGGGACTGATAACCCCTGCCCCCTTAACCTTTTCTGACCTGACCTGTACACACTTGACCCCGCAATTCTGTGGAGGGAGTGGTTTGGGCAGGAACCTCTCTTATTTGTCTCTTTTAAGGCATGATACTAAAAAAAAAAACAACAGTGTCCAGCTGAGAACTCCTGAGCAGTGAGCAAAGTGCATTAATTATCTCCTTCATCTTGCATATGACAGTTAAGTGCTGTATCCTTGGAGGAGGAAGAGCAGACCAAGTGGTTCATGGTCCTTTTGAGCTTGAAAGAAAAGATACGCAAAATTACCCATGAACACTTTTAATTAATTGCTGCCTACTGACAGTGCTGGCAAAGTAGCCCTTTGCCCATCAGCATTCAGACAATTAGCTCTGTCCACTTGAGATGGTGGAGCAGCTCTGTATTTATTCATATTTTGGGTGAGTTCAAAGTGAATTGCTTCTGTGAATTATTGTCTGCACAGAAGAATCTCTACATCTCATTTCTTCAAAGCGTGCTGTCTCCTGCTCAGGGATCAAAGCACTGCAAAGGAAACATTCTCCTCTGGGGAGGGTTAGGAATGAGTCTTCCACTTTGTTGGTACCTTTCAGCAGGAGCTGTCTGTGACAGAGAACCTGCCCTTAGAATCATAAAATTGTTTGGGCTGGAAAGGACTTTGAAGATCATCTCATTTCACCCCCTGCCACCTTCTACTGGACCAAATTGCTTCAATGCCTCGCCCTCTGGAATGTTTGTCCATCGCCACTGATGTCAGAATGCTGAAGACACTATGTAGATTTTCCTCTGGAGCATCTCACCTGTGTCCCACCCCTGGCTCATCCCATATGTCTTCAGGGCATGCACTACAGCCCTTTGGCCCCATCACACCCCCAGCAAGGGGGGCAGTCCCAGCAAGGGGGGGCTCTGGTGAAAGAGGACAGTTTGAGCAATTCCTGAGAGCACAGAAAGGAGCAGTTGTCATGGATACCAACATGCAACGGGAGGGTCCAATTCAGCTCTGCTCTGCCTGTCCTCCCTTGGCCTGTCGTGGATTGGTGGAGTACTCACTCCACAGCACGGAGATAGAGAAAATTGAAAATTAAAATCTGCACGGGAGCAAAACCGCAATATTTAAGGGCAGAGTCCCCAGCCTTTCCAACCAGGACAGCTATTCCCAAATACACAAAGCCAGGACATACTTTGGGGTATACAGTTGCTGATGGTGGAAAGGAAAATGAGGGAAGAGGTACATGCAAGGAAAGGTGTTTGGCATTTTGGGAAGAAGATCTAAATCCGGAACTTACTGAGGAGATAAACCTTTCCTCAGCTGGATTCAGGCCTCCGCAGAACACTAGGCATCAGCTGTACTTGGCACTTTCCCCCTGGCTATGTAAGACTGACTCTGTGACTTCCTGGAATTTGAGAAATTTTACCATGTTTTCATTTTCAGAGAAAAATCTCTCCCCAGGTATATAGCTGACAGGTCTGATTATTTTGTGCTGAAATGTTTTGTGTTTCCCATTTGAAATTAGTACTTCTGTTCATCCCGTACATTTTGCTTGCCTTTCATTCTGGCCAATCAAATTTTCTCATTGCCTTTTCCCCACAGAGGCCATCACAGTGTTCTGGTAGGATTTTAGGCATAAAATAAATTCTGGACCAAACTACTTTTTGTTGTTGTTGTTTGTTTGTTTTAAATGGCATTTATTGTGGGACCTAGGAAAGATGAAACTTTGGTTCCTGAATTACTTCTGAAAAGGTTCTATTATATGCACAGACATGCACAGAATTGCTCTAACAGAAGACATTTTTGGATCCAGCAGGACTGAAATCTAACATAAATCAGAATATTTTCAAGATGATTGCTTACAAACATAAGCATCAATTAGTTATCTCAGTCTGGTTAAGCAGCAGCGTGGGCAGATGATTACAAGTAGTTATATTGCTGCCACTTACTGCCTTATCACCCCACACCAAAAATCCCTTTGGTTTTCCTAATAATCTTGGTCTTTTTCTTAGATCCCAGTCCAGGGAAGCATCTAAACCTACACTGACACAAACAACCCCAGATGCTGAAAGTAACATGGGTGCTTAACAGGCTTTTGAATTAAACCCAAACAGGAGCAGCCTTGGTTTATCACATTCATTAGGAAGGGCAGCCTTAGGAAGGCTGGGCATTTAAACTATCACATGGTTTAGGGAAGCACCAGAAACTCACAAAACTTGATGAACCAAAAGACGTTTTTAACGAATCCTAGGACAGAGCATTCACAGACCTGTGTGCCAGACCTGGGCTTGTTTCAGCCATGCTGGACATCTGCCTATCTCCAGGCCACCCGTCCTGCTCTGCTCAAACCTCTTCCATGGCCTGGTTCTTTGAACCCTCCAGGAGGAGATTGACTTGGGTATTGGGAATTTCACTGCCAGGCTTTTTGCTCAGCCCTGGATTGTAGGAGCGAACCAGCTTGTATTGAGAACCACCCACTCCTTCCCCATCAACTTGGACTCAGTGATCCTTATGGGTCCCTTTTAACTCAGAATATTTTGTGATCTGTGAACTCCCACAGCCCACCCAGCCGGGGACAGGTGAGACCCACAGCCCCTGCCCCCAGCCCCCAGGCCCCGCCTCAGACCTGCTAATTACACATCTCAAGATTAGTCAGAAGGAATCTGTTCCCTGCAAGCTGAGCTGAGTTTGGGAGCAGCTGCCACTGCCTACTTATGCTAGGCTGTGCCAAGCCGGCCTTGTGACACTCTGCTGGGTCCCTGGCACTGGCTCAGCCTCCTCAAGGCAGCAGAGGGTCATTAGCTGTGCCTCATTAGCATGGTGGTGGTTTGAGCTGCAGTCCTGCAAGGTCATTCCAAAGGGGTTTCATAGAATCCCAGAATACCCTGAGTATGAAGGGACCCACAGGACCATCAAGTGCAACTCCTTGCCCTGCACAGACATCCCAACAATCCTAGCCTGGGCATCCCTGGCAGCGCTGTCCAAATGCTCCTGGAGCTCTGGCAGCCTCGGGGCCAGGACCATTCCCTGGGGAGCCTGGGCAGTGCCCAGCACCCTCTATATTTGCAGCCCCCTTCAGGATTTTGCAGAGGGGAGAAGCTAGGCATGAGTGAGGAGGTTGAGCACATCCAGACTCCACAGCAGAGAGGGAGCCCCAGTGCTTCTCTGACCCGGTGTCTCAGGAAATGCACAAATTTCCTCTAGGGGCTTTACCTCCAGCCCAGCAGAAAAACTTTAGGGGACAGACCCAGAACTGACTCACCTATTCCCCCATCTCCTTTCCTCAAGATCTCCACCCTCCCTAATTCAGAGATCCTGGAAGCTGGCACTCCCTTTTTCTACACCTTCAGCCAACCGATGCCAAAGTTGTGTTTAAACCCCTTCTGCAGCCCCACAGGCTGAAGAGTTGTGAGGAGCAGCAGAACTCTGGAGCTTTATAGGGAACCACAGGCCCTCCTGCAAGGTCCTTCCTTGCAGCTCCCACCTGAAAGCTCACAGTCCCTGCCCTCACACAACCACAGTCTCATCCCCTACTCCACCAACACTCCATAGAATTGTTCAGGTTGCAACAGCTCTCTAAGATCAAGTCCAACCATTCCCCCCAGCACTGCCAAGCCCACCAAAACCCATGTCCGCTAGTGCCACATCTGCACATCTGCATCGTTTTTTGAACGGTTGCAGGGATGTTGATTCTACCACTTCTCTGGGCAGCCTGTGACAGTGCCTGACCACACTCTCAGTGAAGGAAGGCTGGTCAAGACTTGAAACCCTTTGCTCCTCTCCCTCCTCTCAGCTTCAGACGGCTCTTACCATTCCTGCCCAGGATGCTGTGGATGAATTGCACTGGTTCTTTCTTTGTTGAACCTCAGTAAACAGTTGCCAGCCCTGACTTCCTGTGAAATTTCTTGGGACAGCTTCATGCCCTGAAACTACTGAGTACAAGCCTGGAGCTAGGCCAATGCCCCTGCTCTGAGTTTCGTTCTATGCTAAAAAGCAGAACAAGCCCCTCCTCCTCCTGCATTTTAGATCCAGAACTTCTTTCCTCTAAAAGGACCCAATTGCTGTTAAAAGTGCCAGCTTCCTGCACAGTATTGCTGCCCTCTTCTGGGCTCTCTGGCAGCCCCAGGGCTCAGCAAAATTCCAGATACATACACTAATCCTTGAGGTCCAAGAAGGTGGGAATCCTTTCCAAAGCCCTGTGTACCCACATGACAAGATGTGGCTCTGAAAATGAATATATTTGAGGTTGTGCTTTTGCTTGCCCTGTCCTATGAACCTTGACCCTCGTAAACGCTCTGGCTTTAGCTCTTCCCTGGGGCTGCTTTTTCAGTGGTGTGTAAAAAGTGGTATGGGAAGGAAACTGAGTGCAAGACTGACTGGCAATGTTGCTTTCTCTCACCTTATTTAACCTCTATGGGTCTCCCACTAATTCCCAAATCTCACCGTGTCTGGAGCAGCCAGTGTTGCAGAGGTCAATTAGAAGCCAATCTTTATTAGCAAAAATAAGTCGTTGTAGTCAGAGCTATTTGGGATGAATAATTTAGAGAGAAGGGTGTTCCTCTTCTCCCTTGCAGGATATTTCAGCTATTGTGAGGTGGTTGGGAGGACAAACGGAATGGACAGTGGTGGCTGGAGGGATACCAGGTCTCATGAGAGTCTTTATGTGCCCCTTACCTCCTCCACAGACCTGCTCCTTCCTTGGGGGCTGTTTCCCCTCCTGCCCCTCTCTTTTCTCATGGGAGCAGAGCCCATCACAGCTGAGAGGAGCCAGGACCCCCTGCCTTGCTTTCCCCTGCCCAGCAGCAGGTGGGATCAGCCACCTCCAGCCCGCCCAACAGGGTTTTGGCAGTGAGTCCAGGCTGCTCTCCCTGTGGATGGAAACATGTCCCAGGACAGAGAGAGAGAGAGAAATGATGAGGACACATTTGAGCTACTTCAAGGCATTGCAGAGAACAGGCCTGGAGTTGAGGGGAGAGGAGGGCTGGGAATTCACTGGGGCAAGCTGGGAACCTGTGTGGCATGTGGATGGATGCAGCCCCACATAGGACCATCCTATAGGCAGACTTGAGGTTGTTTAAGTGCTTAGAGGAGAGAAAATGCCAGGAACTGTTGAAATAAGTGGCAGGAAGTGAGACTGTGGTAAGCAGAGCTGTGAAGACCAGAGTCAGACTGGGACACCTCTGCTCATATTGGCTGTGACTGGGAAGGCACATCTTCTGCCCAGATCATTGGCAGAGTGGGCAGAGAGGGGAGGGTCCTGTCATCAGCACCTGGACACAGGCTGGATGTAGAAAGCTCCAGGAGAGAGGAGCTGCAGGTAAGCGAGGTCCAGCAGGAGAGCTCTGCAGGTCTCACCTCTTGGTGTTCCCGGCTGGAGATGGGAAGGTGCTGGCAGGCAGGCACAGTGGCTGGGAGGTCCCAAGGCAAGAACAGCGGATCCCCAAGGGAGAAAACACAGGGCCAGTGCTCAGGCCCAGCTCAGGGCGCACTCACCTCACTCTAGTTCCTCTCCAAGGCTCCAGTCAGTCTTCCAAGGAATCAGAGTAGATGATATCCACCTCCACACTGATCTTTTACCTGAGCAATTCCAAAGCACCAGAGTCAGCATACCCAGGGTGCCCAACACTTTGGGTCCCATGGGTAGACACACGGAGCACAGGGCATTCTGCCTGCTGGGTAGGGTGGAGAATCCTGTTACCATGGCAACAAGGAATCTGTTGCTTCTCCCTGTCACCTTAGTGATGCCTCACAGGCTGGGCAGCCTCATTTTCCTGCCCACCTTGCTGACACTCACCAGGTCTGACCTTTGTGGGAAATATGGCCATTGGAGAAATCTGGGAAGAGGAAATAGAGCTGGAACATCCTAGAAGGAGAGGATGTTAGGAGACATGATCAGAGGGATGGAGAAGTATGAGAGTGCTATTCAAGGTTTTTTTTGGTGGCAATTGTAGCAGAACAAAAGGCAGGGAAAACCCAGAAACCCAGACTGAAGGTGAATTTGCCTTGCACTTCATGAGGAAAACTCTGGGTCTCCATCTGTGGAAGGTACCTAGAACTGGCTCTGGGGTGGCTGAAAAAATAAGACTATATTGAAGAAAATAGGGAATTGTGGTTTTGAGGGGAAATTATATTTACAGAAGTCTCAGGGGAAGAAAGGACAGAAGTTGCTGAGCAAAGTTTAAGGTGTGGCCACACATTTGGGAGGACTTCCTGCCAGCTTGGGTCATCCTAAAAAAGCACCAGCTTTCAACCAGAGGTTTGGATTAAAGCCTGGGATACTTTAGGCAATCTCTTAGTTTGGATTGGAATCTCTTTTAAGAAGGGTGTGTTTTCTCAATGTTGCAGTTTGTACCGGAAATTAAGTTTAGATTCCTATGATTGTCTATTGAGATCTACAAGTGAGAAGTTAAAATATACGGACAGCCAGAAACTTGGGAAGGGTAAAGCTAAAAATGCCTTCGCACTTGTACCAGGGTTTCTGAAGGTGGGATGTAGGGGAAGGGAGAAGTGCTTTTAGGGTAACTATGTTCAGATCATCCTGCTGGCTTGTGAAAAAAAATGTGTCTATGAGAAAACAGCACAAGGTAAAAAGAGAAAAATGAAAACACCCACCACTTCATTTAAGATCCAACAGAAATACAGTGCACACAACAGCTCAGAGAAAGCAGAAGGCACCAGCAATTATTCTTTGGGAAAATCTTGCCAAGCTAAGACGTCCCTCCCTCCCTGTCCTCTCAGAATGATGAAATAATGAGAAAATCCATTAAAAACTTACACTTCCCAGCCCCATGGGTGGGAGGGGTGGGGAGTACACACAGCAAGAGCAGCCTCACCCCTCATCCTGGCTGGTGCCAAAGGAAAGGGCAGGGCTGAGGAAGCATGTTTGTTTCCAGGCTGTGACTATGGAGAAAACTTCAGCCTAGTGAACAATGGGATGAGTAAATCCTTAATGTTTCTTTAAAAAAAAAAAAAAAAATCACACTACACCCTAGATCTAAGATTTCCCCCCACCCCCCCAACAGTTGTAGCACAAATAAACCAAGTCTGATATGAAATCAATTGGGAGAAAACCAAGAAGGAGAAGGAATGAAGATTTCCTTGTGGTTTGTGGTGTGGAGCTGTGCATCCCCCCTGCCTGGTGAGGGCTGAACCATGGGGATCTCCCTGGTCATCTTTTTTACTGAACATGCTGGGACTTGATAGTTTGTACCTGTGACATCTCCATCAAATCAGAGTGAAACTCATGTTCAGAAGTTATTAAAAAGAAGGCAGGCAGCAGGCCAGATTCTGAATGACTCAATGGATCTCATTTCTGGGGGGGAATGAGGCTAAAAAAATTAATTATCTGAGGCAGGTGCCACATTTCTGAAATTCCCTGGTTTTGCATTTATTTTAACTCATCAGCTCATTAAGGGATTTGTTCGTGAGTTCTCAGATGAGTTTTGCAGTCACTGAACATGTGCTGTGGTGGCAGGAGGAGGGATACCCTTCTTACATAGGAAAGAAATTCCTGCTTGAAACACAGAATTCCAGCTCACGTGCAAAACTGAACTTGGCTTATCCATAGGAAAATGCCAAGAATATGGAGTCCCTTTCTTACCACCTTAGTGTTTGTTATTTCTGTGCTTGTCTTGCAAAGGGACCAACCAGTGCCTCAGTAAGTACATGGAAAAACCATCCCATGTTCTCCTGAGTAGGAATTAACCTCCCTCCCTCCAAAGGAGCAAAGCGAGTTATCCTCATATTCTAACTCCATTTATAGATAAGAATTGATACAGGAGTAGTTTCTGCAGTACGTTTCCAACCCCATGGTTGGAAACGAGGGATCTGGGATTGGTGGGCATTTTGCATTATCCCTTGGCTTGTTTTACCCTGTGAAAGGTTAAGGGTTGTTAATAAAGGCAGGAGCTGCTCTGATACCACTCAGTATTAACCCTGGTGGTGCCAGGCCATTCTCTGAGACCTGAGAAGGGCTTTCAGTGCTCAGGAGAGTCCAGCTCTCCCATGGGCTGTTCCATATTTGTGAGCAATGCACAGGGGGAAGCAGCATAAAAGTAGAGGCAGGAACAGGGGGACCAGCTGGGGAGCAGAAAGAAGAGTGTGAAAGAGCAGGCTGGGGGTGAAGGGAAGCACAGCTACTCTGTATTTTGGACATTATAATATCTGGGACATGGGTCTGGGTGGTCTGGGGGAGTAGTGGGTTGAGGGGGCAGCAGGCTCAGCCTGAAGGAACCTGGAGAGACTCAGGTGCAGGATTTGCAGGATGATGATGCCCGTATGGCAGGTGAAACAAGGGACATACAGGAGGGAGGAAAATAGCGGTGGCTTCTGCCAGAGGGAGGTGAGATAGCGGGAAAAGGACAGCAGAGGGTAGCAAATGCCTGGATTCCTCTCCGGGGCTCTTGTGAGCCGCAGGCTCAGCAGCCTGGTGCAGATGCACAGCACACATCTGGGCAGGTTTTGTTTAAAGATAAAACGGGGAAAAAGACATTTTGATGAGGTAGATATGTTCTCACCACAAAGGCTTGTTCTGAAAGACACTTCCTTTAGAAATTTCCTGCCAAGATATCCCTAGTGACCCCACTACCGCCAGGGAGAAATCAAGGCAGAATGTGAGGCTTTGACTAGAATCAGAGAAGAAGGTTTTGACCAAATGAAAAGAAACTTCTCTGTGTGGGGATTTCATTTCCCAGGAACAGCAGCAATGTTGGTTGCTATTTGGGCAGCTTCTTCCTAACTTTTAAGGTCTGAGCTTTGCTGGGGTGTTGTGCCTGTGGATTGCAAAGATGGAGATTCTCACCCCTGGGTACCTTTCACATGCCACACTACTCTCACTCTTTCAGAGGGGAAGCAGCCTTCCTTGTAAACATACCCAAATACAAACCAAAAGCCCAGCAGGGCTCTGCACTCATATTTTAGGACCTGAGGCCATCCCTGGGCCTGAATCCCTCTCACAATCCCTGCACACTAGCTCAGCTGGTCCTGCTGAGGTTTCACCCCGGCATGTTCAAGTTTTCTGCTGCTCTTTGCATGCTGCATGTTCCCTGTTTAATGCAGGCGATGGGTCAGGGGCATGATTATGAATGCTCTACGTGTAATTACCAGCCTAGGGTTGATCATTAGGCAGCCTCCTTCTCTCTCCCCCCTCAGATGTAGATTATCCATGTCAGGCTCAGTGCTTGACTTTGCCCCTAAAGCAGCTAGGAGATGGCCTCAGCTGCTGGCTATGTCATCACATCAAATAGGATCATTCATCTTCATGAGAGCTGGCCGAGCCGGGCTGTGCGTGCCACACCATTCCCTCTGGCTGGGGGAATTAGGATTTTTAGGTGGTGAAGGGCACCGATCCCAGGTAGGGAACAATTGCAGTGGTCAGTCCTGGGCTGGTGGCACCTGGGATATCCCAGGGCAGAGTAAAGGCTGGTCCCTGCTCTTCACTGAAAATCTTTTTAATCCTGAGTTATTTTTATGACTGTAGGTGCCTCTGCCAAGCACAAATTAATGGAACTTTCTCACTGAGGCATATTAAGCTTGATAAAATCACTTTCCAGGATCATGTCATCTGCCAAAGAGGCTCTTGCAGAGAGACAGGAGCAGCATCTTCTGTGGTCATAGGTGGCACTTAAAGTGATCCCCTCCACTTGTTTCTGTGATGAGTCTTGAGTACAGTAAGTGGATTACACATAGGACAGGAGCATTTGAGAGGAAGCCTCTTACAAGACTCTGCTTAAATTCACAGGGCCTGGCATGTCAAGCACATAGAGCAGGAGAGAAATCACAAATCAGAGAGCAAATGGGAGATGCATTTTTTTGGGCTTGTACAGTCAATATTCCCCATTTAGGCTTGAGTCTTACCATCCTGTCCTCCTGGCATGGAAATCCCCAGCCAAACACAATCCCCTGGCCATGGGATACTGGAAAAGCGGCAGCTTGAAACATCAGCCTGAATCCCTGACATGTCTGAGAGCACCTCTTCCTTTCCAGCTGGTTTCCCCTGTGCTGATGGCTGAAGAAGACATGGTTCCTCTAATTTCAGCTGTAATTAGAGGTAATTTAGCCTCTCTCTGAAAGTGAGAGCAAACAAAAATGCAGTGCTTGGCAAACAGGGCAGGATGTTGGGTCTGTGGAATGGATTATTTGCTCAAGGCTGGAAAGTGGGATTTTCCACGTCTGCTCTGCTTGAGGTCATTTGGATGAATACATCTGAGTCACTTTGCTGCATCTCAGTGCCTCCTTCTATGGGAGAAAAAGATTCTGTCTTCTGCCGAAGTGTTGTAGTTCCACACTGGCCAAATGCTAGGCATCCACAAAAACCCATTCATTTTCCTCTGCTATAGCTGAGCAGAGGTNCTTAGAGGGGGATAATGGGGAATAAAACAAGCCTTTAAAACACCTTTCCCCCCCAGCCCCTCTCTCCTTCCCACCGACAGCACAGGAAGACAGGCTGTGGGAATTTTGGTCAGTTCTTCACTCAAAATCTTTTTTCATTTTGCTTAGGAAGAGGAGTCTCTTCTGCTATGCAGTGGGTCCTTCCCACGGGAAGCAGTTCTGTGAACTTCTCTGACGTGGTTCTAATTGCCACGAGTCGCAGTCCCACCCAACCTGCGGTAACATGAGTCCCTCCCACGGGCAAAGCAGTTTTTCCAAAACTGCATGGTATGGGTCATTTTAGTCCATGGGGCGTAGTCTTTTAAGTATAAGCTGCTCTAGTTTAGAAGCAAGGGCCCTCTTCCTTTATCTCTAGAAGTAAAGGCCCTCTCTCTAACTCTGGAAGCCGGGGCCCTCTTGCTCTGTTCGAGTCTCCCACAGGATGACAGCTTTTTAGCATCCACTCGTTCCGGCATGAGCACCTTTTCTCACGGGCTGCGAGTGGATCTCTGCATCCCCCCAAGGACTTCATGAATTACAGGGAGACTGTTGTATTATAGTCCTCACCACGGTTTGCAGAGAGATCTCAACTCGGACGCTTGGAGCACCTCCTCCACCCCTCCCCTTCCTTCCACTGACTGTGGTGTCTATGTTGTCTTCCGCCACATGCCCTCACTTTCTCCTCTTTCTCTAAAAGGAAAAAAAAAAAAAAAAAAAAACAAAAAACACCTGCTGCTTGTGAACACCATTGCCAACAAACCCCACCAGTTCAAAGATTTCTGCAGGATTTTGCAGAGCTGAGAAGGTGCTCTCGCCCAGGCCCCGTGTCGAGGAATCGCTCGCCACACCCCTCGCCGCCAGTCCCGCTGCCGCCGCCCCTGCCCATAGCACAGCTGGCTAGAGGCAGGCAAAGCTGGCTGCTAGCCATGCCGGGATGGCTGCAGCCACATGCCACCAGCATAGCCCCAACTGCACCACATTCAGAAGCGCTTTTTGCTGGCCTTCTTAAATATGTCATCACAGAGGCGTTACCAACGTCTCTAATTGGGCCAGCAGCATGTCCATCTTCGGAACTATCTGAGATTGGCTCTATCGGACACAGTGGAAGTTTCTAGCAGTTTCTCATAGAAGCTATCTCTGGCTTCCCCCCATTCCCACCAAAAAACACCAAACCAAAAGTACAAACCCCCCCCCCCCCCCAAAAACAAAAACAAAAACAAAACCCACACCCAAAAAAACATAAAACAAAAAACCAAACCAAAAAACCCAAAACAAGAAAACCCCAACAGGCTGTGTTAAACCAACACACCAGGTACCAAATCCTAGCCTTGGTGCTGGTACTCCATGCAGCAGTCTCAGGGAGTGTGGAGAGAGGAAGGCTTTGGCCCCAGCAGACCAGACAGGTGCAGACATTTGTGGCATTGATGCCATCAGTTCTTAGATCCTCCTCCATCCAAAAGTGGGACATCAAGATGATCAAGATGCAGAATGGTCTGGAGGGACCACAGGAGGAGCAGCTGAGGGCACTTGGCCTGTTCAGCTGGAGCAGAGGGGGCTGAGGGCAGAGCTCAGCAGGGCTGCAGCTCCTGCCCAGGGGCAGCTCTGATCTCTGCTCCCTGTGACAAGGACAGGACACAGGGAATGGCCTAAGGTTGTGTCACAGGGGGTTTGGGATGAGATCAGGGAAAGGTTCTTCCCCAGAGGATGCTGGCACTGCCCAGGCTCCCCAGGGAATGGTCCCAGCCCCGAGGCTGCCAGAGCTCCAGGAGTGTTTGGACAGCGCTGCCAGGGATGCCCAGGGTGGGAGTGTTGGGGGGTCTGTGCAGGGCCAGGGGTGGGACTGGTTGAGTCTTTGGGTCCTTTCAGCTCAGGATATTCTATGATCCCATGATCTTCCTTCCCACACTACACCCATAAAGCAGCACCCAGAATTCTGTCTCCAGCCACAGCAGCAAGGTGGCACAGCTGTCCCAGAAACAAAAGAACAGCTGGAAGCTGCAGAGAGCATGGTGCAGCCTGGGGCCATCAAGAGGTGGGTGGGAGTCACACCGAAGAAGCAGCAGGATGATATAGCACAGAAAGGGCCAACAGCCTCTACTTTTCGCAGGAGAGTGGATCTGGGAGAAGTCTGACCGCTGCCCATCTCAGCAGTGGCAGTGAAGCTTTCTTCTCTCTTTTGCTTTTTCAGGAAAGAATCTGGCCCAGCAAAGGGCACCTTCTCTTCTGCTGCTCACTGCAGACCCATCAGTCAGAAGCTAAGGCTCTACTTTACCTTCCTTTGAAGGCATTTCTTCTACAAAGATTTTTCACATCTGGCAATGTCCAACCTTTGCCAGCCTCCATGCTACCCACTGCAGAACATGTTTCAGTCCTTGAACTGCTCAGGGCAAACCTTTGGAATTATTTCCTGGCTCCTCTGGGAATCTGTCTTGGTTTGAAAGACAGGTACCTGCCAGCAAAAGCTGGAATCTCCCTTTGAATAGAGAATGTAAACCCCCTCCCTCAGATTCTTATAATTTTGCAATTGGAGGCTCTCAGGCAAAGATTTGGGAGTGGGAATAACAGTTCTTTACTAGGAATATTAGACAAAGCAAAGACAAATACAAATGTAATAGCACTAAGAGACAAGCAAAAAAACAAAGAAACAACAAAACCTCAGAAAATGCCCTGACAGAGTCAGGGATGTGACCTGACACCCTGGGTATCAGGGTGGTGGAAGCAGTCCAGATGAAATCCTCCTTGAGCAGTAAATGCAGTTCTATGAAGTGAAATAGTCCTGTACGAAAGTCCAATGGTGAAGAAAAATGTGTTCAGTCTTCCTCTGGAGAGAAATCCAGTAGAGAGAGAGAAAACAAGCAGGGTCCCCTGGTACTCCAGTCCTTTCGGAGCGGTGACCTCGGACCAAACTGCCGCTCACTGCTGTTCCACCCGGAGAAACCTGCTGCCTCCTTTGTTTAAGTCAAGTATCCATAAAGTACCCAGCAATCAGTTACCTAGCAAACCATCAGGAAAAAATTCCACAAACACAAAAGAAACAGATCCAACCCCCAACAGAACCTCTGGCTCTTCCTTTCCTGCTCTTTTATATCAATTCCTCAGTAACACAGAGGTGCCAAGACAAGGGTCGTGAACAAACAGCTTCCCTTGTCCTTAGGCAGTCAATGTTGGAGCTGGCTGTGGCAGTGGTAATGCTGTGAAGGCTGTGCCCCAGGGACATGATATGGGAGTTAAGAGCCTGTGCATCCAATTTCCCTCCATACAAAGGTTACATATCCCCTGGGAAACAGCCTCCACTTGCCTGGCAGGGCCTCTTGGCAGGGGGTTGTAGAACTTGCAGTTCTGAATAAAGGGAGATATTGTGGGACTGCTGGGGACAGGAATCTAATAATTTCCTTACTGACACCTGCATTTATATGATAAAATGTCCGGAAAAGCAGAGTGGGGTAGGCTGGAGAGCTCTGGATCAGCTGGTGCATGATTGCTTCCTGAGCGGAACTCACTCATATATTGTTTGGTGTAATTCTAAGCATCCCAAATGATGGAGTTTCTAACTTTTCCATTTTTACAGGCTGACACTTTTTCTGACTGCTCAGCCTGGATCATCCTACCTCTGCTTTCACTCAGGCAGCTCAGCCATGCTCCCTTTGAACTCTCTCCCACCATAAAATACTTCCTTTCCTTCCTTGGCAGTGACATCTCTTGATAGTTGGAGATTATACTGCAGATTATACTGGAGATACTTGCAATTACCTCCCTGAAGCTGAGTCATCACAACTCCAGCTGGATCTGCCTCCCTGGAGCCTCGATGTGGCTCCAGCACAGGGATTTTCCCTCCTCTCATTTTTAAGCTCCGTCCACTGTGTCAGTAACTGACATTTAAACTCTTGCAGTCCTGCAACAGCATTGCTGGCTGTCCATCCATTGCCCGTAGGATGGAGGAGTTACATCACCTACAGTCATTTCTCCTCCACGTAACCGTTGAGTAAGACACTGTAATTGTAGTGGAAATCATTGTGCATTACAGTAATGAGATTATTCCAAGGATGGATGGAAAATAGTTAGCCAGTTAGGACACTTAAAGTGTTTTAATGCTTCAAATGGGAAAGGAAAAATTTCCCAAATGGGAAAAATAATCAGGCCAAAATGTTCAGTGATTCATGATGTTGCATTTGCCTCGGACCATTTACCTGTAAATGTTTATTTTATTTTATCAACATTAATAATTATAGCCAAAATATGTTTTGAACCAGAAAACTGGCTTTTCACCTCAAAGCAGCGAAAATCAAAATCTAGGATGATTATAAAGCTTTGCCAAATCTTTCCTTGAGGTGAGGAATATATGGAGGAGCCATCAGCTGCTGAGGGAAGCTTCAGTTTATAGGGAGAAGCATCACTCTTGGGAAGAACAGAAAAGAACAGGCACTGGAGCCAGTGGTCTGGCATGGTTCACATCCATCCTGGCAGGAAGGGCTGCGGCCACAAACTGCTGTGTCTGGGCCACTTGGGGAGGATTTTGCTGCAGCTCTGAGATTACACCAGAGACATCCTTCAGCATCACAGGAAGAAGAATACTCCAGATAAAGAGAAAAAGATGGAGAAGGGAGATGTGGTGATCCATCCCATCGAGTTCTGAACTCTGTGTGGGTGCCATGGCATTTCTCTGGGATTTACTGGCTCTGAGCTCCTGGCAGAAGTGCTGCTAATTCTCCTTGCTCTTTCATTATTGACCGAAGGAGTATTTATTATGGATCCCCATGAAGGCACAATGAACAAAACTGCTGTTTGGAAAAGCCAGATGGTATTGTTCAGTGAGTCAAAGCAGAAAAGAGAGGAAAAACAAACCCAGGTACACCTTCCCAGACAGTGCAAGTGTCCCTGCCTGTGGCAGGGGATTGGAACCAGATGAGCTTATTAGATGTCCATCCACACATCCAGGGTTGCCACATCCCACGTGCAGAATCCAGCACTTTCCCTTGTTGAATTTCACACGGCTGGTGATTGCTCATTTCTCTGATTTGTTGCGGTCTCTCTGCAGGCCTCTCTGCCCTTGACAGAGTCAACAGCTCCTCCAAGTGTAGTTTCATCTGTGAACTTGTTTAGTATCCCTTCCAGTCTTGCATCCCAGTCTTTGATGAAGATGTTGAAGAACACAGGACTGAGGATGGAGCCCTGCTGGACCCCACTAGTGACTGGTGCCATTGTGATGTGTCAGCCACTGTCACCCTTTGGACCAGACGTGTGTGACCATTTGTTGGGGGTTGGATCTGTTTCTTTTGTGTTTGTGGAATTTTTTCCTGGTGGTTTGCTAGGTAACTAATTGCTGGGTACTTGATGGATACTTGACTTAAACAAAGGAGGCAGCAGGTTTCTCCGGGTGGAACAGCAGTGAGCAGGCAGTTTGGTCCGAGGACACCGCTCCGAAAGGACTGGAGTACCAGGGGACCCTGCTTGTTTTCTCTCTCTCTGCTGGATTTCTCTACAGAGGAAGACTGAACACATTTTTCTTCGCCATTGGACTCTCATATAGGACTATCTCACTTCATAGAACTGTATTCACTGCTCAAGGAGGATTTCATCTGGACTGCTTTCACCGCCCTGATACCCAGGGTGTCAGGTCACATCCCTGACTCTGTCAGGGCATTTTCTGAGGTTTCGTTGCTTCTTTGTTTTTGCTTGTCTCTTAGTGCTATTACATTTGTATTTGTCTTTGCTTTGTCTAATATTCCTAGTAAAGAACTGTTATTCCCACTCCCAAATCTTTGCCTGAGAGCCTCCAATTACAAAATTATAATAATCTGAGGGAGGGGGTTTACATTCTCTATTCAAAGAGAGATTCCAGCTTTTGCTGGCAGGTACCTGTCTTTCAAACCAAGACACCATTGCTCACCCACCACATGATGTGCTTAAGAGTCCAGCACCAGCACACCCCTCTCTGGGTGACAATTTTTCCCTTGGCATCACCTTCACAGGTGCTTTAAAGTACTTTCCTGCCACCATGCAGCCGTTTCACAGCGCAGCACAGCAAGACACTGGAAATCTTCCTCAGTTTTGTTTTATTTCAACCAGTGCAGCTCGTGAGCACCTGTCAGCCCCATTGCCAGGGGTGACAGGGAGCAGGTTAATTGTATACAGGGTATTTTTAGTTTGTAGACACTGAAACAATGGCAAAACTGGCAGCTGAGATGCTTCTAGTGGGATGGAGAGGCAAATTCCCTCAGGGATATTTTCTCCCTGGAAAACAGTGGCAGAAAAAAAAAACCTCCTTGGAGGATTTGTTTGCTAAAAAAAAAAAAGTTTAAATAACATTTAGCTCAGAGTTTACACAGAAAATCATATCTGCAAGCTGCAGTTGCTGGTGGTGGAGCAGCAGGACACCTGAGTTCTCTGATGAGTTCCAATAACCAGCTGGTCTCCAATGCCAGGAGTCAGTGAAGAAAAAAACACCTCTAGTATCCCGGTTCTCATGTCTTTTGTTCGTGGGATGAGGCAAAGGAGCAACTCCATCCCCTCCATAAGTGCTGGTCCAAGTCACTGTCCTGGTTTAGCCCAACAGAGCAGTTGTTGCTTGCCAAGGAAGCTGCTGTAAGGATGAAGAGATGCCGTGTGGCTTTGTGGGGCATGATTAGTCAGCTTTGCCAGCCCCACATTCACACCCATCAGCCACCTTTGCTTCTCAAGCTGTGGCTCACATCCAACCAGGAGCTGAAGTTTTTAGAAGCTTGAGAGAAAAAACAGCTGAAAACTTTCAGTGAAGTTTGTGCTTATTTTTTTTCCCTGCAGAACCAGTTAAGGCAGAGAAAGAGAGCCCTGTTATTGAAGAAAGCCTCATCTAATCTGAGGTCATTTTCAGTACATTTTTGTAACCTTTTCCAGTAAAAAACTGAATCCTCTTCAGTTTGGGAGGTAGGGAAAAGTTATCCTCAGGCAATCTGCTTGTGCTGCTGAACATCTGGACACATCCAGGTGATACTGGCAGTGGTGGGGAGGGGAGGGGTACATTCACACCACCCTGTTGCAAAAAGCACTGAATCCAGAACACGAATTTTGTAACACTACAACAGGAATGGAGTCTGCCTTAAAATCCCTTTTGGGGGTGGGTGAAAGATGAGGACACGGGCAATGACAAACGATGGATGGTTGGAATTAGCGCCAGCTCATTGCCAGCCTCTGAGACACCTCCAATAGGGACATGTGGTCTTTGACTGCCTTACTGTGTGCAATTTTTGTCTTTAAGTCCAAGCTGAGCCATGAGGAACAGGGCGTGAGTCCAGATTCAGCCCCATCTAGGCCAACAGTGACAGGAAGTTATTGCCACCTGCCAGTGGCTTCTGACCTGCACAAAATGGGTTTGTTGGAGCTCAGTGCCCTTTTAAATGAGTTCCTGGACAGCAGACAAAGAGCCACTGTAGCATTTGGCCTTGGACAGCACTGGGTGACAGCTAGTGAGGGCAATCTGAGGGTACCAGAGTGTGCCCCATGTGTTGCCCCAGGGTGTTGCCCCATGTCTGAGTCCGCTCAGACTTTCTCCACAGCAGCTGGAAATCCATAGGCTGGATCCCATTCCTGGCTCCAGAGCTGAGCAGGGACCAGGTCTCAGGCTGCTGCTCTCAGCCTCCCAGCCAGCTGCCCCCTCTCATAGTTGGTCTGTGATTAATGAGCAACTCCTGCTCTCCTCCTCCCTGCTGCTTTGTCACCACCACCAAACTATTTCTGTGCATATTTGATTGATGTCAAAGGCAGGCTCAGTATCTTTCTGTTCCCGCTTTTCACCATTTCCAGCAAGAGAAGAAAGATTAATCCTGTCTGTCTGAGTTATTACCCTGATGCCTGAAGGCCTATTTACACTGAAGGGAGGAGGATGCTGCACTCATCTCTGAGTATCTACATTGCTGTCAGAGATGCTCTTGCATCACCTTGCTCCAGCAAACACAGGCTGTGGACTCCTGCAGCAACACAGCTCCATCTTGGCCCCAGGATGGAGCTGAGCCACAAACTCAGGTCCCCATAGTTGTAGTCCTGTCCAGCATAGGAGCATCCTCATGGGTCAGTGGAAGTTCTTCTCACACTGCACATCATCAATGGTCAAAACCAAGTGCTGGGGTAAGAGCAGAAGCACCCTGAGGTGTGTTCCTTGCCTCCAGCTATTTGTGGCTTTGTGAATTGGTGAGGCTGAGGTGGTTTCTCTGTGCACTGACTCTCTGAATTTCCCCCCTGTCTGGTTATCTGGTCTCACTCATACTCCCACAGATGCAGCTGGATCTCCTTGAACAACCTCTGGGGACACCAAGCACCATCTTGACCTCCTCCACACCAACAGACTGCAACGACAGATTTTACTAGATAAGGCTGAGCTCAACCTCTGTGTGAGCCTTGGCTTCGGCCCCAGGGGCACCAGTTTCCTATTTGGGAATACTCAGATTTTCCATCAGAAGCAATGAGCAAAACCCTGGTCCCTCCTGGCTTCTCTGCTCCCACCCCTTGGCAGCAGCTGAGATGGATCCCTTTGCTGAACAGACAGCAACAGGCTCTGGTCAATTAGCCTGTAAGGCAGTAACTGCAGGCAGGATCTGGGTTAGGCAAGGATTTAGCCAAGATTAGCTGTGTTAACAAAATCTTTAATTCAGCCCTGCAGCAGATTCACTCCAGCTGTGATGGCCGGAAGCAGCCAGCCCGGCATGGCTTTTTATGATGTTGAATTGTATCCCCATTCACCTGTTTGGCCCAGAAATAAGCCTTGTTCCTTTAAAACTAGATTTGAGAGTGAAGGGAAGGAGAAAGAAAAGCGGTGGAATTTTTTTGTGGCTGTATTCAAAAACACAGAGATAAGAGCTTCAGCTCTCTCTCGGTGTGTGTTGTCTGCAGCATGGACAGGGAGTGAAAGAGAACTCTCCTTTGCTTTTAGTTAGTTTTTTTTAGCTAGCTGAGGCAGAGAAGTTCCCTGGACTGTGGCTGGCTTTTTCTTTTCCTGGAACTGTTCAAACCTGCTCTGGACCAAAAACCCAGAAAAACCACGGGGAGCTCAAGCCTGTGGCCCACCGGGGCCCAGGACGCTGCATTCCTGTGCCAGAGGGACTGATAGATTGAGTGAGCTGAGAAACACCTACAGAGGACCCTCTCTGAACTACAGAAGGACTTTCTGAATGTGCCATCTCTTCAGAAGAGCAAGAGGTTTTATTGTTTAATATTTTCAATGCTTGTGAATACTTTGCTTGTTAAATAAACAGTTTTTTCCATTTTTCTCAAAGGAGGTTTATCTGCTGAACAGGTCAGGGGATGGGCTGCTGAATTTTGCCCCTTAGGGAATCATCCCTTTGGAAGTTCCCTTCCAAATCTGTCCCAAACTAGGACATGAGCAAAGTCACCTCTCCCTTCAGTGCTGTTTTCCGCTGCTAATGTTGTTCTGGGAAGAGGAGAGCTGAACCATGGATTAAGCCTTAAGCAGGATGGACTAAGTGTTCCCATGCAGGAGAACAGGGGACTGGAAAGCCCCAGGGGGTGCAGATAAGAGCGTAACTGCCAGAGATGGAAGGTGATCCAACCTCCAAACAGCACGTCCTTAATGCAGAGGGAAAGGCAGGTTTTCAGAAGCATTTGGTTGATTTTGGAGCTGAGCTCTGGGAACTGGAGCCCTTCTCAGAGGCAAGCTTTGAAATCCATTCCCACTGAAATTCACAGAATATTGGGAAATGAGCTAAGACAGCTGTTTGGAATCAAACACCTGCACACGTGACTCTTGTCTGTAGTAAGATATTTTGGTGCAATTACTTACATACAACCCCTGCAAGTTCAACCCTCTGTCTAGGTGCTGGGAGCTGATGCTTCATCCCATGGACCAGGGGAAGGCTCTGTGCCAGCACCCAAGGGTACAATATCCCAAACACTGCCCGATGGCAAAGGCATCCCTGTGTCTTTCCCACCACAGCTTCTGTATGGGTTTTAAATTATTTTTTTCTGACGTTACACCAATCCCACTTAAGGGCACAGGTAGCATGACTGGAGCTCTATCTTCAAGCAGCAGCTTCCTCTGGAAAATCACCATGAAAAAATGGTGATTAAATTGGGACAGTCCTGGACAATTTAATCTTGGAAGCATCACACCTCTTACAGAGTGTCAGCATATGTACCCATGTGCTATGAACTACTGGGCATTTACTGCTGCAGGATTCCGTGACAGAGGAATTCTTCAAGGAAAAGGGGAGTAAAAAAGGAACAGGAAGAAAAGAGGAGGAAGACAGGGAGAAGTTGTTGGTTTTGATGATCTTATGGTTCTTTTCCAACCTAAATAATTCTATGATTTTATGATTACACTTGTGGAATCAATTCCAGTTTAATCCAATTTGTGAGCAGCTGGTGGACTCTTAGTGAAAAATATGTAATAGGACAAAAATTAGGTAGGAAAAGTTATTGTAACTAAACACATATAGTATGGCAAGGGAAGTGCTCTCCTGATAGAGAAGAAGGTAAAGGTAAATTAAATCTCTGCAACCTGTTGCTACTTCTTGTCTGTTGAAAAAGGCACTGCATTAAACATATTTGGCTTTTGTAGCAGAAGAAGATTTTTTTCTGGGTTTATAACTGTGGACAAAGAATCAAAGGATAAAAAAATTCTCATGGGAGCATGTGAGTTGACAAATGTTAATGCTTGGGTCTAAATCTCATCCCTGGAAGTGTCCAAGGCCAGGTGGGGCTTGGAGCAACCTGGGAAAGTGGAAGGTGTCCCTGCCCATGGCAGGGGACAGGAACTGGATGGGCTTAAAGGTCCCTTCCAACCTAAAGCATTCTTTGAATTGCTAATTCTAAATCTTTTCCATCCCAGGCAGGAGAGGGGCAGCAGCCTTGGGAAGAGCATTCCTCTGGTCACAATGGGATGGCCCAGTGTTCCTGCTTCTTCTCCTTCCTGCATCACCATCTGCCTGAACAGGCTGGTTCTGCATGTTTTAGAGATAAACTTAATCTGTAAGGAATGGAGAATGGGGAATTGGAAATGAGCAGGGGTAGGAAGTTAATAAATCCGGTAAATACTAGAGGAAGCCAAAGGTAGCAGAAAAATGTCCTTAGGATCATGCTACACATGCTGACTCTGGATTTCTGCTCCAGTTCCTATTTATCACCCAACTAAGAGGTGTTTAAACGTTCTGTCACACTCACCCTTATCTCTCTGCAGGCCAAGAAATCCTCCACCCATAAAACAAAAATTCCCAGAAGGCTTTAACAGATTCTGCTTTTGAGCAATGGTATGTCTTGATTTCAGATTCCTGCAACTTGTTGTATTTAACCTGCTGTTAAAGACCCTGCAGCATCACTGGCCTTCTCCTGCCTCAAGGAAGGGAAAAGCCAATACAAACCAGCCTGACAATAAACACTGTGCTGTCCCAGTGCAGACAGTCTCTGGCTGCAGCAACAATTTCTCTCAGCTGTCAGCAAAATTGTCTTAGTTGAGAGGGGATTGTCCTGCTCTGTCCTGGGCTGGGACAGCCTCACCTCAAGTCTTTTAGGCACCACAATATAAAAAAGATAAAAAGTTATTAGAGAGTATCCAAAAGAAGGACATGAAGATGGTAAAGGGTCTGGAGGGGCCACACAAGGAGTGGCCCAGGTTACTTGGCCTGTTCAGCTGGAGCAGAGGGGGCTGAGGGCAGAGCTTAGCAGGGCTGCAGCTCCTCCCCAAGGGCAGCTCTGATCTCTGCTCCCTGTGACAGGGACAGGACACAGAGAATGGCTGGAGCTGGGACAGGGCAGGCTCAGGCAGGAGATCAGGGAAAGGTTCTTCCCCAGAAGATGCTGGCACTGCCCAGGAATGGTCCCAGCCCCGAGGCTGCCAGAGCTCCAGGAGTGTTTGGACAGCGCTGCCAGGGATGCCCAGGGTGGGATTGTTGGGGTGTCTGTGCAGGGCCAGGGGTGGGACTTAATGATTCTTGGGGGACCCTTCCAGCTCAGGCTATTCTGTGATTCCATCCTGTGGTTGCCTTGTTGAAGCTCTTACTGGCAGAGCAACAAGGTAATATCTCTCTCCCTCTCTGTGCTCACAGCCCGCCTCCCAAGGCATGCCCAACATTCTGGGAATGCAGGGCGATCAGAAAGGGTCAGTGCTTGGCACAGCTGTGTTCACCAGCTGCCTGGTTTGAACAGAGGGTTGAAAACAGCACCTGTGGCTGCTCTGAGACGGGGGCATCACAGGGCTCTTCCCACAGCTTGCAGGGGTGTTGAGGCAGCTTCAGCCTGCAAGTACCAAACCACCTGTCTAAGCCCTGCTTTTTTTTGCCAGTGGAGATGCTCTCAAATAATCCCGACTTTTCCAGGTGACACCATGCCATGCAGCTGGGGTGGTAATGCTCCAGCTGCACTGCCCAGCCCAACTCAAGAGACCAGGCTGGTCTTTGTCAGAGGCACCATCCTCAGGTAGCCACCACTGAGAGCAAACCAAGTGGCCAGAAGTGATGCTGCTGATGTGGAGGCTCTTGCACTGCGCAGGGCTGGACGTAGGTGTGAGCATCCGATGCCCTCCCCAGCAGTCAGAATGCTGAATTAATGTGATGATTTTAATTTTACAGGTGTGCAGGCAGGGCTCTCTCAAAAGCTTCCTGCCAAGCTGGAGTGACTTCTTGGAGATGGTCTTTGCATCTTAATGAAAATAGAAAACCTGATAATTCCACATAGAGGTAATGGACTACCCGGGATGCAGCAGGAGCTGTGTAAAACTGCAGCTGGTCGCAATCCTAAGGGCAAATCCCATCTGATCCTACTCCAGCTTTCCAAAAGTCTCCTTGCTGACTCCTTTTCAGCTCCTCTGAAATTTCTGTAATCTCTAAGTTCCCCCTGGCTTTGCTGCTGCCCCTCCTAAGTTTCCATTCCATCCCAGGCCTCTCTCCTTTGCTCCGTGAGTCACCCAGGCAATCCCAAACATAGTATTGTGAGGAAGGATGTTTCGCATAGAGCCCAGCTAGCTCAGACAGTGATAAAATACTCCAGACATTCACTTCCATCAATGAGTGGTCGTCCTGCCTGAGTGATGGAATCACAGTACAGTGAAAGCCTCCAGGACTGGGATTCTCCTTTATCTGTGCCCTTCTCTCCCCAAAATAGTGAGAGGAGCTCTCTGAGCTGCCTAAACTCACGGAGTTGTCAATGTATCCAGTGTTTTGAAAAATGAGCAGGTGCCTGGCTCCTCTGGCAGGAGCCCAGCTGTTGGTGTTCAGCTGCTGCAGGTCAGCAGCCAGCCTGGCCTCTTGTTTCTCATTTTGAGCCCGACACCAGTTTTGTGTCTCTCAGAGGCAGCCCTGGAGATAAAAGTGTCACAGTGCTGTGGTTTTTCTGTGTATCCATCTTCCTGGAGCTGTCACAGCTAGGAGAGCCAGGCAACACAGGCACTTCCACCCAGGATGAGCAGCTCTGCACTGGGAAGGTGTTTTCTCCTATTTATTCCTTTATCCTCATGCAATTGCCTGTACTGGTGCACATCATACCTGTGTTATCCTGGCTGCTGCTCTTTCAGTGGGAGCTTGGTCTTGGACCTGCATCAGGGAAAGTTTAGACTGGATATGAGGAAAAGACTTTTCCCCCAGAGTTTTGAGCACTGCCCAGGCTCCCCAGGGAATGGTCACAGCCCCAAGGCTGCCAGATCTCCAGCAGTGTTTGGACCCAGGGATGCACAGGGTGACACTGTTAGGATGTCTGTAGAGGGCCAGGTGTTGGACTCAAAGATCCTTGTGGATTCCTTCCAACTCAGGAATCCACAAGGACTTCTAGTGATGCTTCAGGATCATCCAGAAGCTGCATACCGACCCCCCCCTCCCGCTGCCACTGCAGCAGGAGCTGCTGTGGCACAGCAGGACACAGCAGAGCTACCACTCTCTTGGGAAACCCTCTGATCAATGCAGAGGCGCATTGGTGTGGCATGAATATGCCATATGGTGTGGCTTTTCCTCCATGAATGAGAGGCTTCACCAGCAATTTTCCTTTAATTGGAAGGACCAGAAGGGAGTTTTCCAGATGAATGAAACCCCCTAATTTTTCAAGAATTTTAATGGAGGTGAAAGCAATTTAATAGAGAAAAAGGGAATGGAGTCACACCTCCATGACTTTCCCATTCAGTATTTGCTGAGAAATTCCTTTCATGGAAAGCAACACAGTGAGAAGCCCCTTGCACATCAATTTCCTCAAGGATCCATGTGAGCAAAGCTCACCTTGCCTCTCCTTTTTAGTTTTGAGTAAATAAGAAGAAAATCTCTCCAGCTCTGAGACACTGAGGCTCAGTCATTAAATTTCCATTTGAAGGCAGTTGAGGTTCTCACAGCTGCTGTGGCCCATTTCTCCATGCCATGCTGTTCATGCTATGCATACCAAGCTTGGTGCCAACAGTGGTTTCCATCCCCTGCTTTACTTTTGCAGGGGAAGGATTGGAGAGATGGAGAGGATCAAGGAATGAGGGTGTTTAAACCAAGTAATTTTTCACAGGGAAATCAGCAACTCCACAGGTTAAGTCCACTTTTTGGCAGTGAATGAGTGAAGAAAGAGAGAAAGAGGATCCAGATGTGGCCAGGAGCATCCAGGACTTCAAAACATCCTCAGGAGCCACAGGGGAAAGGCACGTCTAGCTGAGCTGCAGGCAGAAGACACTCCAGTCTCTGCATTTCTCTCTTCCCATTGAATTTTTAATTTGTAAAAAAAAAAATTAAAATTGTTTTTCACTGCTGCTGTGGAGAGATGCCCCATTAGGAAGCTGCCTCCTCTCATGCATTGCTGCTACCCAAAACAGATGCCTTGCCAATATGTCCCATCTTGAGATCCCTGCTTGGGCTTAGGGAATGTGAAACCAGCTCAGAGATTCAAATTAACCTATAAGTCACTGCGCAGGAGGAACTGGGATGTGGAAGAATGTGCCAGGGATCCTCAGCTCTCACCCTGCCACAGCCAGGAGAACACACGACCTGTAGACAGAGATGATAAATGCACAGCCCCCTCCCAGTCTACATCTGCTCCAGGACTTTAAACGAAATCTTAACTGAAAACATTAAATGCTAAGAAGAGTTTTGACGTTATAAAATGCTCCTTGGAAATACTTTCATGATTTTGGTTCCAGGCCAAAATGTCATAGGTTTTCAACAACTGAAAGCTGAACACTTTGCCAATAAAGTTTCGCTTGGGCTTTTGATAATGGGAAAGAAAAACAAGAAAGGAATACTTTATTAAGGAAGAAAACAGTAATCAATCCCAAAATGCAAAACAGTATATATTTGACTGAGTGTTTTTTATGAGCCTTGACTAATTTTTTCCTTTTATTGAAGAAAAAAGATGGTGAAAAGAGAAACACCATCAAGCTGGCCATGGCATCAAAGGATATGATTGTTTAATGTTATATTGTACATTAGTATTATTGAACTGCTGAAAAAGCTCCACTCCCTTGGGTAAAGATGCTTTTTAAAGTGCATCTCTTTGGAAACAGGATTGGCTATTGAGTGGAGCAGGGAGAGCCCGCAGAGCAGAGGGTATTAGGGACAGACACAGAGAACATCAGCTCAACTCCAAAGTCCACATTAATAAAAGCTCATACATAAATACAGATGACAGGTATTGATTTTCCTTTGCAAGCTGAATGCTTTTCCCTGGCTAATGAAACTCAGCCCCTTCCTTAAAGAGAGGTCACAGTGCGGTATATCCACAAAGATTTAATGGGATGGGAAAATAAATAATGTTTCTCTGAGGGAAAATGCAGCTGATTTGCCCAGGTTGTACCCACTGGAAAATGTCTGTCCCAGCCTGGAAATAGGAATTCAGACAATGTGTTATGAGCAGTGCTGGCACACACTGATGTGTGTAGGGCTTCTGGTGGAATTCGTCAGTCTTCCCTAAATTCCAGAATGACTTTTATTTTGTCCTTCAAGCTTGAAATATTTTGCTGTGATATTTCAAAATTGCATGATGTGGATCCCTTCCAGAAGACCGATTTGGATGGAAATTTACTTTTAAAAGGAATGAGAGGGAAGTGTCTTTAAAAACAAAATGTAGGCCTGCTGGTAGATAAACCCAGCAGATACTGATAGGTGAAAGAAGCAATGGGTGGAACCATAAATTTCATAGGAATTTCACTAATTGACACAGAGTGTTGTTTACCCAAGGCCATGCTAAATTCCTGGAGTTAGAGAAAAAGAATAGAGATGCAAAGAAAAAGATGGGTGGGTCCACATTAGAAGGCGGTCTGTATCAGGCCATTTGGGAATACTGTACCTCTCAAGTACCTCAGGCAATGGGGAAAGAGAGAGGGAAACGTGGCTGGGAAGCTAGGATAAAAAGGAGGCTGCATCCTCTAGCAATTTGAGAGACCACATGGGGAGAGGCCCCATGGCCTCTCCCTTTATTCAAATAAAGTTACAGAATTCGTCTGTCTCCTTTTAGAACATAAATGTCTGGTGTTTGTGGATTAATGTTCTTGCCACTTTCAAAGCCTTTATTTAGGTTGGGTTTTTTTTTTTTTTGCATTTTCTTGGACTCTCATCAGCTCTCATCCACTGAGGAATTCCTTATCCAAGAACAGAGTAAGTGGTGGGGAAGGGGGTAAAGAAACACTTTTACTTGACTGAGAAATTTAGTCTAACCGTAAGGTGTCTTGGTTTGAAAGATAGGTGTCTTCCAAGGAAGGTGGGAACCTCCCTTGGAATGGAAATATGACCACTCTCCCTCTGAATTATTGTAACTTTGAAATTAAGGGGCATTCAGGCAAAGATATGGGAAAAGGAATAACAGTTCTTCAGTAGTATGTGTATGTATAACAAGGCAAACAAACAACAACTATGGCAGCAACAAACAAAAGAAAAAAAACCCAGAAAACTCAGTAAGTCTGTTCCCTGCTCTTTAAGCAGTTCCCCTTTGGTGCAGTTCCGGCCCCAGCCAGCAGGGGCGCTGGTGGGCAGGGCGGGTGCGATGATTCCCCCGCGGCTGCAGGGGGCGCTGTGGCGTGAGTTCGGGGACCACGCGGTAATGGCGGCTTGGCCGAGACGGGAAGGGATGGAAAAGGGGCTTGCTTTACAAATGTCTCAGTTTTGAGTCAATTTTAGAAGGAAAATGCTCTGGAATGAACATAATCTCTACAGAAGGTAGGTTTTGGCACTCTTCCCCACGGATACGAAAGGAATCTTGGAGGGAAGTGAAAAATCCTGTTTATTGAACAGACAGAGTGCCCGCAGGGCATGGGGGAAAAAAAATGAAGTGTTGAACCTCCTCGCTGCAGAGAAAGGTGGTGGATTCAGAGTTCTTTCTTTAGCTGGCTTTCCCGAGGTTCAGAGCTGGGATGCGGTGTCCTGCAGTGCCCCGCCGGTCCGCAGATTCAGGCTTGTGTTGGGGTTTATCACGAACGGGACGGGACTGCTGGGGTTCGTTCCTTGAGCTTTATTGCAGCATCAGCCTCATTACATTGTTGAGACAATTGGAAGATGGCAAAAGCTCACATCCTGCCAGCAGCAGCCAACGATTTCTTTGTTACGGAGCATTTAAAAAACTTTCTAGCTAATAGCATATTGCTAAAGCTTACAGACAGTTGTTCTAGCCAATCCCTAAAAGCACACGTACACCTGCTTCACACAACGCTTGCTTCTCTGCTTTCTGTAAACAATACACAATACTTCATTTTAAGCTTAAAACCTTCTAGTATCTAGCATCTTGCTTAGCATTGCTAAGTTTTCGGCAGTCTTAAGGTCTATCTTAGCCAAGCCTAAAACTCAAGCTATTGTTTCATGTCTTTGCTTGTTACACTATTTTAATTTTTCTACTTTCAGACTTTGCAGCTGCAGCTAGCTCTAAGTTTTCTCTTCTTTCTGTTTCTGCTTTTAAAGCTTTCTGGAAGTAGTCTTACCTTTACTATTTCCCACAAGGCTTCCACCTATGGTCTGGTTTTCGAACTGGAGCTAAGTTGAACACTTCCAGAAGACACAGAAGTCACCGGAGGATTGCAGTATGCAGTCCAGGAAAATGTCTTGTCTAAGCTAACAAGAAGAAGCTAGCTGAAAGCAAATGATGTAATTCCCTCTCTGCTGCAAGGCCGAGCACGGGAGAGACTGAGCGCTTGAACACAAACTGTGCCGAAAAATTCCCCCGGCTCCCTCCCTCTTCCAACCTAGCTTAAAGCTACAGGATCCATTTCTGGGCATAAAGCAGGGGAATACAGTATTATCATAAAATCACCTCAAGACGACAAACCTCCCGGGGGCAGCCGATCCTGGTGCCCCAGCAAGACCCTCGGAAGCAGCAAGCTGGAACGGCAAGAATGAGCAAACATCCCGCGGTGGTAGGCGAGATGTATCAGAAACGCTGCAGCTGTAGCTGGAACCGCGAGGGGAGTGTCCCAGGGCGTGTGGGGCTACAGTGCAGCAAAAAGCCCTGAGCAGTGGCAGCCCGGCTCCCGAACATGGCAGAGAGAGGCTCCCTTGGACAGGAAAGGGGCTCTGGGATCCCGGGGATTCCCCTGAGGCACTCCAGCAGATGGCAAAGGGGCCTCTCTTTGGTGAGGTGACACGGCCGCTGCTCACGGTAGAAGAAAGGCAGCAGGAGACGGATCCCCGCAGTGGTAACGAATTCTCCCCACAGCGACCGTAGCCTCTCTCCCCTCTGAATGCCGAGAGCACAGGATGCCTAGGAGCTGTGCTTAGCCCCTTTTTTCCCAGCCCAATTCTCGGTAACTTTGCCCTTCCGAGAGAAACTCCTCAGCCCCCACAGTAAAGCCAGCTGCACTGCTGCCCCTTCTCCGTAGTTACTTCTTTTGTCTCTCTTAACTACCGATCGTTATTGTTTCTTAGCAACAAAACTGGGAGAAAATTCCCCAAGAAAACAAAAGGAAGAAATCTAAATGCCAACGCATGTGTCCCTTCCTATGACAGGGTTATGGAACTGGGTGGTCCCTTCCAACCCAGTACCATTCTGGTATTCTAGGATTATGTGACTTCCTCCTCCACCATTTGAATCCCAGATATGTTTTTGACTTGTGCAGCTGGGCAACTCTAGACTGTAGCTTCTGTGGCCAAATTTGCCAAATCAGTGTGATACTGCATCATCTTCTTGCAGCAAAAACTGGGAAAGTGGTGTCGTCTCTCTCGTTTTCAGGAGCCCATGACACTGTTCATGCCCTGAGCATTGCAATGAAGAGAGCCACTGACACTGCACCCTGCATTGAGAGCTCTGCCCGCACCCCTTCCTGCAGTTCCAGCCTTGTGCTGCCTGTGAGGGACTGCTGAGGTGATAAATGCTGCCGCAGCTGCCTCCTGTGCCATCAAGATTCCTCTCACGCTGAGCAGTCGCCCTCTCCGAGTGCGGGGAGGACCCAGCCGAGCTTTTCCCCGCAGTTGTTTTGCAGCTCTGCCTGCAGTGGTGCAGAGCTGCTGGCTCAGGCTCTGCTGGGGGCAGGTTGCAAAGAACAACGTGTGTTTCATTTCCAGTGGCACAGATGATTATCCACCTCTTGCTCATGGTTTGTTATAATATGCCCCAACTTTCATTGTGCCACATGCCCTGCAAAGAGTTTTTCTAGTCCCTCCCCAATGCACCTTTGCCTCCAGAAGATTTTAGCCTACCTGCTAAACAGGCTCTCCAATTAACTGAAAATTTTTACCTCTAAATCCAGTTTTTGCCTCCTTCCAAGACACATTTTACTTTCTCGAAGACTATGGTCCTGAACAGCGTCAGGGGCAGAATTAAGGGTATTTCGAGGACTGCTCTGCTTTGATGTGCTGTAACAAGAGAGCCCCTGAGTGACCTGCCCCTTGTTAGTGCAGTGCCATGGTTAGGGAAATGGGTTTAAACTCATCCCAAACCCTGAGAGGGTGACTGAGCTTCTTGAGGCTGGATTTGGAAGCCAGGACACCCACCTGCATCCTGCTCCTGCTCTGCTGCCCTCGCTGTGCCACTGCCGCTGTAGTTTGTCACACGAGCAAGTCAAGAGGCATTAATTACCCTCCAGCAAGGAGCTGAAGGCCACAGAGCCTGCAGGGAAGGCACCTGCATGTCCTTCCTGCTTAGCACCGGGCTGTGATACCCCTTGGGAAGAGGAGCTGTGGTTTAGACCGTGAGAAATTCCAGATCCGTTTCCATGTGGCAGAGGCAGAGAGCTGGGGGAGCCTGAGGGATGGGTGTTAGCAAGTGGCTGTGAAGTGCAGGGAGCATGGGGCCAGCCATGAGAAATAGGAACACGGTGCAAAAACAGTCCATGCAGCACCTGAGCAGCCCCTTAGCAGGGTCAGTGCCTTCCCCAGCTCCTGCTTGCTCCTTCCAGGCAGGAATAACCCATTTCCTTCCCTCTTGCCAGGCATACTGTGTGTCTCTAGGGTGGACCCACAGCCTTTAGTCATACCCAGGGTGGCCCAGGAGAAGGGCAAGACCCCCCTGGTGGACACTGGCAGACCCTTTCACCATGGGTGACCTGGACATACAGTCAGATGCCTCTACCACCTGAACACACCTCCCCACCATACAAGAGGCTTAATTTGCCTCGGAAAGAATCAGATGAATCTTGAAGAGGCTATTCCTGCTGAGGTTTAGAAGCAGATATGGCCGTGATACACAGAAAGACTCTAAAACTCAAAGTGAGTTATAAAGGTATGTATTTTTGGCTGGAACCATGCAGGATATCTCCGCAAAGGAATGCATATCTACCCACTCTCAGCGTTCATATTCATATTCAGCTCTCGCACATATACCCTGTCCCCCACATATACTCTGTCTTCCCTTTACAGGCAGTTAGCACAGTAAAATGCAGCAAATATTAAGCAATATTTCATCTAAATATCTATTTCTAATCAATGCCCCTCTAATTCCTAACCTCATGTCTCAGCTGAGTGCCACTTTGTGTCCAACACCGCTCACCTGGTGCTGCGGCTCAGGCACTGGGAGAGCCCTGGGACTGCCAACAATGCTCCTGGGAGCAGCAGGATGCTTGCAGGAACAGCTGCTCTTCAAAGGGATGGACAGCTCTGCATGGAGCATAGTGTCACTGTAGAGCAATTAGCTCCCGCTTATATCCGTTAGGTGTGTGATTAATGTCCCATTAATGCAATTAGCACGGTGGCATTAGCAAAAGTATGTAATTGGCACCGAGGCAGCTGCAGCTCAGCTGCTGAGCACCACATGGCGCCTGTTTCGGGGTTTATCTGAGCTCGGTGAAAGGAGACAGCTGGTAACTCCTCCCCAAGCACTGGACAGGCTGGTTTCTATGTGCAGCCCTGGCTGTGCACCCCCACCTGCTCCTTGCTTACTTTAGCTGCAATAGAAAGCAATTTCCCACCCTCCGTTCTTGCTTCAAATTCCTAGAGCTGTTTCAGGGAGCTGACGAGGGGTGTCCCAGCTGCTTCCCAAAGCTGCAGGATGCAGAGCTGGAGTTTATTCTTTTAGGATTTGGTCAGAGGACCAAATCTGAGCTTGGTTGGACACAGGTCCTTTTCTAAGCCTTGTATTCTCCTTGTGACTGCCCATGTGGTCACTGCCAGGGGGATGAGGGTGGACAAGGAAAGGAATCACATATCTGCCCACTCCCTGCCATACCCTGGCCCTATCCCGCGTTGGCAAGATATCAGCCCACGTCACAGCCTGGCTTTTGGAGTCTTGACAAACTCCTCCTCACAGCACCAACACTGTTGGCCTTTCAGGATGTCAGGGAAGGAGAAGGGCTGTGTGGGATGGGGGCAGGCTGTGGAGGATCCATTTCCATCCAGTTCCACCAGAGATGTCACCTTCCCAATCCCCAGTGTGAGATCCCCAGCCCTTTTCTGGAAAGACCAACAAGCCACTGGCCTCTTCTGACCAGCACATTCATGGGTGAGGACTGAGCAGAAGAAGCTGTGGAACATCAAAGTTCCCTGCCAGCCCTCACTGCAGTGAGGATGTTTGGTTTTGGGAGAGCTTCTGACAATCCTGATTAACAACCTTTTCATCTATTCATGCTGGTGATAAGCCGTGGGAGCTCTGGGCCTGTGCAGCCCTATAATCAAGATGGTTTGAAAGAAGCAATTTTCTCCTGCAGCCTGGTTAATTCTCATTTATTTGCTTCCCATTTTGCATAGATTTCCCTTGTTTGCCATGGCACTGGCTCCACACTTCCTCTTCTCCAGCAGTACTTGACTCGTGCCTTGTTTTGCGAGGTTGGGATTTGTGATGATTTGGGCTATGCCAGGGCCTTCAAAGCTCCCCAGACAATTTAGGTGTACCATACCTGAGTTGCAACTTCTACAGGAGAAAATCTCCAGGGACTGGGCTAGGTTTTGTTTCTTGCTATCACATTATGTGTGGGGGCACTGCTTTTGGAAAAAGAAATGGAAAAACATGGGAATTACACACAGGTGGGAAATTTAGCGGCAGGAAATGGTTTTTGGAAAAAAACAAACCCAGCAAAGCAGAATTAATTATTTAAGACTAAAGTTTTACCCTGGGGGTCAAAAGAGATGAATGAAACCTTTGTAAGCTGATCTGAATTAAAATATTTGGAGTTTATCCCTTTTAAGGTTGGGTTTGTGTGCAAGGGCTAACAAGGAGAAAAGGACTTAGAACCCTCCTGACCAAAGAAACGAGCTGTTAAAAGTTTTGATAAGGAGCTGGGGACCAGCATCCAGGTGGACTCAGTTGTGTTGGGAGCACCTGATCCTGGGTGGAAGTAGTGGGACTGCTCTAGAAGTGGGTGAGATGCACTTTGATCCAGTTTGTGATTTATGTGTCAGACCTCAATTCTGGCAGTGGAAAGCCATTCCCCCCTTTCCCTGGTACTCCAGACCCTTGTCCAAAGTCCCTCTCCAGCTCTCTTGGAGCCCCTCTGGGCATCTGAAAGGGCTCTAAGGCCTCCCTGGAGCCTTCTCCAGCTGAACAAGTTCTTGCTTGTTCTCTAGAGTACAGCTCTTCTTGCATGTCTCTAGAGTAGAGGAGCATCTTTATGGCCTCCTCTGGAATCACTGCAGAAGGTTCCATGTCCTTTTTTGGATCTCCAGAGCTGGACACAGCACTCCCTGCATGGAAAGCACTCCCTGCATGCAAATGGGGCAGGACATTCCCAAGAGGAAAAAAAAAGTCTACTTTATGTGCTTATTTATTATTACTCAATGTGCAGCCTCTAAACACACCTTAACCACATTAATACATTAAAATATAGCTCCCTTTAGCCACCCAAATAATTTTAATCAGAAACACGAGCATTTCTATTACTCTGGCTTGGGTTACTGATGGAGTGTCACTCAGACTCCAATCAGGATGCAATTATTCTTGCCTATAATCCAAGGCTTTTCCTGAATATCTCATCCTATTTTCCTTTTGAACTAGCTGGCACAGTCACACTGCTTTTTCCTGACTTGTACTAAGATCCTGCTTCTGTGCTTGTGTGTTTCATTCTTAGGCTGCAGTTTCCCCTGTTTGTGTTTCTCCAGGTCTCCGGCTCCTGCTGTGCTAATAATTGTTCCTCTGCTATTGGGATTGCTGGAAGTGCTTAACCCAGGGCTTCCCTTTTTGCCCCATATTTCACATCCCCACGGGATTCTTCAGAGCCACCAGCTCCTTGGGACTCTCCAGCCATCCCACTGCAGGAAGAGCCTCATCTGCCCTCCAAGACCTCACCTGGCACGCCCAGAGCTGCAAGCACAGGTCAGGAGTCCCTACTGGTTGCAACATCACTGGATCATCTGCTCTTCCAAAGGCTAGTTTCATCCCAAACAAAGCTGACATCCTTCTGGAAGGAGAGAGATATTAATAGTCCCTGGCACTCAGAGAAGATCCTTTGGGACTGAGCCAGGGGCTCTGACACCTCATGTTTGGAGGTCAGCCACACTCAGCACACAAACCCCAAACACTTTTTGCTGCCTGGGCTTTGACAGCCATGTCACCAACACCATGTGCTGAGAAGGGCAGGCAAGGACAGGTCCTTGGTGATTTGTGTCTATGAAAAATAGGGAGGCAGAAAATGAAGCAGCCAAGGACCAGGACATCTGGATCTCAAGCATCTGCATTGGGCCCACTGGGTACTGGCCCTGTGGGCACAGTGCTCAGTGAGGGAAGTTGTGATCCTTCTCCTGCTGCACCCAAAATTAGGGTCTGGCAGGGCACCTGGATACATCAGCCAGCTGGCTGGAAGTGGACGCTCAGAACAGACAGCAGTCATGTTTGGTGGGGTTGGCTGTGTTAGGGTGGGGTGCTGGGGACATTTCCTTGGGGCACAAGGAGGCTCTGAGTTGCTTAGGAGGGTCCCAAGCCTGCTTCACACTGATGTCTCCTGAAACAGGTCTCAGACCTGGATGGAGGATGCTCTGGGGCTAGAGGATGCTCTGCAGCAGAGGTGTCTGTCAGGATGGTGCTCAGCCAGCAGAGTCCAATATTTCCCAAAATCCATAGCAAATCTGTGCCTCAGTTTCCACACTAGCAGGAGGCTCAGCAACAGATTTCAGCAGCCTAAAGGTAACTTTCCCATGGAATATTTTGCCTGACAGGTAGGAGGGCAGGGCCAGGTATCTCAGCCATGGTGCTTGCAGAGGCTCTCCTGGGAGCAAGTGGTTGAGGACTGCAACTATTTCCAAGCAAACCTGGAAAACCTGGACAGTCCTTGGTGCACATCCCTCTGGATGAGGGTGCCAGCTGGGAGGATGGACTCAGCTGTGGGTGAGCACACAAATTGCTGGTTGTAGGATTAACCCATCCCTGCTCTGTGCAGGTGCCAATTCAGCAGGCTGTGTGATCACACACCTCTGCTGCCTCCAGGTGACAACCTTCATGGTGGGTTTAATGTGTCAACCAAATAAACAAGCTAAATAAAAATCCATCTCAGTGTGCTGGAGAAGCTCCTGTCCATCATCCCACTGGGATATCCCACAGCACCGCAAGATCCCATCCTTGGAGTCCCATTTTGCTTTTCCCAGCCCTGAAAGGTACCAGGATAACATAAAGGTTTAACACAAGAAGATCCAAAGAGGCATCAGCCTTGTCAAGAGCACTGGATTGGCAGGTCATTAATCTCAGAGTTACTTGATTACTTTAACTACAATCATGTAATCAGCAGGAACCCATAATTATTATTTATGTGCTGGTGCTTACTAAATTACAGTGCTCTCCAAGGCTCTGGGATGAACAAATTAATTCTGCACCAGAAGAGCTTGACCAGAAATCTGTTTGTGTCTGAATTTCACTTGTAAACATTGATGTATGAAATGAAAGTCGAGTTTAATTGGCCCTCCGTCCTGCTGTGAAACACATTACATTTTTATTCTGTATTAGCTCACCTGGCAAGGGGGAAAACCTGGAGGACTTTCTCCAGACCTGATGGTACTTGTCTGCAAAACCCGTGTGGGATCCTCTTGGATGAGATGGTGTAAATAACTTTGTGGAGAGCCACCTCCATGCTCTGGGCAAGTGGAGGTGAGGTAGAAAGGAGCCAAAAAAGCCTCTGGACCAGTGGGATGCTGAGCCCACTGCAGTGTGAGGATGATCCCATAGAAACTGGGGAGGGGCCATGACAGGGTTGTCTTTTTCAAAAGATAAACATGCTCCAAAAGTCCTTGTAAGAGGAATTGAAGTATTTTTAATCAAACAAGACTGAGAATACACACTCCAGCAATGGAAAGCAAAGTCATGTCAGTTGGAGCAGACCACCAAGAGAAGGGAAAAACAGTGATGTGAACACAGATACTTCTGTTTGGGTTTCTTTCTTTGGTGTTTCAATTTCAATCTTCTTTCCACCAAAAGACCCCACTTTAGAAAAATCCAAAATTGAACACATAGCACATAGTTTTTTGGCAACATCACTTGAAGGGATGAGGAAAAAAGCTCTCCGAGACATTTCCCCTTCTCCATTGCCAGCAGATCATTATTAGCTCCTGCTGAAGTACCCAAACGAGAAACCAAGACACAGAAGACTCAAGTCTACACCTTGAAGGGCACAAGCAGAAAGTGTCCATAGAGCTGGAAGCTGCCACTTTTCCCACTGCATAACTCCAGGGGTCTTTTTCACATCCATATTTTGAAGAAGGGGCAGTTTTTGGGACTGTTCGCAGTGGCTGAACATGAACAAAGACTGAAACGTGCCCTATGTGCAGGGTATGGTCCTTGTGGTCACTGTATCATACTGGGAACTGTTGCTGTTCCCAGCAGATTATTGAAGTCAATGGGATATTTCCAGTTTTGCTGCACTGTAGACATGCAGGTAGCAAATCAAAATGGGAGGGAAGTGGGAGGAATTAGCTCCAAACTACTGAATTTCACAAATGTTTAAAGAAAGAACCCAAAGGTTTTTCCCTATGCTTCCATTTAAATAAGAGGCAAGATTTTATTCCTTTCTGGGAATCAGAGGAATATCCTGAGGAAATCACAAAATACAATTTCAAAGATGCTTAAATTTCCCAAGGGCAGGTGTTGGGGGTTGAATCTGTTTCTTTTGTGTTTGTGGAATTCTTTCCTGGTGGTTTTGCTAGGTAACTAATTGCTGGGTACTTATGGTTTAGCAGGTTTTTCCTGGGGAACAGCAGCTGAAGAGGACATTTCAGTCTGAAGGGCACAGTTCTGAAAGGATGTCGGAGAACCAGAGGACCCTGCTGGTTTTCCACTGGATTGCTTCCCAGAGGAAGACTGGACTCATGTCGTCACCACTGGGCTTTCCTACAGGATCATCTCCACTTCACAGAACTGCATCTATTACACCAGGAGGATTTCATCTGGACTGCTTTCAACACCCTGACATCCAGGGTGTCAGGTCACATCCCCGACTCTGTCAGGGTATTTTTCTAGGGTTTGGTTTTGTTTTGTTTTGCTTGCCTCTTGGTGCTATTACATTTGTATTTTCTTGGCTTTGTCTAATATTCCTAGTAAAGGACTGTTATTCCTACTCCCAAATCTTTGCCTGAGAGCCTCCAATTGCAAAATTATAGTAATCTGAGGGAGGAGGTTTACATTCTCTATTCAAATGGAGATTCCAGCTTTTGCTGGCAGATACCTGTCTTTCAAACCAAGACAGTAGGAAATATTTATGCTTGTTTTTATAGCGGGAAAACTGAGGCACAGAAGTGTGAAGGGGCTCACACCAGACCCTGTATGGCCCCAGTGGAAAAATCCCTGGGATGCAAAGGGCAGACAGCCCATAAACCTGCTGTAATCTGTCCCCTGCCTGGGCATCCCCAGACCTTGTATGGGACAAGGAAAAGATGGCTCCTAAGAGGTCAAGGCAAATCCACTCCTCTGCTCAGCTGCTTTTGGTGACCACATGGAAGAGGGCAATGAGAGAGGGGGAACTGGGGAGAATCTGGAGTCCCCAGAATGGGAAGGGAGAGAGGAAGGGAGGGAAGGGAGGGAAGGGAGGAAAGGAGGCTGCTGCTCCTCCAAGGCACTTAACCCCGTGGGGATGTTTTGGTCCCATCCCTTGCACTAGAGCAAGGACCAGCTTTGGCACTGGGCCCACCTGCCCAGGTAAAAGCAGGGCAAGGAGGAGGGGGCAGAGCCAGGGCCTGTCCCTGCGGTACCTGCCTTTGGGGACCTCAGCCACTGCTCCACTGCAGGGCTCCCTCACCTTTCCACCCTCTGAGCAGGGACATGGAGTCAGCCTGAGGTCCAGGGCTTTGCAGAGACCTGTGGATCTGTCTGGGCTGAACCAGAGAATTTAACTAATTCCTGTGCTTCCCTCCAGATCAAGTCCACTCTGTGAGGCTGTTCAGAGCCCCTAGGACCCATCCCCATGGGAAAGGGGAGTTACGTCCCCTCTCCCACCCCACTGCTTTACCCCACCTTTGGTGTCAAGATGAGAAATGACCTAGTCAGACCAAGCAGCAGTTACAGGACATCTGGAGACCCAGCAAGAGACATCTGGAGACCCAGCAAGAGACACGGGAACGACTCAACCCCAGTGCTACGAAAACAGCCACATGAAGCAATGTCTACAATCACTCCAGGGCTCTCCATCCGTCCCCTTCCAACATATAGGACTTTGGCTCCTTTAGAGGGTTCCCCCCACCCCCCCCACCAGCAACATTCCAGCATGTGCTCACTGGAAGGCTGACCTAGCTTCCCAGGGGATTAGCCCCATAAGCTGTCCCAGCAATGTCGTGGTTTCTTGTCACCTCAAATCAGACAAACCCAATAAATCATGCCCAAACCCTGAGAAACCATGCCCAGGATGGAGCTGGCAGAAAGCTGCTGCAACCTCTCCAGGTCCTTCTGGCTCTTTCTGCCATGCCAGCAGGTCACACAGCAGCCAGGGAGATGACAAAGCAGCATCGCAGCTGTCCTGTCCTCCAGGCCTGCCCAGCACATGGGGCAGGAGCTGTGCAGGTGTCCCATGACCAAGTGAGTTCATGCTCTCCTTGTGGGGCTGGGGCTGCTAGCAGGACCTGGTCCTGTGCCATGCCCCACTCCCAGGGGTTCCCCACAGTGGGGACATCGGCTCCCAGTGTGGCCTCTCGCTCCCGGCTCAGACAGCCGTGGATTGCTTGATGCTGTGGAAGCTGACGCGGGTCGGGGAGGTGGGGATGGACATGGCCCTTGCCACGCGGGCACGGATGGAGTGCTTGTCCTGCCACCGGTGCCACCGCTTCCGTACGGCAGATCGCACCTGGGCGAGATGAATGAGGGACATTTGGTCATCACACAGAGGCTGTTCAGAGGCACCAGCCATCCTTCTCCTCAGTCCTTCAGCCAAAAATGGATTAATGAAATGTGATATGGTAACAAAACAGGTTCATGGAGGGTAAACTTTCCTGAGTCAGCAAAGGTGTGGGAGCATTTGGAGGAGGCAGAAGAAAGAGCTGCCCAAATATCTGGCCCCAGGATTCACATCTACTCTCAGCTCCTTTGCTTTCTGCTGTTTGTGTTTTGGGTCAGAGCCTGGGAGATATCCTCATCCATGCGCAATCCACATGTGTATGAGGCTCACCCTGGGGAAGGATTTCCCTGGGATGGGGAGGACCCTTGGCTCTGCTGCACTAAATCACACAGGAACACCATGAGAGCATCTGTTCTTAGAGGTGGATTTCCTCTTCCAGAGGAGGAGACAGACAGCATCCATTCCTGTCTGGGCAAAATCTAGGGCTGCAGATGTACCTGGGGCTGGAGGTGAAGCACCAACTCTGATCACCAAAGACCTTCAAATGGGGAATTACGGACCAGCACCCTCCAAGCCCTGGGCAGCAATAGAGCCTCATGCTGAACTTGTCTGCTTGCAAGGAAGGGTGTAGACCCCCACAGAAAAGCCCAGCCCCTTGTGCTCACCTCACTGTTCAGGAAGCAGTAGAAGACGGAGACGAAGAAGCCCTGGAAGGAGATAAGCAGCAGAGTCACAGCCAACAGGTACCCCCAAGCCAGGAGCTTTGGAACAGCTCTGGGGTTTGGGGATGTCTGGTTTCAGGAGGGGGCAGAAGTGGGATGAGGCATCAGCCAGGATGGGCTCCTCCACATCCCTTGGTGAGAGGACTGGGATGGAAGCCAGTGTAGAGGACCATTACCTGGAAAGACTCCAGAAAGGAGTTGAAGTAGATGAAGACTATCCTGGAGATCTCATCCTCCCCGGGGTTGACAAAGAATAGCATGTAGGTGATCCCCAGCAAGGGCAGCAGCACCAGTGTGGCCTTGACTGCTTTCCTAGGGAGAAAACGGACCTGAGCTGCTACAGTGCAGCCCTGGGTACAAGGACTCTGCCCATCCCACTCCCAGCACCAGCATGGCTTGGATTGTCTGCAGGGACTTGAAAACCAGTAACTAGGGGAGGATGGAGCCAAGTTGGGCTGTTTTCCTTTGCAGTTCCCAAGGGACTGGGCTGGTTTGAGCACTGGGCCCCTGCTCTGCTTCTCCACCCAGAAAAGGGCAGTGGAGAGCAGAGGCCTGACCTTGAGCTGGCATAGAATGATTGCTTGGCTGATCTACAGCTCAATTAAAAAGGAATTAAGGAGGCTATAATAATTCACACCCTTCAAAATGAGTTTGTGAGAACCTTATCACAGGTAATTAATTTGATATCTTGATGAGATTACAAGTACAGTTTGTGAAAAGTCATAGTGCTGATACAGAGTGTGGGAAGGATTGCGGCTTGGCACCTCATTCCTTTGGATCAGGGGACAAGAACAATGACAAGTCATCACTTTTTGATTAAAAAATCCTGTTAATGGACAGATTTCAACAATAGATGATCATCCCTGGAGGGTCTGAGCTGGGCAGGGAGGGGGTCTGGGACCTGTTTTGCATCTCTGATTTAGAGAGGAGAACAGTCCCTGACACAAATGGGCTAATGACATGGAGGAGACTGGAGGGAACCAAGGACAGGAGCTGGAAAACTACAGTACAGCACATTCACTGGTGTAGCTTCTCCAGGGGAGCAGCCATGGCAGCAGGGGACACATCAGCTTTTTACCATCTAAAGTGAGCAGTCCTGGGGAGCCCTCCAGGGTTGTCCCTTGCCTGATTTAAGCAGAAGTGCACAGTTTATAACATACCAAGTTCTCCAAGTTTTCCTGTCCCACAGAATATTTCTGGGAAATGAAAATGTTCTCCTGCCCAAAGGTCATAAACCCTCCCAAAATGAGGCAAATACTGGAAAACCAAAAGTCTCTCAAAATTGCTAACTGGGGCCAACTAGCCTTTTCCCAGAACTTTTATCTTTGTTTACCCCAAGCTGAACCACTCATCCTAGTTTAATACTCTCTGATGAGGAAAACTGGCATTTCCCAATAATAGAAACAGAATTTTTCCTTTCGCAGCTGAAAAAGCCACCCTCCACCTCAAAACAGCTTCTCTTGACCCGGCACACAGCGAGATTCCCCAGTTCCTGCCCACAAAATTATCCAGACAGAGGCAATGATGAAGCCCAAAGTGTCTTCTACTCCAGATACTTTGGGGAGCTGCTCTGGCTGTTCACCTCTTATGTTGTCTGCAAAATTTTCCCCAACAGGTAAGGAGGGGTTAAATTCTCCTGCCTTGTGCTGTGGGAGTACTGTCTTCTTCTTTACAAGGAGGTGTTGGGGTGGCATCGATTCATCAGCTTCCTCAGCTTTTGCTTTTCTGTCAAGCAGTGATTTAATTCTCACCTCCATGCCAGGATTTGCAGCTCCCAGCCTGGCCAGCTCATCAGGTCCCACCAGAACAGGCTTTTGCAAAGAGACTCAAATACCAAGGATTCAGTTCAAAGGCAGAAACAGCCATCCACACTCTACATCACAAGGCTTTCCCTGGCCAGATTTAATGACAATGTGCCTCCAAAGAGCATTTGAGGTGCTCTTAGGTGTCTCTCCATGCTCCCATCCCCTTGCTACCTGGCTAATGGGGCTGTTTCCATCCCCACTAATCATGAGAGAACCGAGTTCCTAGGTTGGCTTCCTGCAGAGTTGCTCATGCTCTTACCTGTACTGGATTGTCTCTGACGTGGTTGAAGCTCGGAGCTTTGTCATGAGGATTCGGACAATGTTGAATAGAAAGATGAAGTTGATCTAGGAAGAACAGGGTCACTGCTTAGTGTCTACTCCCTTAGTATTTCCTCCTATTTCCTNTTTGCTCTTGAACCTGATCTACTGCCTTCCATGCACCATGAGAGGATGTTTGCCTTTTTTAAAAACACTTGAACAATAAGATTTAGGACTTTGGTCAAGGGATCAGAGCAGCAGGGCATGCCAGGAGATTGCCGAGGAGGGACAAGTGCTAGAGGAACAGCTGACAGTGAAAAAGCAGAGGGAGAGGAAGAATCTAAGGCAGAGAGTGGCTGCCATCACATCCAGGGTCTGCCTGGTTGCTCTCTTGGCTGCTGAATTGCGAATGAGGGAATGGGAAAGGAGTCTTTGGAGCTGAGCACAATTGACAGGAATTAGCAGTGGCCTGGCTGTGTGACGGGCTGAGAAATTGGAAGCAGGATGAATTATTCCATCATGCATGGTGATTTTTACTCCCTTGAGTTTTCTCAGCATTGGGCAAGGAGGAAGGAATAGTTTTGGGACTTTGTGCATGGCTTTCCCCCAGCAAAGCTGGTGGACCCCCAGCTTGTGACCTGCCACCTCTGCTCTTCTTTGTCCCTCCCCAAAAGACAAAGCCCTATCCATGTGACCCTTGGATCAAGTACAGCTACTCAGCTGGGGACCAGGAACAGAGAGGTGGAATCAGGATCAGGGAATGGAGTCAAGGATCCCAGGCTTCTGCAAATGCTTGGCAAAGCATCCACCCACACCCAAACAGTGGCAGGGCAGGAATGGAGGGACCTACTGATGCATGGAGTCTGCTGATGAGACACCCCTGTCAGAATGAGGTTTTCAGGCTCCTTCTGCAGCCCACCCCAGGACCAAAATTGCTCAAGGGGCAGTTTGGGTGAGGGGCAGTGCTGCTGTGGGGCAGCAGAACCAGCCCCAGCAGAGTGAAGCTAAAGGAGGGGGCAATACCCTGTACAGAAGCAGCTGTGTCCCACCTGCACACAGAAGGACTCTGTGTTTAGCACACAAAAGGTAATTTTGCTCTTACCAGAAGCACCAGGATCATGGGGCCTTGGTAAATGTAGTCAGTATAAACACCCGCTCGCTTCCCAAACCAGCACCTGCAAGGCAAGGACAAGCGGTGTCAGGGACAAGCCTGACATGGGAGTGACCTGGATAGACTCCTGTCCTTGCAAAGTCTCTGTAAGTCACTGTCTGTGAGGTGAAAGCACTAAACCTCAAACTGCTGCAGCCATTGTGAAATGGCTTCCCTGGGAACTCAGTAAAAGGAGGTGTGTGTGGGCTTGTGGGAGTGTTTATGGGCCCCATATGGATGTGGGAGCTGGTTATTTCAGGACAAGCAGGCATACCCCCCTCACAAAGGAGGTGACTGTCCCCACTTTGTTCTGCACGGGGACAGCCTCACCTCGCATCCTGGGGGCAGTTTTGGTTTTGGGCACAACAATGTAAGAAATAACTGAAGTCATTAGACAGCATCCAAAGGAGGGACATGAAGATGGGGAGCAGTCTGGAGGGGCCATGTGAGAAGCAGCTAAGGACACTTGGAATGTTCACCTGGGGCAGAGGTGACTGAGTTTAGACTTCATCAGGGGCTGCAGCTCCTCCCCAGGGGCAGCCTCCATCTCTGCTTCCTATGACCAGGGACAGGACCCAAGGAAATTGCCTGAGGTTGTGTCACAGGGGAATTTGGGATGGATATCAGGAAAAATTCTTCCCCCAGAGGGTGCTTGGGCACTGCCCAGGCTCCCCAGGAAATGGTTACAGCCCTGAGGCTGCCAGAGCTCCAGGAGCTTCTGGGCAATGCTCTCGGGGATGCACAGGGTGGGATTGTTGGGGTCTCAGTGCAGAGCCAGGACTCAGACTCGATGTTCCTTGTGGGTTCCTTCCAGCTCAGGATATTCCATGATTCTCCATAACCTCACACACAGGTCCGGGTCAGCTCTGTCCTCAGCAAACCCTATGGGAGCTCACTCAGGTGTATCCCTGTCCTGGGAGCATTTTGTCAGGGCTGTTCGATCAGTGTGACTAGCATAGGGCTTCTGCAGTCAGCAGGGAAAACTACCTCTGGAAAACATTATAAGCTGCCATTTATCTAAACGGGTTCCTTTCAACTTCCCACTCTGGGATGAACTCTCAGGTACCTGTTAAGGCCTTCATCAGCAGGTGTCTGTGAAAATGGCTCAGTTGGGGGTAATTTAGATCTCTGCTGGTTAAATCCCAGCTCTCTTTAGCAAACCCATTGTAGGAAATCTGATTTAATCTCTTTTCCCCCTTAAAAAATCACGTTTGCCTTTTGAGGAGAAACAAGCAGGGGCAGGGCTTGTGCTGCAGAGAGCTGAAAAGTGGGATAAAAGAAAGAATGGAAGAATATTATCCTTTTTTTCCTCTCTGACAGAATTCCTGACACAACTGATCCCTGAGGATTTGGGATAGAAAGAAGAATGCAAGATAAGAGCAATCAGGCTCACTTCTCATTGTCGTAGTAGAGTTTCCCAGTGGCCCAGGCAACGATGATGGGAAGGGGGATACCTGCAGGGGAACACACAGGTGAGTCTCAGAGGTGCAAGGTCGCCACAAACCCACACCATAACAGGGGTTTTCTCACACACAGACCACCCAGTGAGATGACTTGTCCATGCAAATCCCATTCTCCTGCTCCTGGCACCCTTTTTGCAGCTCTTTGTGTGCAAGAAGAACTGGAGCAGAGGCTGGACGGGGAATCACCCATCATTAAACCCTGGGTACTGCTGGGTGAGGGGAAGCCTGGCACTCACACCAGCCGATGCAGATGAACATCCACTTGCGGAGCTTGTCCGTGGAGTACGTGAGCACGATGGCTGTGTGCAGGTAGCAACCCTCGCCGAACATCCAGAAAAAGTTGGTGACATGGAAGTAATTGTAGGCAGCAGTGACCAAGCGGCACCAAACCTGTCAGGAGATGTAGAGCCTGTCGAGCTCTGTGTCACAGTGATGCAAGCAACGCACGGAGCAGCACAGACCCCGGCAGAGCAAGCAAACCCATGTTTCTTATACACATGGGGTGCCTGCCAGCCACCAGCCAGCCCTATTTGTTCTCTGAAGTTGCTTTTGTAGCCACATCTTAGTGACTTCAAACTAAAAAAGAGTAGGTTTAGGGAAGAAATTCTTCCCTGGCAAGGTGGTGAGGCCCTGGAATAGGTTGCCCAGAGAAGCTGTGGCTGCTCCATCCCTGGAAGTGTCCAAGGCCAGGTTGGATGGGGCTTGGAACAACCTGGGATAGTGAAGGTGTCCCATGGCAGGGGGGTTTGAACTAAATGATCCTTAAGGTCCCTTCAGACCCAAACCACTTTGCATTTCTGTGATCTCCAGGGTCCTCACACCCCCCGGTTGCTCAGGACTGGGCTCAGCCTGGAAGAGCTGCACCTACCACGTTGCTCTCGTGCACCTCTGGGTTCATGGTGAGCTGCACCACGAACCACGTGGCATTGCGTAGGATGAAGGCTGTGATCAGGTTCCAGTGGATGATGTTTCTCAGGCACCGGATGCTCCTGCCGAGGAGTGGAACAAGGCACCATCAGAGTAGGGGGACTGGGGGCAGTGCTGTTTGTGGAGCTGAGTGTCTCTGTTGGGACCCCAAAGGTGACCTGCTGGGACTGTGCCCTGGGTGAGTGTTGAGGGTTGGATCTGTTTCTTTTGTGTTTGTGGAATTTTTTCCTGGTGTTTTTGCTAGGTAACTAATTGCTGGGTACTTATGGGTACTTACTGAAACAAAAGGGGGCAGCAGGTTTTTCCTGGGGAACAGCAGGGAACAGGACAGTTCGGTCTGGTCTGTCCTCTGAAAGGACGTGGGAGTACCAGAGGACCCTACTTGTTTTTCTTTCCACTGGATTTTTCTCTAGAGGAAGACTGGACTCATCTCATCACCACTGGACTTTCCTACAGGACTATCTCGACAGAACTGCATCTATTACACCAGGAGGATTTCATCTGGACTGCTTTCAACACCCTGACATCCAGGGTGTCAGGTCACATCCCCGACTCTGTCAGGGCATTTTCTGAGGTTTTGTTGTTTTTTTTTTTGTTTTGCTTGTCTCTTGGTGCTATTACATCTGTATTTTTCTTTGCTTTGTCTAATATTCCTAGTAAAGGACTGTTATTCCTACTCCCAAATCTTTGCCTGAGAGCCTCCAATTGCAAAATTATAATAATCTGAGGGAGGGGGTTTACATTCTCTATTCAAAGGGAGATTCCAGCTTTTTGCTGGCAGGTACCTGTCTTTCAAACCAAGACAGTGAGGTGGGCAGGAAGAAGACCAGGAGGTGGAAGGCACCAAGGAGGGCCCTCTGCCTCTGTAACTAGGTGCTTTAAAAAAGCAGCAAAAGAAAAACAACCCTGAGATAGGCAGGACCTATCTGCCTATCTGACCTCTACTGCCTGGAGGGCAGTGGCTGTGGCGGAGTAGATGGCAAAGCACAGGAGCTGGGTCCATCCCTGCCTGAGATGACCTCGCAGGATCACGGCAGCAGGCTTGTCACTCACCGCAGGCGCATGAAGAGGACAAAGGCCATGAGGAGGGCCCCCAGCGAAACACAGTGGCCCAGGTAGTTGATGATGACAGCGATGTGGTAGTGCAGCTTGCTCTTCTTCTGGGAGTGGGGGAGATGGGGAGAGGGTCAACAACAGCCCTGGTTCTAGCACAAACCCACCTCCTCCACCACATCATCTTTGGCAGCTGCACCTCAAATTCTGGTCCCTTTTTCAGGAAGCAATTGGAGCTCACCCTGGGACAGGACAGTGAGAATGGAAGGAGATGGGGCCAATGTGGAGAGGAGAGGCACCAGTCTGGTTTCACATCTCACTTGTACCAGAGCAGCTCACAGGACAGCTCAATGCTGGGACATCCCAACCCATCCTCTGGGGAAACCCTGCTGAACTCAGCTGAGCTCACTGGAATCTTACATTTCAGTTCATCCCCCATTGCCCTGGTGGTAACTGAGAGGCTAGGATGAATTTGGGCAGAGGAAAGTGTGAGTGATAATTGACCACTCCTGCTGTTAGGCACTCATCCAATCGGTAAATAAGCAATTAAGTGAGTGAAAAAAACACATTCCTGGGAAGAGATATCAGCATCTTAAATACCAGAGTTGATATCAACTGCAAATGAAAAACTCATATATCTTCTCCTCTGCTTAAAGGGGTGGCTTGACCTACTCAGAGGCTTGATCCCCATTTTTTATCTCTTTCAGCTTCCTAAATATCTCCTTTATTTCACTGCCAGCAGGGAAGGATGGGGCTTTCACTGAGTGCAGTGTCAGGAGGGAGCTGCAGGAAAGTGACAGGGATGATCTGTACCCAGAGGCCCTGGGGACCTCACCATGCCAATCCTCTTGGATTTTTAATGGGGATGGAAACAGGCATGGCTTTATTTCTGATGGGGAATAAAAATGCAAAGCAAGAAGGGGTTGTAATTGCCACGTGCAACTTTATCACTGGAACACTGCTGCATGCTCAGCCCTCAGCTCCCTTGGGCCATTCCTGGCCTAGATGCTGTTGGCTTTCAAAACTCCATCATCTGTCTCTCGCCCTCCTGCCAAGAGTCCTGGGACTCCCAAGCTCCTACCTCTTCACTGAGGATCTCCTGGCACTGGGAGTAGTTGACACGTGCTGCCCAGCTCCCGTTCGCGAGACATTCCCTGTACCCATTATCTGAAAGAGAGGATGCCCATCCAAGGGTTAACAGAGCATGGGGTTAGGCACAGGCATGTGACCTGACTGTCACTAATGCAGGGCACTGGCATCAGGCCAGGCCTGGCATCTTCTGCTTTGAAGGCAGCTCAGCTACCGCCTCGGTTACAATTGCAGAACCAAAATCCTTGGAATATTTCAGACCTGCTCAAGAGCTTTGGGTCTGCACCAGCTCTGCCCTTGGCACTGGGGAACCCCAACACCTCCTCACCACACACAGGGATGCAGTGGAAGCAGCACCAGTTAGACTCTTCCTCCCTTTCACTCCACTGTTTGCTTGGGTGATCATGTGCCAGCCCAGGCTCTCTGCTGACATGGTAGCACAAAGTTTCACTTCTGTCCCGGAATTAGGAGCTTTTTTGCCTCCCAGCAAGGACAGTAGGTGTCAAGGCTGATTGGAAAGGAATGGCCCAGGCGCCCCAGGGATTCTGTCATTGATGTCAGCGGTGGGGTGATGCCAGCACTGGGGTGAGACCAGGCTTCCATTAACAGGAGTCTGTGAGCCTCATCAGGGTGATGGGGTGGGAAGGGCTCAGAGACAGGCTTAACTTGTGATCAATACAGAGAGGCTCCTACAGCGGCACAGGAGGCACCACAAAGCAGAAGCTGTGTGTCTGTGCCATTCTCCATGGCTGCAAGAATGTGCAGACTGGAAAAATTTATGTTTTTTGTGAGAAGCAAGGTGTTTCTTTCATCAAAAACAGCACTTGAGTGGTCAGAAACTCAGCCTTATGCTAGGAACGACTTTGGGCACTTTTCATATCGCTACATCCTCTACTCCCAGCATGTCACTGGTAGTGACAGTGCAACCACCTGTGCCAGGAGGGGGATGATGTTCAAAGTCCCCCAGTCTTTGCTCATCTGGGGGCTTCAGACCCCTGTACCACCTCCAGGGTGGTACTTACTCCTCTGCCTGTGTCCCCAAGATGGGAACATCAGCCCCCCCAGGAGGACCTGCTTATAAAGCTGCTTTTCTGAAATGACCCTCCCTGAAATCTGGGGCCTGAAGCATGTTTTCTTTATGTTTGATGAGCTTTGTTCCCAGAGGTGTATTGTCACTTGTGTCCCAGAACCCTCACCCGCCATGTGCCCAGCAGTGCTGCCCCTCTTACTGGTGGTGTTGTACCGCACGCCATAGAAGTACTCGGGGCAGGGCCGAGCCACCAGCTGTCCCACCGCGCTCCGGGGCCAGCATGTGCCGATCAGGTCCACTGAGGCGTTGCACTGGGGACCTGCAAGGATAAAGTGCGCAAGGTTAGCAGAGGTCGTGGGCCACCATGGGCCACTGCCAGGCTGTTGAAAGGTCAGGATTTGCCTGGAGAGCTGGGGCTGCTGCATCAGCTGATGGGTCATCACCAGCTCAGCCCCCAGAAAACCCTCATGGGAGACACCAAATGGGGGCTGTGCAAGACTTGCAAGGGCTGGTTGAATCATCATGGTCATGACTTATAGCAGTGGGAACAAAGCAACACGGACCCCCTCATGCATCTGAAGGAGATCGCCTTGTTGTAAAAATCGGCCCCGTTTTATACCTTTAATTTCAACCTGATATAACTGAAACCAAACCAGACTTAACAGAATTTAACAGAAAGAAGGCACCCATTGGCTGGCTCAGCTGCCATGCTGCTCTCCACACACCCTACCATCCAATCAGCTTCCCGCTCATACACCGTCCACGCGTTCCTCCAGCCAATCACAACCTCACTTCCAACTGTCACTCAGCTGACTCTCTCCTCACTCATAACTGACTCTCACCCCTCAACCGATTTCCAACCGTCCAGCCTGCAGCTGTGCCTTTCCCACAGGGCCTTCTGGTGAGCATAAGCCTTAGCAACTTTAATGATTGTAACCTCATATCCTACAATAACTGTTACTCTGGTCCTGTCTAAACTACTGGCTAAGCCCAGTTCTGGCACAAACTTAGTTTTTAGACCTGGCTTCCAAGTCCCCTGGCTCTGGTTTCCCAGCCCTTCTCCTTCCTTCAGCCATGATGCTGGCATCCAGCCCCACAGCAAGCAATAAGCCAGACTTGCTCTTCCTCAGTGGTGCATCCAGTCTGGTTCTAGGTCTCTCCGAACATCTCACACCTCCTGGCTGCAAAATCTCCTTCCCAGCCATTCCTGTTGGTCTCTTCCAGTATTTCCTGGGTAGAAAACTCCAAAGCTGCTGCTATGTCAGATTTCAAGGATTTGTGTGCTTTTCCTAGCTACACAAGTGTGCTAATGTAGGCATTAGGTAGGCCAGATTGCAGGCTTTTTTATGTATAATTTGTGTATATTTAGAACAACATGTACCATAGCTAAATATGTCCCTGCTTCATCTCACAGTGAGGTCGGGAGCACAATGGCTACAATATCCATCCACTACAATCTAAGATAAGCAGGAAATGTGTGAACAGGAGATACTGGAAGAGGCAGAGTTCAGTCGAAAACACTCCTGGGTACCAGAGATGTTTGTGCTGCTAGCACAGGGACAGAAATTGCCATTTCCTAATACAAAACACCCCAATTCACAGCTCCTTGGGTGTGAGAACACAACATTTCCCCTCCCCCTGGATTTGTGGTTGTTGTTTGAGTGCCTTTCCCAAAAATTCCTATGGATGGAGCTGGCTAAAGAGTGACCAAAGGAAAAAAAGCAAAATACTATTGATGATGAGGATGAAGGTTTTTACGGAGGAATATTTGTTTCCATTGATTATCTGAAAAATTGGCTCCTTGTTATTTTGTGATGTTCTCAGGGAAAATTTTCAGTGTCTTCAGATATCTTAGCAAGGGAAAACAGCTTCCAAATGAGCCGGGGAAGCATCAGAGCATGGTGAGTGTTACCTTCTGCCTCCCATAGCTTGTAGGGAGAAATTAATTTTAACAATGACCTTTGTTTTTAGCTTTGCTAGTGTGTAGGGTTGCTGTGGCAACCTTCCCTTTAAGTTAAGTGTTTTAAGCCTATATTTTGAAGGAAACAAGGTGCCTTTTATCACGTGTGTCTGTGCCTTTCTGCATCCATTTGAATTATTGAGCTCCTTTGTTGTTTTGACCCAAATTTGACAGAGAAATAGAGGGTCACAGTTAAAAATTTTATGATAACATTCATCCTTGTAAGGAAAAAGCAACCAGTAATTACTTGAACTAAGGACAAAGTTAAATTGCAAGTGCTCTCCCTGTTAGCCACTGAGGTGAGAAGCTGCGTGAATGTTGGAACAGGAAAAGCTTCACTTGGAACAATGCAGTGAAGGAAAATGGGGTTTGCACAGTACAAATGGCCACGGCATCTCAAGCAGCTATCACAACCCCTCATGGGGACCATTAGGGCTGAGTACAAACTCCATTTTCTTTGCATATTCTTTTGCCTCAGTTTCCCTCCTCCATTCCAAGGTCTGTTCTGGGGGACGGACAGAGATTGCTCAGGGAGGACAAACAGAAAGAGTGAGTAATTAAAAGTCAGCAGGGCCAGAGAGCAACAATGATTATACTCTTCATCACTAAAACAAACCTACAGCAATGCCATTAATAACCAACCCAGGAGAGACTCATGGAAATGATGTAGCCAGACAGAGGTACATCATTCTGTGATACGTCTACTCGAGGCTGGATTTAATATCTCCACCTTTCTTCAAGGCACTTGGTGGGATGCTGCTTGGCACTCCCATTAGAGCATGACAGGATCCCACCAGACACCAAACCCAGTGCGTCCCACCAGTCCCACTACAGGGAAGGTGCACAAGCATCACCAGGAGCTCAGCCCTCCTAGTCCCATGGGTCAGGGTGGTGCTGTGGGGTAACATTGGGGTCTGGGGCTGCAGTGAGATGAGGAGACGCTCAGCCAGGCTGTCGAATGCTCCTGGACCTCTCCCTGTGCTTCACCCTTCTGCTGCCACTGGCAGCATTTGGAGCTCTGTCCCACCCAGAGTGGGTGGTCGTAATATTTTTCCCAGGCTCACACTGAGAAAGGCTTGATGAAGAAAAGCTGCAGAAAGCAGATGCTGCTCTTTCTGCTCTCTCCAGCATACAGAAAAGAGAAAAAAAACAAAAACAAAAACAAAACAAAACAACCCTCCTGATGGGGCAGTGCTAAGTAAAACAGTGAAGAAAAAGAGTGCCACGAGGGCTGCAACATCCCTTTTGCCCAGCATAACTCCCTGCTCCAGCTGCCCCCAAGTGGCACCTGGCTCCCAGCATTTAGAGCACTGTTTATCATGGAAATGATATGTATCAATACTAAATGCTTCCCTGCCTGCTCGATGGCCCATCCGTGTTTGCAGGGGGACTATTCTCCAGGTTCTGCACGAGTGCTCTGGCTTCTCAGCTCCATTGGCAGCACAGGTTTGGTTTTTGTAGATTTACAGCACAAAAGGTCAGTGAATTTCCTACCTGCACTCAATCCCCCTAATTTGGCTTCTTCCCACACAGAAACATGGTGTTTGGAGGAGGAAGGAGCAGGCCCTACTTTGAGACAGGGAATGTGGCACAGGGGAAGTCACTCCAATCCCTTCTCACCCTATTGCCTTTGTACTGTGCTGCTCTGAAGCAATATAAAGCTTCTTCTGAAGAAAAAAGTGTCTGTCCAGGGACTTACACTGAGATAATTATATCACAATAACTGTTTCAGGATAACTGTAGCAATATCCCGTCTGTTTCTAGAAAACATCCTTTTCCAGCCTCCTCTCATCACTCACAGGGACCTTCAAGATGGCTCTGAGTTAAAGCCATGGAACCGTGTGACATCTGGCAGGGTAAAGCTCTCCACTCTCAGCTAATCTGCCAAAAGATTTTGAGCAAATTGAGGATGGAACATATTTATCCTGGTCCAGCAGTACCAGATGTGGGGCCACAGTGCTCTTGAGCTGGTGCCAGGAGGTCTGAAGTATTATCATACCATCAAGCCATTGCTGGGATACTCTGAAGAGGAGTAAAGCAAAGTACAAAACTGTGCTGGTAAACACATCCTGCTTTACAGTGGGCAGAACTGTGTCCCAGTTTGCTGCTGTGCACAGACACAACTCTGAGGGCTGGAACCCTTCTACAATGCAAAGGGGCCAGGACAGATGATGGAATTCTGAACTACAGCCTCATTCCCGTGGCTGGGAGTCATGGGGTTATTTATCTAAGGTGTCTCAAGAGCCTAACAGATGAAAGTTGTTAACTCGTATCACTACCTGTCCTGAGCTCTTCTTCAACCATAGTTATTTCTGTCCAGCCCTGATGTCCTCTGTGACCACATTGCCGCTGCTGCCTTGAGCCTCTGGCTCCCTGAGAGTGTCCCCTGTGTCTCTGCTGCAATATTTGCATTTGGCAATCAGGGCTTCATCTCCACATTTAATCAAAATACAACTCACTGTGATGTCTGATGCAGCAACTGCGAAATTGCACAAAAATCTCTCTGCTCTTCCCAGGCAGCTCCACCAGAGTGGTGAAGAAGAAAGACACATTTCACACCTTATTGCCCCGAAACAGGGGCCTTTGGGGGATGCTTTTACTTCCAGGTGCTGAGATGCCAGGGAAGGATGGCTGGGTCGAGTTGCAGAGTCACTCAGATGTTAAATGCTTGAGTAGCACCTTGAGGCATTGAGGGAAATGGCACTGGGGGGCAATTTATATTAACATGGGGTAGAAATTGGGGTGGTGGAGCTGTTTGCCTTCACTCTGAGCAGGGGTCAGTGCTCAGGATGGCTGGGAGCTGCTGTGGCTGCCTCAAAGTAGATCCTTGCTTACAGTCTACCTTCAGCACTGTTTCTGGTGACATTGGGTGCTTCTGTTTACCTTTGTAAGACTCCAGTCCTTAATCCCCAGCAATTCTCCCAAGCATTCAAGTTCCATGACCCTCAATGCAAAATAATTACCCAGGCTAATTAAGCATTATGATAGCTATGGGTCTTTGTAATGAATTTTTGACTTGTTGCTATTTACCATCACTGACTATCCCCCTGAGTCTTGTTGCTGCTCTGGAGGAGAATAAATAAAAGGAATAAATAAAAGGCACCAAACCTAGCTTGTGCTGTTGGTATCTGATGCATCCGCTCAATGTTGTCACTTATAATGATCCATGTACAGCTTTACAGCATGCATGTATATATGTATATGTATATGTGTAGGTATTCCCAGATGGTGGAGCAGAATGGCCTTACCGACACCAGTATATATTTAAATCCACTAGGATTTTCCATATTAAATGAGAGTTTTGTTTCCCAGAACTACCCAGTACCATGTCTCTCCCTCAAGTCCCTGCCTAGACTCATTGCTGCATCTTTAACCCTTGCTCAGCTCCTTTATTAATATTTCTGCCTCAGTGGGAGAGATGCCAATGAGACTGAAGAGAAAAGAGTCACTGATGTTAATTTGACCTTTATGAATTTAAATTCCAGACTTACCCCAGGGGAGTCAGTGAGTGAGTGAAAGAGCAGTGGCACACGGGCTGCTGGAGCAGCGTCAGTGCTTTGGGAGCTGCGCTGGAGTGGGTGGAAAGGTTCTTGGTCAAATTTCACCAGCTGTGAAAGGTGTTACCAAACTTATCTGATAGTGCCTGTGAAGGATATGTTCTCATCACTCACTGCTTCTAAGCCTAAGGATTTTACTGTATCTGGAACAATTAGATTTGCCTTACTTAATGCAAAGCTACACTCCCTTTCCCCCTTGAAAAAACTTCCAGTTAAAAACCCACAGACATTTCTTTTTTTTCTGCTTAGCTTTGGTGTAATTATTCTTTGCTTCAGGTGAACTGCCACTGGCATGAAACATTTCTTTCCTGAAAAGGAATTTTCTGTGCTCCCTTCTCTCTCCTGAGCACACATACAAGATTGAGGATAAGAATTCATTGTGATAACAAGCTTAAAGGAGTGGATGATGCAGCCAGGACCAGGGGGGATGTGAGCAATTGGGTGACAACTCCTTGGGCTGATCCAGGCTTGAGAGCTATGAACGGCAAAACAACCCCTTGAGAGTGCTCCGAGCTCACTCTGCTTGAGTGCTTTCTGCTGAGCTGCTTTGGAAAAGCCTCATTATTAATTAGATAGAGGCTTTCCCATCTTCTCAGATTCTCCTTTCCCTCCTCAGGGAAGCAGTCCTGCAGCTGCAGGGAATATTTTGCCCCAGTGGATGAAATGACCTTGTCCCTCCCTGATGGACTTTGTGACAGGGCGAGAAGCAGCTGCGCACAGACCCTGGAGAGTTGAAATCATCAGCCAGAGAAATCCATGGTCTGAGTCAGTCCATGAGCTGGGAGCCTTTGGGACAGCACCTATCCACGCCAGAGAAGGGATGCTGATCCTCATTGCATTCCTTTTCAAGCCTAATCTGAGACTTTCATGGCTTGCAGGCTGTGCAGCTGACCTGACTTCCTGAATGCACCACGTTGATCTCAAGTCCAGCCTGATATTCCTTCTTCACTGCTGCTGTGGGAGGCAGCTTTCTGATGGAGCATCCACCTGTGCCCCTGTGTCCCAGTCCCAGCCAAAATCAGGGGCTCACTGACAGACTATCAAGTTGGAGCATCACAATGAGCCTAAATTCCCAGGTATATCACCCTGCACTGGGGGCTTGAAGGAAGATGGGTAAAACCACGGGGGTAAGAGGGCAGGACAGGAGAGCTCTGTGAGGCTCAGGTGTTCCATGTCTTGGGATGAGAGTTTACACCACCTGCACCCCCTGAGCCTGGACAACATCACCCCAGTGTGCCTCCACCCTCCACACTGCTGCTGTAGCAGAGACTTCCAGCTCAGTGCACATGCCTAGAGAGTGTGAGACAGAGGGGAAATTTTCCAGAGTAGAAATCCATTTCGAATTTAGGTAAAATGTGCCTCTTTGAATTAAGTCTGTAGCTTGTAAACATAGCTGTTTGGTCTGCATTCAAGACTGCCTATTCTCACAAAAATCCTATGCTCGAAAACTGCTTCAGCCGAAGGACTGAGATAACAGGGGCCCCTTGAACCTTGAAACAGACGGAGCCAGACAGGGCTGATTGCAGGAGAGAGGGCAAGGTGACCCAGTTGTTCTTCCTGTACTTTCTGATAAAAAATTATCTGCAAGTGTAACACAAAATCAGTAAATGAATATGCATGAGACTATATGCATACGTATAAGCAGGGGGGGATAAAAAGGGTTTGGGAATTCTCAGGGGTGCGCGTGTCCTTTAAGGGGGACAACGATCCCCACATGCGTCCAGCGCTGTAATAACCATACTGGCTTTACAACTTTTTACAAAAGTTGTGAGGTTTCCTTTCTTTCCACAAATCACGTGCTGGCACCCTGGTGACATCACTGTCCAGCTACACATTGTCTTTAAAACTGAGAGATTAAGGGACTTGTGACCCAGGAGAGGAGGAGAGCCCATGCTGGGCTGTATTTCAGAGGAGGGATGCTGCACACAGGCATGAGGCAGTACCTGTCCATGCATCCAGCAGATCCCCTGCTGAGCCACATGCTGGGGGACCACTGGGCTCGTGTTATCAGCATGCGTCATTTCCCAAGGGTTGTGAAGACATTAACAAATTAAGTCTCAGGGCCCTGCTGCAGTTCTCATTAGCATCATCCTAACAACTCTTCATGTTAAATAGCTCAAATCAAAGTTTCCAGTTTAGTAAATATCTCTCCATAGGAATTGCTGTCTCCATCAGGCAGGGCCTAAATGGACCCCAAGGACCAGGACTGGTGCTGAATTCCACTTCCCAAGCAGACATAAGACAATTAGTTTCACTTCTGCCTCTTGTTCTAAGTCCCCTCCTCCAGCTGGAAGTGGCTCTCACATGTGCCAGCCCCATCCAAATGAGTTGGTGAGGAATTGCAGGTTGCATATGTAGAAACAATGGACAATTTGCAAATCTGAAGCCTCACGTTCTCCCCTCTGCCAGTGAGATGGACACCGAGGTGCACTAAGTCCTGCTTGTAATCATGCAGATAAATCCCCACTGAGCAAAGCCCAGTCCTTGCAGAAAGCAGTGCTCAGTGCTTGAGGATGGTGGTGATTTCCAGGGCAATCAATCAGCAAACCACAGCAGAAATTCTCCCCCGTTTCTGACCTCTCCCTCTGCTTGGGAGGTTCCAGCAGTGGGTGGAAAAGGCCATGAGCTGGGCACGAGGATTCTCTGGGACCTGCCTGCTGCCCTGAGTCAGGATTTATCACAGTTTAACATGGCCAAGGACAGGCCCTCAATGAGCAGAGTGATGAAACCTTCAGGGAGCAAAGCACATGAGTGATGACCAAGTTTCTTGTCTGACCAGAAAACCAAGCATTGCCATTCCACAGGCAGCTTTTGCTGTCCCCTGGCTTTCTGCCTCCACCTTGTGGGCTTGGGAAGCTTCTTGCAGAGCAAGGTAGCCTGGATTTGGCCAGACACTGGATCAGCTGGTGCAAAGATAGGATTTGTTAAAAAGGAGCTGTTAATGCTGCTGTTAATGGGTGGTGGGCAGCCATCCCTCAGCTCTGGGTCCCCATGGCCATTCCTCAGTGCCCAGTCCTGTGGCCATCTGTCAGTGCCCAGTCCCATGGCCATTCCTCAGTGGTCCTGTGGCCATCCATCATCCTAACGGAGAGTTCCTTGGTGCCCACTCTGATTCTCATTCAGTCATGGAAAATCAACTCTGCAGCATCCCAGAGCTGGGGAGGACTTTTCTCCTTGTCCCTGTGAGCTCCACTCCTTCTCACACTTCTCCTCCCCCGAAACCTGTCACTGAACCAGACCTGTGACTGCTGAGGTGACATCCAAGTCACATCCTGAATATAGGCTAAAAGCCAGTTTTGGCACAAGCTCTGACCTGATTGGATCAAACTGATGTACAATGTTGAGTAGGAGTGGGCTGTTCATGGCCCTGCTGCTCCCACCCATCAGGGCTGAGCCAGCCCTGGCCGTAGCCATGTCCCCAGAAGCTCTTTGTGACTGGTGGCCTCCCAAAGTTCTCAATGGCACCTGTGTAGGAGTGCTGAGGGGCAAAAGTTGGCTGAGCCCAGAGCCATGGTGGCCACTCTGCACTGGTGATGCAGTCTCCACAAAAAGTCAAAACCTCCAGTCATCATCCCTGGGCAGGGGGATGGTAGAGGAGGGTGGACATAGGGGCCAAAGTCCTGGTGTCTCTGGCCATAGCATAGAGCAGGCAGCCAGCCCTGACGTCTCTTTGTCCATCTCCTCCTCTGCCCAACAGACAGACATTTTCTCTACTTTTGTCTCCTGAGATCTGCACCTTCTACCTGCCTCCATTGTCACCCTGAAAGGAGGCTGCAGCAGCACCAGCAGAGAGCTGCAATGCAGCATCTGCACATCCCATCTCCCCAAAAAGGATCCACGCAGCAGCAGATGAGCCCAGAGACACTCCTGATGCCCTCTTCCAAACGGTGGATCCCCGGGGGGTGGCTCAAATGGGCTGGGACTGGGGGACACTCACCAGTGTGGTTGGTGACAGGTGGCAGGCTCTCACAGTACTGCTCCTGGATGGAGGCTGCAACTGGGCTATCCCAGAGGAGAAACACCTGGATGGGGAGAGACAGCAGACAGGGGTGGGGTTATATGTGCAATATGCTGCTTCCCCATCCCTAAATGCCTCCTTGGGTCAGATCTGAGCTTGCCCATGTCTGGGTGGGTACCTTCCCCAAAGCTTGCACAATGGACATGTAGCATTTTCAGGATGGCTTCCTAGGGAAACTGTGCTTATCTGAGCCGAAGGCTGGGGGACTGCTCTCTGTTTCCTACCTAGTGATCCTCTCCTGCCTCAAACACCCACCTCAGCAAATTCTCCTGCAGCCCCTGTTGAATCATGGAACCTCTGCTATTTATCATTTAATCAACACTTTTGGGTTTACCATCTTTCAATCCTGAGAGCAGACAGGGGAAACATGATGACCCTGACACCACGCTTGGATTTTCAGTCCCTTACTAAAATCACAGCCTTGTAAGCTGTCAGTGGGAAGATGTTCATACACATCCATGAGGAGATCTGAACCACAGACAACCAGCTCTAGCTAAAGTCTTTTTTTTCAGGAGAATTGTCAGCAAACACAAACATTCCCATTGTGTCGGAAAGCAATGACCATGATCTACCCAGCTCTGCTAAAACTCTGCACAAGGAGCTATTTTGGAAAAATGATTATTGAATTATTGTGCCTTTGCAGGAGTTTGGGGAAACTAAAAGTGAGAAAGGCAATTGCCAGAATGAAGGGATTGCAAAGGTGGCAGAGGGATGGTGCTGCTGGTCTCACAACTCACCAGGGTGCCAGATGAGGGAAGGAGGGGACCTGATATTTTGCAGAACACAGATTTCTACACAAGCAGCTGCCCACTCTCTCCTCAGGCTTGGAGAAGGGTGACACAGGCTCACTCCCTCTCCTCCACCAGCCCTAATAGTGGATGAGGCTCACCTCCACTTCTTTCACTTTCAGTGACTGACCAAACTCCCTGGAGAAAAGTCACTGATTAAATGACAGAGCTGCACCCCGAAAGACATCACATACAGATCCCTTGGGAAACAGCCCTGAGCCTGAAGGCAGGAAGGGCTGCACCTCCCCAGCTTGCAGGCAAGCTCCCAGCTCCTCAGGGACAACAACCTCTGCCTTCCCCATCAGCCAGGCTGATTCCTAGTGCCTGACCCCCCCCTTCCTGAGTGCCATTTACCTCCCAAACTGCTCTGAACATGGAGAAGACATTCCTCCTCTTGTCCTTGAGCCATAAAAACAGTCTACCCTTGCTGGCATACCCAGCCATCCTCATACCTTACCAAAGCATTAACAGGATTTATTCAGACACAGAGACAAGCTCAGAACCTACTTACTCTTTTGCAAACAACTGTTTACTGCCTTGGGAAGCTGGTTTTGACAACAAGAGATATGTCAGGCAGACGTATAAATGGAGCTGAGAATGGCTGCCTTGTTGTGACTGCTCCAGATGGCACAGAGGGTCCGGCAGCTCAGCCCTGCCCTGGTGTGGGAACTGTTTGAAGCTCCTGGGTGCTGGTCCTACAGGAGCCCAGCACCTCCTGAGTCTCCTTTCAGAAAGCTGAGACCACCCAAACTCCAGACAAGGAGGAATCAAGGTGTAGGGAGTCTGCTCCCCTCTGTGTTGATGCCCACAGCTGGTGCCCAACACACCTGGAGGCTCTTGGCATTGGCAGCTGGGACAGAAGAGTTCTGCCAAAAAGATGTCTGGGATGGTTTGTCTATCTGAACAGTATTTCAAGTGTTAATTTGATGTGTTTCTCCTAATCCCAGCCTTCTTCAGCCTGGTAATGCCCATTCTCCTTCCAGGCACAGGGAGAGGTCTTGGCACTGAGCAGCACATGAACCAAACCACAGCCAGAGGGGTGTGGATGGAGCAGTCACTGGCTCTTTGCAGGCTTTGTAAATGAGCTGAAATAGCTACAGAAGGAAGAAAGAAAGGAAAAAGGATCCCCAAAACAGAACTAATACTAAGAGCTTTTTTACCAGGCTCTGAGTCTTGTCTTACTGCAGTGTGGCCAAAGCTCTTGATAGAGGTGGAGTTTTGTCCCACTCCTGTTAGTATTTTGAGGGGAATAAGCAGAGGTGGTGGCAGCTGCAGAGGGATTTGCCCCAGTGAAAAAAATTCTTACCTGGCACTTGCTGGTTGCTGTTGTATCTGTTTTGCTGTTTTGCTCTTTGTGGGTTAGTGCAACCCCTCCCCATGCTTTTACAGAGAGAACAGGTCAAAGCTCCATCCTTGAAGAGCTTCTTGTGCCAGAGCATTGCTGCTCTGTAAGATGCCACATGGTGCCCAGCAGGGCCCAGCCTGGCCGGGCTGGAGCCAAGCTCACCTCAAGAGCCCCGACACAGCAGTGGGTCGTGCTTGGGCCAGAGACGGGCTGTGTTCCTCCACCCTCCTGACCCTGTCTTCACACAGCTATGGCAGATCCCACTCTGCAGGCAGGAAATCCTGGAGAGCCTCAGCTGAGCTCTCAGCTGTCCGGGAAGGAAGACAATCTGCTCCTCTGGAAGCAGCCACTTTGCACAGTGCTCTCAGTTAGCCAGGGGAGCTGCTCCCACAGGGATGGATGGTGGTTCTGCCAGGAGCTGCATGGGCCCCATGGGTGCCCGCACTGGCAGCAGCTTATTCTCCACCAGGAGCCACCATTGTCTCCCCTGCTGTTGCCTCAGTATCCACCCAGCTCCCTTCCAGGCTCTGTAACATCCATGTTTTATACACAGAGATGGTTCTAGTTTAGTCTTGGACCTCACGGAGCACCAGCTCCTTTCTTTCATCCCCACATTTTCTGTAGCAGGACCAGCCCCCCAGTCCTCACTGCACAGCTCAGACGTAAAACCCTGACACTGCTCCCATGTTTCCTGCATCCCCCACACAGCAAACATCTGTTGTGGTTGGTGTCTCACCACCCACCATGTCAGGGCTATCCCAGAGGGGAAACTGAGGCCCTGAGGACCTCCTGCCTCAGGTCACTCAAGCTGTGGGGCACCATGTGGGACAGATTTCTCCCATCTGGACACACCAACCATGTCCTGGTGCCGCCAGGGCTCCAAAAAACCCCAGCTGTTCCTGTGCCTGTGACGGGACAGGATGGCAGGTCCTATGGGCCAGGAGATGCAGCATCATGGACTAGGACAGTGTCAGCTCATCAGCACTGTGAGTCTGGCTGCTGCTGTGGGGGTGAGCAGCACAATCATACACACATGGCATCAGTCTCTGTGACCTGCCACTGACCTGGCAGAAAAATTCAATTAATAACAATTAGGAATTAATGTCCCCTTGCAGTGCTTTCACTCTCCAAAGCAATCAATGGATACTAATTAAAACATTCACATTCAACTGCAATATCACCCCCTGCACTGTGCTACCCAGGGACAAATAGGTGTCCCCCCAGCTATAATGTTGCCTCAAAAAAGAGAGGATCTGCATGGCAGGAAGGGCTGACGGCTCTGAGCACGAGATAGATTGCTTGTAGCCTAATTAGCAATCTAGGAGGTCCAGTGCCGAAGGGCTGTAATTGGAGAGCGGAGCGATTAGCGGGATTGAAGCTATGGGAGACAGGGGCTTTGCACAGAGCTGGGGAGGGCAGTGGGAGCCACCGTGACCTTGCTGGGAGGGGGGGACAACACCATCCACTCTAGAGTTGTCCTTGCTGTAGGGACCTCTCTGACCCATCTGTTCTGCTCCTGGGCTTGGCTGGACTTGCTGCCCACTACAACACTTGGTGTAGAAGAGGAAAGACCTCCTGGAACACACGGGCAGGGAAGGGCTGGGCAGCTGCTGCCCTGGACCTTGGCTGAGGTTCCCCGGGGCATTAGGCTGGGATGGAGCCTGTTCTTGGCTCTGAGCCTGCAGCAAAAGGTGCCAGACTTTGGGTGTTAAAAGAGCTGGATGCCAACTTCAGATGGCAGAGCAGCATCAGTGGTGTGGGGAGGGAGCAGCACATCCTGCCAGGACCGCAGCTGGAGGCTGGACATGGCTTGCAACAGCCTGACTGAAAGAGCTGTCCCTCAAATGCGCTTGAAGGTGCCTCCAACCCCCCATGTCTCCTGCCTTCACTGCAGGGGATCTCTTTGCCTTTGTCTCCTCTGGCTTCCAGGCACTGTTTTCTGCAACTGGGGATCTTACCTGCTCCACCTTGAGGGCTTTCGCTTGGAACAGTTTCCAAATGAAACCTCCAGGCAGCATCTGGTCCATGAAGGACCCTCTTTATGCCTCTGTCTTAGACCTGGCAGTAACCTGCTTTGTCACTCATGACCTCAGGGTTCCTCCAAGCCCCTTTGCTGCCCTACCAAGCCCCCACTGCTCCTTCATTTCTCTTCCAAAGCCCTACCCCAAGCCTGGCCCTAATTGAGACATCAAGGCAAAGCTCTGTCAATGGAATTCTCAAATGCTCAAAGCAAGACTTGTGGGGGGATTTTCCATGGCTGGTGTTACTCAGGGGGAGAGCAGGCAGTAAGAACATCTCCATCCTCCATCTGGCATTAAAATCTATGAGTTTATTATTTATCTATATTAGAGGGCCAGTCCCTGTGGTGTGTAAACAGGAGCTTTGGTGAGAGTGTTTATTCTGTTTGGAGTCTCTCTCCAAGTGTACTGGATGCAGATCCTAACAAAAGCATATCAATCAGGGCTAAATGAATGCCCTGTAAAAACTGATTTATGAGTAATTAAAGGTTTTCCTGGATTAAGCTCGGGTCTCCCTCGCTTGCCATGAGTAATTCTGACTTCATTTATCTGTCAAGAGAGACATGAATTTTTGGGGACAGGTGAAAAAATGACTAATAGCATTTGGGTGTTGGAAGCTAAAGGCATCATTAAGCTAGGGAAGGGCATGCAATCCATGCAGCTCCTATGGGATCTGGATTTGCAGGGGCATAGGCTGCTGAGGAAGACTGGAGTGATGGACACAAGCCTGGGGAAGAGCTGTTTTCTAAGGCAATTTTATTAAACTCTCCTACAGATTGTACATGTGGAATTGCACTATCCTGTGCATAGACAGATATTTTCACTATCCCAATGGAGGGACATTTTTCCCTCCAGCTCAAGGGGGTCCCAAAACTCTCATCTTGACTGCTCCAAATCCCTTCCTTCGGCCATCACCTTTTTAGGGTTTAAAACATCCACAATTAAAATCCCCATAATATTTTTTTCTGGTTTATCCACATTCACAGCTCAGGAAAGCTTGGCCACACCAAAGCTGCATCTGCCACTGCTTTTCCAGGGTGGATAGTGTAGATTTCAGGATGGAAGAGGGACTGTGATCTGCAAAATACCAACATACTTTGCCCTTGGCCATTGGAATGGAGGCGACTGCTCCTAGGAGGGTGACTGTAGATAAAGCAGAGAAGGAGGATCTCTTCTATAGCTCAGAATACTGTCGGGAAAAAAGGAAAAACAACAGATGGGCCCCGGGTATGTTATTCCATCTTCAGAAAGAGCCACCCTCTCCTGAGTGACAGCTCTGAGGTGTCGGATAATGGCCCCTGGTCTTCGCTTTGTGAGGGAACCCCATGATTTGGAGGTTGATTTGTGCTTTCTTTGGGTTCAAAAACTGTTCTCACAGACAAAGCCATGGATGCAGCCTCTCTAAACATTGCAGACTCAATCACAGCTTGAGCTTGTCACTCACAACGAACTTCTAGGCTAACCCTGTGCAGGGTTTTGGGTGAGCAGAGCTGGATTTCAGGGCAGGGTTGAGCTGGTGGTGTAGGATATTCTCATTGTATTCCTATACATCTTATGGTAACAGTGCAGCTATTCTGGGAGCAGGCTGTGCCTTTTCCATTCACTTCTTTGCTGGAGATGCGAAACCACAGGGATGATTTCATGCATACTGAATCAACTCCAGCTTTTAAGGAAAGCGAGGACTGGAAGAGATCCCCAGGGTCAGCACGTCCTGCAACTGCACCTCTGCTCCTTATTCAAGGGTTTGAGCATGGAAAGGGCCGGGGTGGTTTTTTGGGCTTATTGGTGCTGGGGGTGGTCAAGTGAGAGGAGAAGGAAAACTATCCCACCCTCATCATCAATCGCTGATTTTTCATAAAATGCTTTTGCAGTTTTATCAGCCCCAGAAATGTCATTGGCTCCTGACAGAGCTGCAGGTGGAATGGTTTATTTTTAATCACTTTTTTAGTTTGTTTCAATGACTTGCAGCATGTCAGGGAGCACTTGGCAGAAAGTTTGGATGCCTGTCTCCTTGTCTGTCTGACCTCCTGAGGGATGTCTATTCAGTAAAGCAACATGGGCAAACTGATGCTAAAGTGGAGGTGCAAGCCAGGTGCATGGGGAACACCTAAACTGTGCCAATCCAGTATCTGTAGGGGAGGTTTGTCCCTGCTGAGCTCTGTGTTGGAGCTGGGCTGCTGCAGGTCTCTGCACTCATGGGTGGGATGCAGCCAGGTGCAGGTACACCTGGCTGCAGGGATGCACTCATGACTGGAGTTGGCCCATGCTGTCCCCAGGAGAGGGTTGGGACTGTTCTGGAAAAGCATCTGAGTTTTGAATGCATGTATTTATAAGGAAAAATAGACAGCTTGACTGCAAACAGGGGGATGGTTGTAGATTGACTGTTTCTTTTTGGAGCCAGCTGAGAGAGGCTTCTCTTTGCCTGATATGGTTTTTGTGACCTCCCCCTCCCAGTCTCAGCCCCAGCACAGGGGTGATTTTGTCTCAAACTCTGGAAGATTTCTGAGGACTTGTTGCTCCACCTTCACAAGGAGAATATCCTTGGGGAACACCTGGTGATGGTGAGGGAGTTCCCTGAGCCTAAGGAGCTTTGACGGAGGATGGGAGCTGTGTCTCAGCACCTTTGGGCTTCTTTTGGACCACTTTTTGCTCATCGAGGTTATTAGGAGGTGTCACGGCTGTCCCCATCAGAACATGACCTTACTGCACTGGGTCTGTGCTGTCCCTACAGACTGACCAAGAAGGACCTGGGCTGGGGGAAAAGATCCTGCCCTGTCTCACCTTTATTTCTTACATCAGAGCCAAACAAAACCTGAACCAGGGAATGTAGCAGCAAAAGACCTCCCTTAAATCCTATCAATCAGGCTTAGTGGGTTGCAGCAATAAGAGAGAGCAGCTGCTTAGAAGAGGAGTTTTTAGAAGCAACACCAACTAGACAGGGGTCTCCTCGTGCACATCAGCTCTTCTCATCATTTAGGTGAAAACTTCCCTGGCCCAGAAGTGCAGCTGATGTGTGAGGTACACAGTGGGGTGAACAGTGGGGTGCCCAGCCTGCAGGGTACGAGCCACAGCAGTGCCAATAGAGAGGCCTGTCCCTCCACTTTACCTGCTGTTTTAACTCTGCAGTCACAGCTGGGCCACTGAGACATCATTCTGCAGCCAGCCAGGCAGATTTGCTCTTTTACCCCTCCTTGACACAGAGGTTTTATCAAAAACCTGATAATTTTGTTTAACTGCCACTGTAGGCTTGTTCAAATAAAAATCATGATTTCAAACCCCTTCATGTCGATTATCCAGGGTTTGGGATTTAGAAAGGTTTGGGTTGTGAACGTTTCCCTCCTTGATGAGAGCCCTCAAGGAGGAGGAATATTGCTTCTGACAAAACATTTGCATATTGTGCAGAACTGCAAAATTAGCAGTGGCTACAGTTCCACAGCGAGCAAATTAGAGAGAAAAAGTCTTGTCCTTTGCAGGTGTAGGGCGGTAAAGGAGAGGGTTCCTGAGAAAATTAATTATGAGGGGGTACAACTGGGCTCTGCATTTGCATTGTCCACATCCATCACACCCCCAGAGTGGCCACCCCCTCCCAGCAGCCTGGGAAACTGGTGGCAGCTGGTTTCACTGGGAGGTGCAAGGCTGGGAGTTACTGGGAGCCTTGGGCTGAGCTCGGGAGGACCTGGCTGCAATTCTCCCCCCCTTTAAATGATCCTTTCCACTCACTTCAGCCCCCCTCCCCGATAGTTTTTGAGCATCACGAGCTCTTGCCAAGCCCCAGTGCCTCGACTCGGAGGAATTCTCCCGAGGGCCCTTTGTGTTGCTGTTTCTCTTTTTACTTTTCCCTTCTAAGAAATTGAAAAGTCACTGCGGAGACCGCGGGCGATGCAGGGCGCAGGGGTGATGGGGAGGGGGCAGAAGAGCCCTTATGGGAGAAGAGGACTTAAAGCATCTTACCTGCAGGAGGAGGAGGAGGGCAGGACGTAGGCTGGGCACCATCCTCAGCTGCCCCTGCGCCCAGCTCCCCGGGGCATGGCTGGCAGCGTCCCCGCTCCTGCTGGGCTGCTTCTGCCGTCGGGGAGAGAATCCTCTGGGCTTCCAGCGAAGGAGCGTGGCAGGTCCCCGCGGGACTGCGCGGAGGCTGTGGGTCCTTCTTGCGTCCCGGTCCTGCCTTTTATAACCTCCCCGGAGCCGGTCCTCCGGCTGCCCACCTTCCAGCTCGCCTGGCGACGGGCTACATCCCTCCTCACCAGCCTCCCACTCCCCCTTTTCTCCCTCCTCCTCTCCCTCCTCCCCTTTTCCTTCCTCCACCTCCCTGGTGCCTTCCAACTCTATTTGATTTTTTTCCCCTTTCTCCTTCCCTCCCTCAGCATCTTCAGCAGCAGAAACTTCCCACCGCCCTCCCGCCTCTCCTTGGAGGGGGGTTTCTCCTCTCCACCCCTCTCACTCCCATCGTGCAGACGCTATGGGGTTTCTCCCGCGGAGCCTGGGGGCTTGATTTGTGTCTGCAAAGGGTTTAGGGCTGCAATTTGCCGGGGATGACTGGGTGTTATGCATTTGGGGATTTCGCTCCAGGGCTCTGTCAGAGGAACTGGAACAAGTTTCCCAGTTTCCCCCAGGTTTCCCCCGTCAGCCTTTGCAGCCCCTTTGCAAAACGGATGGTGAACAGGAAGGGAAGGCAGAGTCCCTTTTCTCTTCCACAGGATGGGGTGGAAGGGGTTTCAGCCCTGCCTTGTGAGGGAGATGCTCCTGAGGGAAGGACGGGGATGTGGGGCAGGTGGATGCAGGTCTTTCACACAGCGGGGCTGTGCGGGGGGTGTTTGATCATAAGGGCGGTCCTGGAGGAGGTGCTGCTGGCACCGCACTTTGTCCCTTAGGATGGGTTGGTGGGAGGGGCAGAGGTGATGGGGCNGGGAGGGTGGGGGACAGTGGTGTGGGAGAGCCTGGATGATGCTCCTGAGGTCTTCGATAATGACATTTCCCTTCTCCCTTAGCATAATCCTCAGGCTTTAAAGGGTCTCCTGTCATACCTCTGTGTCTCAGCTCCTGCAGTCCCCGGGCAGCCATCCCCTAGTCTTCTGGGGAGGGATCCCACACACCCCTGTCTCTTGGGGTTGCCATGGTCAGGATTGGGTCCATCCCTGCGTTGGATGAATTCCTGGCTGGGTTAAACCTGCTCCCCCATGCCAGGGCAGTTTCAGAACATGCCTTCTGTACCCACTGAGGTTTAGGGTGGTGCCCCAGCTGTGGGTGCTGCACCTGTCTTGGGAGTGAGCCAAGCTCCATCAGCCTGAGGTGAGCCGGAGCAGACAGCCAGGCAACACGTTGTGCTTCCTTCTTTCCTTGAGGAAATAAGGATCAATGAGGTGTACTGCTGGGAGGGGGATGCTGGAAAATATTGCCATGGGACCACCATCCAGGGGTGTGATACTTCCCTTAGCTGATGATGGTTCATCCACCACCAGACTCTCACAGGGTGCTGGATCATGCTCCCAACGGCAGCCTCTGCCTCTGGGAATGGCTGCAGACCACAGCAGGTTGCAAATGGATCAATAGGAGGGCAGTGTCCCTTGATGAATTCAAAGCCACAGCCTCCATCCATCTTCACTGAACTCCTCTTTGTCTCTGGAGCACCTGAGAGGGCAGGAGGGGATCAAGGTCCTCCCTGAACTGCAGGACCAAGGCACAGGGATGGCCAGGGCCATGCCCCAGCATGTGGGGGCACCCAGTGACCCACCCCAGCCCCCAAAGGGTAAATGCTCCTGGCCCAGTAATTAAGGGGAATAAACAACACAGACATAAATCTTCTGGCATTAGCTGGGTTAAATCAATTGTGTCACTGTTTTGGCAAAAAAATATGAAAATATATAAAGCTCTGGTAAATTCAGGAAACTTTTTGTTTCTGAGGTCTCTTAACAATCCCTCCGATGACAAGAATGGGGTGAGACAGACTCTAGAGTCACCCTTGTGTTACCTTTCACTTCAATAAGCCCATGGAAAATGCAGAATTTTCTAAAAATGTCTTGAGAAAGCTTGCTCCTAATAACTTTGAGCATCCTGGATTCAGCTGAGTGCATCATAGGATCATGGAATGGTTTGAATTGGAAGATCATGTAGTCCCAACCCCCTGCGATGGGACCATTGCAGGTCTAGGCCACAATTCCTGGTCACAAAACACACTCTGGTTTTGGGGGCTGCTCAGGGCTTTGTGCACCCAGGGGACAGAAGGGACCTTGCAATGGGAAGCACCAGAGACCTCATTCCCACCAAGTAGTCTTGGACTGTCTTTCACCATCTCAGCCTGCCCATGGCCACCAAGTGAGACATGTGGGATGGCCATGCTCTGCTCAGGTGCCCTAAGTGTGAGGTGATGCAGGGAAGGCAGATGTGAACACTTACTATTTTCAGTTATGGAATTGGTTGCCAGGGACATGAAGATAATTCCATCCCCATATATCAGGGAAAAGGCTGCAGTGCTGTTTGAAGCACCTAATTGAGGGGATTTATAGTAAAATGCAACTTGTCAGATGTGGCAAAGGAAAAATAAAACAGTCCCTGAGATGCGGAAATCAGTCCATTCGTCATGGTTAATCTCAAACTTCTTGGTGAGGCTCAGAGACAAACATGGGAGATGGGTATTAGGGATGGAGACAATGAAGAGAAATATCGGATCCCCAGGAAGGAGGGAGAGGAGAGGTTTAGACTGACTTATCTGCATTTGGTAAATTATTATTATTTTATGTAACTGCGCGTGGTTTGACAGTCCTGTGTCTGAGCAGCTCCATGACAGCTGCACTTTGGGGCTGTCTGCGGGACTTACACCACTGCCCTGCTCCTACCCTGTCCCTGCAGCCAACTCTCCCCGGGCTTGGGAAAATTCCATGTGTCCCTCCTGCACCCTAGGGATGAGATTGGGACTGGTCCTTGCACTGAAAGGGTGCAGGGAAATGCATTCCTGCTTCTCACATGGAGCATTGGTAGCAGGGCTTTGCTTCCAGCTGGGACATCTGTAGGTGAAAATAATCCTCAGTGTCCTGGACATTTAGGTCAGGTTGGTGGAAGGGTGGAGTTTGGCTGCTCAGCAGAAATCTCAGCTGAGATCAGCAGTGTGCCTCGATTTCCTCACCTGTGTGTTGGGACTGTTTCTTTCCCAGGAGGTTGAGTGGAGCTGGGAATGCTTGGGGCGCTGCTCGGGGGAGGACAGGCTGTCAGCACATGGGGCTGTGTTAGCAACTGCAAGCCGAGAAAAAAATCCAACTCAACATATTAAGTTTCTCCCGGGAGACTTGTTTTTTGCCCTGCTTTTAAAATTCGTTTCCAGGGTTTCTGTCCTGTGTCCTTTTTCCTCCTCCTAGACCTGCAGTGAGGGGAACACACTCTCAAACTCTGCCTGACAAAAGAAAGTGGCTGCTGGGACCAGGTTTCCCTGATTCCTGCTCACCACATAGTATAATCATGACTCTAATTTGGGTATCCCTGTTGTATTTAACCACTCGGTATCACCTGCTTCACTCCTGCAAGTCTCACAGCTGCTCTGAGACGAAGAGCAAGAAAGCTGAAGCCACAGCCCCACTGAAACATTGCAGGGAAGGAAATCAAAGATTGTTAGCAACCTCATTTAGTGAATATTACCTTAGAGCTGTGCTGGCAGATTTTTTTGGTCTTGAAGGCCTTGCAAAATGCTTGGGTGGCCTCTGGATACTTCAGACCCCTGTTCATCCCATCAAACTCTGCTGGAGATGCAGAAGTTGTTCACGCAGGAAGACAAACTAGCATCCTGCTGGGCGAAGGAAAACTCAGACACATGGAGCTGTGTTTACACTGACTCATTGCTCCATGCAGCAAGTGACTGATTCCTTCGTTTACAGAGATAATTCCCTGCTGCCATTTCTTCTTCCCACACTGTGTGCATTGATAGGCGATCCCACATTTACAAAAACATGGCAACTGCAAACTAAAACAAGCAAACTCAAGGAAACCCACAAAGAACTGGGATCTAACTAAATTTCTCATTTGCTTCCCAAGTTTCTCAAAAGTGTTTGCCATGTTTTTCAAATTGTTTTTGGGAGGATGTGTCAATTTTGAATAGAACAGAAACACAAAAGCTTTTGTTTTTCAGCTAATTAAACCTCAAGGCAGAATGCTAAACTGATCATAATAAAAGTCATAATTATTATTTTTCTCATTCAAAGCAAAGTCAACTGAAATTTCCCAATCAGCAGTCGGCATTTCCCATCAAACAGATCACAGTGGTTTGTGGTTGGGAAAAACTCCATGGTTTTATTCTGGAAACTGATCCCACCAAAGCACCAGCAGAAAGTGGCTCTGTCTTCACACACTGTGTGACAGATGCACAACCCTGTCACCTTTGAGCCTCCTTCTGGCTGTGTCTGGCAGCACAGGGACCCATCACAATTCTGCTGCATTGGCTGTTGTACAGATGTACATGAGTTCCATGGATGTTCAAGGATGTACAGAGGTTCTTGCATGAATCATGGAATCATAAGATTGCAAAAGCCCTCCCAGACCATTGAGTCCAGCCTGTGCCCCATCCTCCCCTTGTTACCAAGTCCAGAGCAATTCCGTGCAAGGATTTAAGCATTGCAAGGGGCAGTCCCTTGCAATGCTTAATAGCTCTTTCCATGAGGAAATTCCTCCTGATGTCAAACCTGAACCTCCCCTAGCAGAGCTTGAGGCCATTTCCTCTTATCCTGTCTCTTGTTCCGTGGGAGAAGAGCCTGACCCCACCAGCTGCCCCCTCCTGTCAGAGCTGTGGAGAGCCAGAAGGTCCCCCCTGAGCCTCCTTTTCTCCAGGCTGAGCCCTCCCTCTGTCCCACAAAGGAATGGGCATATCCAGAGTGTTGCATTCACACCTTTTGGCATAACCCCACAGCATCGTGAATGTGAACATGTCATGGGTGGTGGAAATGTCGTGCAGAGATTGTGGCAGGGATTGTGACATCCTCAGAAATAGCTTATGGTAAAAATACCTCCCCACTCCTCAGGTCTGCAAATGCCCATCAAGACAGGAAAGATTCTGGATATCTTTCAAATCTGGTTATTTATTCCCTGTATATTTGATGAAATATTAATCTCCTCATCTCCAAAAGGCAATCAAATAAAACCTAGAAGAGATGACGCACAGGGCCTCAACACAGACAACAAAAAGCAGCAAAATAAAAATGAAATAAAATTCCAAATGCAATGTAGAATTCTATAAAAGACATCTCTGCACTGGCACAAAGGGCAGAGATGAAGTGACCCCGTGTCCTCAGGGGCAGGCCAAGCAGGACCATGCAGGGAAGGGGATGAAGAGGACTTGGATCAGGCAACTGCTCAGGTTGGTCTGAAGGTTTTCTGTGAGAGCTGTTGGTGGGATTTCTTTGAAGGTTTCACCTTCCTTCTCTTGTGCATTAATTAGAGGGTGGGTTGGTGCCAAGGCACCAGTCAGCTTGAGCCATTGTGCTGGGAATGGAGGGAAGGCAGACGGTGGATGTGTTGGAGGTGGTGGCGGCTGGCACCGGGAGCAGCCGTTCAGCATGATGGAGACTGGCAGCCTGGTGGGAACGGAACTCCAGAGGGGAAGTTTCCCTGCAGAGCTCCTACAAGGCCCCAGTTCCATCTGCTTTCATGGTGATGCAGCCTCAAACTGGATTCAGCCACTGTCTGAGGAGAGACGCTGCTCCGTCTTCCTGAAATGGCCCTTGGAAAACATTCACTGCTGCTGTGGATGGTGCTGGTACTAAAGAGTTTGCACATGCAGCCAAAAAGAGTCTGGCAAAGTCTTGTTCAGTTCGTGACCTCTCAGCACATTTTCTTTATGTGTTTGGGTCACATCTTCTCTGTACAATAATCTCACATATAATCTCTGGACATTTGATGAGGCCAAAAACTTTCCACCATCTCTGTTTCTCTGGCTGTTACCAGTGTGCAGGTGACATGGGAAGTGGTGCGAGTACCTTGTTTAATAGTTGCAGTCATAAAATAATTTGGTCACATAGGTAAAAATCCTTTTTCAAATGTTTTTCTCCAGGCACATGTTAACTATGATCCTGTAGGTCCTCAGTGCTTCAGCTGGGGACAAAGACCAGTCATTTATTTAGGATGTCTTTGTATTTGCCCTCTTGTTCTATAAAGTCCCTCAGTCTATGAAAAGCCCAGAGATTATTAATATATATATAATGCTTTATCCCAGAGAGTTTAAGGTTTTAGCAGTTTGCTAACTGTATTCCTCATGCATATTTTACTCCATCATTGCTCAGTCAGGATTTTTCCTTCTTTAGGAATAATTAACCACTAACTAAGGGTCAACCGAAGAACTGCTCTCCCTATTACAGGGGAAAGAGGAAATCACAAAACTACCCTGCTGAAAGGGATCCAGTTTGCACAGGGATCTATCTCCCATTTCCTCATATGTCCTTGGATATGTTGTGGTGGCACTGTGTGTGAGAGGAAGAAGAGAAGGGAGAGGGGAGGGGAGGGGAGGGGAGG
>WBNO01010661.1:126593-243307 GCA_013400575.1 Peucedramus taeniatus
GGAGAGGAGAGGAGAGGAGAGGAGAGGAGAAAGAAAATCCTGCCTTTCCTCCCTTCCTCTCCCTTCCTGAACAGCAGCACCTCCCTCTTGCCAATCTCTCCTCCTTGCTGCCTGACTCTTCCAATTCCCCTCTGCAGGTCCCAAGCTGTCTGGGATGAGAAGCCAGAGTCATCTCCCACATCTAGGCTTCTGTTTGACCTCAGGCTATCAGGGAATTCCTGCTGGCAGAAATTATTTTTACCAGGGAAAATGCAGCCTGGTCAGACTCCATGCATGCTGATGCAGGGCTGCAGGAAGGCCTGATTTCCCAGGTATTCAGGGCCAGCTCCAGACTGTGTGAGGTCACTAGTCCCTGCCATGGTTGGGATGTGCACTGGGCAAGGACAGTTCTCATCATATCCCAGTCACCTGGCATTTGCTGTGCTTAACTGGGAGATGGAACACCATCCCAGAACCTCCCAGCACTGCAATTCCATCTGACAGCAGAGTCCTTACAGCTGCACTGACAGATGTCTGCTGCAGCTCATTCTTCCTTCCCATCCTTCTCCCCTGATTTTTCCTGCCTGCTGCACAGCTGACAGGCCCGAGGAATTTGGGACCCTGGAGCAGGGCTGGGATATGCAGCTTCAGCCTCAGCATCTAATTCAATCCCACTATCAATCTTGCTGCTTGTGTTTTGCCAGTTATCCAGAGAGACAGCTCAGAAAGCAGCCACACAGAAAATGGCAGGGTTACACCTTCTGTGCAGGAAGGGAATGGGAAGCAGCTGAAGCCACCTCTGTTCCTGTGCCAGAGGAAGGCACATTGGCAGCACTTTTACCTGTGATCAGATGAAAGCCACAGTCAGCTCTGCCAGGCTCAGTCTGTCAATCCAGCCCAGGAGCTTTCCAACACAACCACATCCACTCCACAGTAGGGACATGGCCTCATGAGTCTTTTCCTACTTGGATTTTGTTGCTACACAGGATGACTCAACACAGCTAAAGCCTCCACATTCCAATTAACTCGAGAATAAGCATCTAAATTAATTAATTTGACAAGGTTTGGCTCCAGCTTGGCACATCAGTGCTCTGGTCTGCCCAGAGCTGCCTCTGGCTGGAGGGTGTGCTCAGCAAAGGCACCAAGCAGAATTTGTCCATCTAAGGCTGAGTGAGCTGCTTGCCTTTGAAAGCTTTGCTGCTGCTATGAGAGGTGTCACTGTGCCCGTGAATTCTCCCCACCTGGCTCTATTTGCTTTCTTGGCACAGAGGTGTTTGTGCTGCTTGGGTTTACTCTGAGTCCCAAAATACTGGTCTGTGTTCATGCTCCAGCTCCTGACCCTGCAGGCATGGTCACTGTCCATTCACACAGGAGAGTCAGGAAATAAAGGCCCAAAGTACCCAAAGACACCCAACTTAAAAGAGTAAAAACCCCAAAGTGCATTTTTTTTCTTTTAATAAATCACATGGAAATTTAGGCTTTTTAATAACTGGGGCCTTCTAGTCGGTGGGGGTCACACATTGAGCATCAGGGTGAGAGGCTCCCCTGAAGCTAAAGGTGCCAAAACAGGTTGAATGAGGCACAGAAATGCCCTTTTAGAAGTTATGGTCCAGGAGATATTTTCCTTGGCACTTTGCAGGAGCTACGACTGCTTAGCAGGAAGCTGTCACTTCTGCCATCCTCAAAACCTCCCAAATATTTCCTTCCAGGAAGCCACGGGGAGCAATTCAGTTCTTATAGAGTGCCTGGAGCATTCCAGAGGCTTGTCAACTGATAAAAGGCCTTTAACCTAAAATTAGCTGTGTGGCCCAGGCAGGGGAGCAGGTGGGGAGGCAACTCAGACTGGGAGTGCAGTGGCTGCTCAGGACACTCACCAGGGTCTCCAAGAAGGTTATTTGTAGTTCTCCTCTGTTCCTGGGGTTACTAGTACTGCTTTATCTTTCCAACAGCTAATCCCAGCCCAGACAGTGCCAGCTCTGATAGCATCATCTACTCAGCACCTTGCACAGGTTCAGGATTGAGTGAATTGTGGCTTTGGCAAGAAGTCTCTTTTCCCGCCATGGACAAGGTCAGATCAGAGTGTCCTCTACAAGTTCATTTTGTTCCTCTGGACCAGGAGGATGCAAGGATGAGCATAAAAGCCACTCTGGGCTGCTGGGGTTTGAATGGGAGCCTAGTCCACCCTCTGAACAATGCTCGAAGGTCCTGGTGTCCTTAAATGCCAGGTAAAGGATCTAAAATATGCCTTAGCAAAGGAAAATTTCTTGAAAAAGGAGGGCTGTGTCCTTGTCCTTGGACAAATTATGTCAGAATGGCTTCCACCAGGGCTGAATCCCCAGCTCCTCCATGTGCAAGGAGGTCAGGACAAAGCGAGTCTCCAATCTGTCAGTGTCTCTGGGCACGGACCAGACATTTATTATCCAGTAGTACAAGTACAGGGATCGAGTGTCCTGCACTCCCAGTACACAGAGCAGCAAGGGCAGGAGCAACGATGATTTATGTCATGATGCCAACATGCTGAGCCAGCACTGGATCCTGCTGCATCCCGGCCCTTCCCAGGGCACTGAACTGCCTCCCCAGCTGAATCCTGTGTGTGCTTCTGGGGCAGCAGTTCCAGAGAACATCCTGCTCTCCAGTAAAATGAGGTAGGTCAGGGAGCTGCTTTTCTGAAGCATCTCCATCCCTCCTCACATGGGGGAGAGGACAAATTCCAGAGTTATCTGCAAGGCTCTGCGATCTAATCACACAATCGCAGAATGGTTTTGGGTTGGAAGGTGTTGCTTTGATTTTCTTAAGTTTTAATAAGTCTTTTGATGTTTGCATTCTTTGCACAAACTTTCTCATGCACTTTATGTAAATAACTTATTGTTTTTCATTCCTTTATGGGTGACGGGCAACCTGATGGATTGTTGGGTTGCCCAGTGACATTGAGGAGGTGACACTGTAGCCCTCCAATGACAGTAGCATTTCAAAAAGATATATATATGGAGTCAGATGTTATAATAAAGATTTTTTTAGTTTGCTTTGACCAGAGCTGCTCCGTGTCCTTCTTGTGTCACCCCAAGGTAACAGGAAGGGACTTTGAAAGGTCATCTCGTCCAACCCCCATGCTCAGAGGATAAACCATGACACCCTCTTAGCCAGGGGCTAGGAGCACTTGGCTTCAGTGGTGGGAAAAAGGGTCCTATGCATCTTGATTGTGATCAGCCCTTCTTCCCCATGGTGCCATCACATCCAGGTGCTGCTCTTGTCCCTTCAAGTTGCCTTTATTTCATGGGAATCTCCATAAGCACTCGACTGTGCCTAAGTTTTACTCTGCCATGAGTTTTCTAGGGATGCAGCTCCTGTCATGGATCGGGAAGGGAAATCCTGGTGATGCAGACCAGGGTTTGACTGTGGGATTCTGGGCAATGGCTCAACCAATTTCCATCCCTAAATCCATATCTGGAAGCTGAAATCATCCTGTTTCCCAACAGCAGGACAAGCCCAGAGCCTGGATCTCCCCCATGCCATGCCCAAGGGAGTCTCTGCTGTGCTTGTGCTGCTGTGCTGAAGGTGAGGGGAGAGCCTAAGTCACCAAAGTAACCATGGGGAAAGGACTTAGTGTGATTAACCTCATTATTTCAGCCAAAGGACCTGGAGCAGCCGCAGACAGCCTAATAGCTGCTCTGTGGATTTTACCCAGCCCATCCATCTTCCATGTAATCACCAGGCTGTAGGGATGAGACAGGCAGATCTATGGATATCTGCTGCCATTTAACCAGCCTGGAACTGGGAATATTTAACACAAAATTTTTGGGGGCTGGAAAACACCATTCAGTGGGAAATTGAATGGTTTCACAGTGGAAAAGGCCTAAAGGCATCCTGGTACTCAGCATGGGAGAGGCTTCTAAAGGCACTGCTATATTTCGTATGGTAAAATGACATATTTTACCTTTTCATTTTAGTACATTTTGTTTCAACTTTTATATTGATGCGTGGGCAAAGGCTGTAATTTTTCACTATGGAGGTGTCCTCACTGGGACTGGTCATCTTAAACTCCTTCTTCCCACAGCAAACAAGACATCTGTTAGATCACATAAATCAAACCCTCAGTGAGTTGAAGACAGAAGAAGGAAGAAAGTTATCAGATATAGGGGAAAAAAATCAGCTCAAGGAATGGATCAAAAGCAGAGAGTGAAGGACTGGCTGGGCTGGGAAAAAACTCTGCTGTGAAAGTGAGAGTTATTTTCTGGATAACAAAAATTTCCTAAAACTTTTCTGAAAAATGAGATCTAGTTGAGCTGATGGAAGGGAATTATCCAGAGATACTTTGCTAATGTATTGTGACAAGGTCCCTGCTGCAATGTTTAAAGTTTCCACTGAAAAGCAGCGGACAGAGAGAACGTGAATGAGTGAAAGCTGGAGTGAGATTCCTGTGCTCAGCTGTGACACCAGGACACCTCAGCCAGGGGCAAAAGCCAACCAGAGATACTGGCACTGATCCATACCAGGAGATAGCCTGGCTGTGTCAACAAATACTTTGGATTATCATTGGCTCTGAAATTGGGGGTGGGTGATAGTGTTGGGTTTCCAGTTTTGATGTTTCAATGAGCATTGGAGATTAAGAAAACCAGCCAGGGATCAAACCCTGGTCTGGGGGATGCTGGAGAGCTACAGCATACCACTGGACTCTTCAGTGGAGGCCTGGAGGCCAATAAATCTCAGTCAGATCCTACCACAAAAAAAGGTGGTCCTAATGAAGTAATTTGATGCCTTTGACGCCCTCTGTGCATATTTCAGTATGTAGGAAGTTATTCCTCCATTTCTGCTGTTTCAATACCAGCTTTTCCCTGGGACATTCTGGAGATGGTACCAGCAGGAGAAAAGAGGCTCTCCCATGTGAACTGGGAAACAGCAGCTTTTGTTCCATGGTGATTTGCAGAAGTTTTCTGACTGTGAGGGTCTGAAGGACCATGGGGTGTTCACAGGGAAAATGCAACCAGGAGGTCATTGGGACCAACTGACCAAGGAGGGGGCATCCTTCATCCACCTGGACTGGCTGGATTTGGATGAAATTAAGACGTGGACAACACACCAGAGGGCCCAAGGAATCACAGAATGGATCACGCTGGAAGAGACCACAATGGGTCATCTGGTCCAGCTCAAGCAAATTCAGAGCATGTGGCACAGGAATGGCACAGAGGGTTCACAGAATCACAGAATTACAAGGTTGGAAGAGACCTTCAAGATCACTGAGTCCAACCCATGCCCCAATAACTGAAGTAAACCATGGCACTGAGTGCCACATCCAGTCTTTTTTTAAACACATCCAGGGATGGTGACTCTACCACCTCTCCAGGCAAACCATTCCAGTACTTTATCACTCTTTCTGTGAAAAACTTCTTCCTAATATCCAGCCTATATTTCCCCTGGCACAGCTTAAGACTGCGTCCTCTGGTTCTACCAGTTGCTGCCTCATGAAAGAGACTGACCCCCACCTGCCTACAACCACCTTTCAGGGAGTTGCAGAGAGTGATCAGGTCACCCCTGAATCTCCTTTTCTCCAGGCTAAACACCTCCAGCTCCCTCAGTCATTCCTCACAGGGCTTGTGTTCCAAGCCCCTCACCAGCCTCCTTGTCCTCCTCTGGATGCGCTTGAGCATCTCAAGGTCCTTCCCAAACTGAGGGGCCAGAACTGGACACAGCACTCAAGGTGTGCCCTCACCAGTGCCGAGCACAGGGGAAGGATGACCTCCCTGCTCCTGCTGGCCACACTATTCCTGATACAGGCCAGGAGACATTGGCCTTCTTGGCCACCAGGGCACACCGCTGGCTCATGTTCAGTTGGCTGTCGAGCAGTACCCCCAGGTCCCTTTCTGCCTGGGCACTGTCCAGCCACACCGTCCCCAGGCTATAGCACTGCAGGGGGTTATTGTGGCCAAAATGCAGGACTGGGCACTTGGGTTTATTAAACTTCATCCTACTGGACTGTGCCCATCCCTCCAACTGTTACAGGACTCTCTGCAGAGCCCTCCTACCTTCCAACAGATGGACACACGCTTCCAGTTTAGTCTCGTCTGCAGTTTTACTAATGAAAGACTCAATCCCCTCATCCATGTCATCAATAAAAATATTGAACAGAGCTGGCCCCAGCACAGAGCCCTGAGGGACACCACTGGTGACTGGCTGCCAGCTGGATGAGCACCGTTCACCAGCACTCTCTGGGCCGTCCATGCAGCCAGTTCTGAACCCAGCAAAGAGTGCTCCTGTCCGAGCCCTGGGCTGCCAGCTTTTCCAGGAGTGTGCTGTGGGAGACAGTGCCAAAGGCCTTGCTGAAATCCAAATAGACAACATTCACAGCCTTTCCTGCATCCACCAGGCGGGTCACCTGGTCAGAAAAGGAGACCAGGTTGGTCAAACACGACCTACCCCTCCTAAACCCCTGCTGGCTGGGTCTGATACCCTGGGCATCCTCTAAGTGCTGTGTTATACTGATGACACTCAGTATAAACTGTTCCGTTACCTTACCTGGTACTGAGGTCAGACTGACTGGCCTATAATTACCAGGATCCTCCTTCCCACCCTTGTTGTGAATGGGTGTCACACTGGCCAGCTTCCGGTCATCTGGAACCTCCCCAGTGAGCCAGGACTGCTGGTAAATGATGGAGAGCAGCTTCCCAAGCTCATCAGCCAATGATTCTGGAATGTCTTTGGTGAGGGAGTCTCCACATGCTCCCTGGGTGACTTGTTCTAGCCTGTGGTCACCCACACAGCTAAGTTCTTTCTCAAGTTCAGTGGCTGAAGACAGTTCTGCTCCAGACAAAGACTATCTGAAATGCAGAGTCTGACCCACCTCCTCAAAGCAGAGCTGGACACAGCTGAGTGTGTCCCCTCCTACATCCCTCCATTGCAGAGCAGGTGAGGATGGAACAGGTGCCTAAGAGGTGCCTCCATCAAAAGCCACAGCTGACTTTTCCAGTGTCCACTGCATACAGTGGTTGTTGGATGTCTCACCTCAAACCAGCCAACACCACTGGATGCCAAACACTGCCCTGATGGTGATGGGACGAGCTTCCACTCACAGGGCTGTCCCCCAGGGTAGGCTGGGACAGAGGTACTTTTCCCTTGCAAACAGAGTGGAGACCTGTGAGTGAGGGTCCGTAGTGATGCAGAGTCCCCAGGCAGGTGTGAAGGAGAGCTGCTTTATTCCAAAAACTTGGTCTTTTTAAGCCATTAGCCAGTTATCAGTTACATACTTTTAAATCATAACAAATATAGTTCAACCAACCATCATACACAATGATATGAACACGTGATGGTTATGTAACATGTTTTTCCATCCCTAATTCAGCTGAATCTCTTTCCCCTAGTCCTTTTTTACTTAGCCAAAGCAGCAAGTCTGAACCATGATTTTTACAAGGCCTCTCTTTTATAAAACCTTATCAGTAACAGAGAACACTTTGCCTCAGCCACGCTGCTGGTGATTTCCCTCCAGTAGAGGGAATTGCCAGAGGCAAAAATCAAATCCAAAGGATCAGATGAGAATCTGAGTGGTGCTGGAGGAATAGGCGGAGTGCCAGGTCCAAAACAGAGCAGAGCCCTGGAGCTGGGACCAGCTGTGACAACTGCTCTGCTCCACAGGAAGTTGCCTGCTGGACCTTTGCTGCATTAGAAAGTGTATTTCTACCCCTCATTGACTTGACAAAAGCACTCCTTGCCAGAGACAGGAGGTGGTCCCAGGAGGAGGCTCACAAGTGCCATCACTCATGCCCTGGCTGCTGACTGCAGAGTTTTCAGCCAAGCAACTCCTGATGGCCAAACCTGTGTGTCCAGGCAGCTCCCACACTCTTCCTTTCCAATGCTCTCCCATGTCACCTCCAAAAGGACGCAAGGGTCAGCTGAGTGACAGAGAAAACCAAATTGCCATCCCCCTGAGTTCTCCCCTTTACCTGCCCTTGCACATCCTCCTGTACCCTCCTCCTGCTCTCAGCTCCCTGGTCATCTGCCATGGATCTGGGCAGATGACAACACTTCTTTCTTTCCTTGACTCTTCCAGCTGACGCTGCACATCCAAAGGCTTGCAGATGCCTTTTGTAGAACGGATAAATACTCATTCTATGTCTTCCAGACACTTTGCAATGAATCTACAGCCTCAGTGGAATCAGCACAATTTTCCACAGATTTCCAAGCTGAGTGCAAATCAAATACAGGAATGTTCTGTCTTCTGATTCCTCCAAACTATCACACTGAAGTCAGAACTGTGACTCCTTCTCACGGGAATCTATTAAGTCCTAATATTATAAGCAATTTAAAATTGTTCATTCAAAATATTCCTACCTACTCAATATGCCACGAGTGTGTGAAGGGCGATGATCCAGCACAACTCCTAGGTTAGTGTCCCAGAAATTTAGAAGTATATTGGATTCTCTTTTTTCTGCATGTGCCCTGTGCTGTGAGAGCAGCACTGCATGAGGGTGCCGCAAGGGGGGTGGAGAAAGAAGCCATAAGCTTTATCAGAGAAATTGCAATTGAAATTAAATTGCATTTTATGTATGATGCTTAGCAATTCCAGAATGAATGTGAGACAGGTAAAGTGATAGTGCTCATGTGAAATGCTTTGTTCAATCACTTCTCCACGTTATTGAAGTCATTTGGAAGCATCATTCCTTGTCACCTGGCATCAACTTGCCTAATCCAGGAAATGTGAACTCTGAGTATATCATTCATAGCCCCAAAACCCGAGAGGGTGGGAAGTGCTTTGCTCTCTGAAGTGTGTGGTACATCCAGGGTTGCCCGGTACAGACTGTGGAATGACAAGATGGAGAGCAACTCTGGGAAAGGGACCTAGGGCTCCTGGTCAGTGGCAAGGTCACTGAGTCAGCAGTGCCCTGGAGCCAGGAGGGAAATCCATGTCCTAGGAGGCATCAGGGAGGCCAGGCCAGGGAGGGGATTGTCCTGCTCTGCTTTGCACTGTGGGGGCCCCACCTTGAGTGCTAGAGGAAGTTTTGGGTACAACGATGTAAGAAAGAGCTAAAACAGCTGGAGAGGGCCTGTCTTGGTTTGCAAAGGCAGGTGTCTGCTAAGGAAGGCAGAAGCCTCCCCTGAAATGGAAAATGTAAATCCCCTCACTCCAAATTTTTATAATTTTGAAATTAAAAGGCTCTCAGGCAAATATTTGGGAATAGGAATAACAGTTCTTTACTAGGAAAACTAAAAATACAAATGTAATAGTATAAACAACAAAAAAACCTACTGACAGAGTCAGAATATGACCTGACCCCTTGTGGGTCAGAGTAGTGGCAGCGGTCCCATTATATGGTGGCTGCAGCCCTCCTGCAGTGCCAGGGGTGGTTCTGTTGGAGCAGGGATCCTGGAGAAGGGGGGAGTTTTCCTCTGAAGCTCCAGGGGTGCTGTAGATGGGCCTGGTCTTCCTCTGGGAATGCAGTGGAGAAGAAAGCTGCTCCTCTGGGAATGCTGTGGTGTTCCCAGGGTCAGATTATATCCAGGTAGGAATGATTGACTCCTTCCCCTGGGCGGAGCATCTCCCAATGGGATGATGGAATTTTATCAGCCATGCAGGGACACTCAATGGCCCATTAACAAGAGATATTTCCTGGACAGAGGATTGGTTGTGGGAGAGATAAAGAAAACTGCCCAATTAACAGAAGATAATTGCCCTACCTCTGACAGATGGCAAAGAGAATACACATTATCTTTCAATCAAGCACAGGATCCAAAGGAGGAACACAAGGATGGGGAAGGGTCTGGAGGGACCTCACAAGGAGCAGCTGAGGGCACTTGGCCTGTTCAGCTGGAGCAGAGGGGGCTGAGGGCAGAGCTCAGCAGGGCTGCAGCTCCTGCCCAGGGGCAGCTCTGATCTCTGCTCCCTGTGACAGGGACAGGACACAGAGAATGGCTGGAACTGGGCCAGGGGGATTTGGGAGGAAGATCAGGGAAAGGTTCTCCCCCGAGAGGGTGCTGGACACTGCCCCAGATCCTCAAGAAATGGTTCTGGCCCCAAGGCTGCCAGAGCTCCAGGAGCTTTTGCACAGCGCTGCCAGGGATGCACAGGGTGGGATTGTTGGTGTGCTGGACTGAATGATCCTTGGAGATCCCTTTCCACCCAGGAATATTCCATGATTCTAAGTTTAAGCTCATTTCTTGCTGCAGGTCTGGAGCTTTGCCTGAATTGAAAACCTCACTCTGTGTGCTGGTGGGCCAATCCCTACCAAAATCATCACCAAAAGGAAAAGGGGAGGAATTTAAAACAGATTTGGAAAGACTGGGCTAGCAACACGTTTACCTATAAGCAGAGATGCAGCTGAAGCCATAACTACAGTAATCTCTTTCCCCCATGGGTGGATCTGCTACAGATGAAGAGACCTCAGGAGGATATCCCCCGAGTAGGCTGCATGGTACCAACGACACCATCACACAGCAGCAGCTGTGGCTGGACTCCAGACCTCCAAACTCATCTTCCTGGGGGCTTTAGCCAGCCCTGGCTGTTGTCAGTGTCCTGTATCCAACTGCCACCTACTAAATTGTGGAAGTGCAGCTGGAGAAGCAGAGGATACCAACCTGGGAACCTCGTGGAGCAGTTTAGCAGAGGCTTTCCATGTTCAGTTGTGCAGATACATCCTGGAAGTCCCCAAATCTGTCTCTGGTGGCCCACTGCATTGTGATGCCAGTTACCTTGCATGGTGGCAATGCCTAATTAAACATCTGCCTCTTTCTCACCCTGTTCATCACCCTCAGTCCCTTATGAGGCTCTTCGTTGTACTGTACAATTTCTGGCTCTGCTTAGTCAAGCTGGCCAGGGTGGATGGGGTTCTAAGCATCCTGGTCTACTGGAAGGTGTCCCTGCCCTTGGTAGAGGGCTGGAACTGGATGATCTTTAAGATCCTTTCCAAGTCAAAGCATTCTAGGATCCAAATGAACCTTTGAGTTTCTCCCTTCTCTCATTTTATTTGATGCACTTCTACCAGCACAAATGCAGGAAAGGTGTCCCTAAAGACTCTGCCTCACTGTTTTCCAGGACCAGGTGCAGGTTCTACTGAAGGAAGCTTTCTGAATGCAGAGCAATAGCATTTCTGTGTTTGTTTATTATTCAAAGGAGGATCCTCAGATGCTAAAGGGTTTTCACACTGAACTTGGAGTAATGCAACACCAAAACAATCATTTTGAATCCTGAGAGAATGACTCTTAAATAATTCAGTCAGTGAGAAAAGCAATTCCAGGATGTTTATGAGATGGATGAAGGGTTTTTAATTAGTCAGCAAGACTTCATTTAAACACACGGAACTCCGGAAGGGAGATATCATCTCCTTTGTGGAGTTTTATGCTGTTTCCAGCATGTATCTGATGAACTGGCTTTCATCACAAGCAGAATGCAATTTTTTTTAACCATGATAAAAGGATCATCAGGATGAGGAGAAGCTGCTGGGAGGTCCCAGGTGTGAAGCAGACAGTGCCGGGGAAGGGGTGCTGGAGGATAATGAGGTTTTCCTTAGAATTGCAAGAAGCTGCTGCTGTTTGGCAGCCTGCCCAGGCAGGGACTGCAGGAATTTCTCCGTCATCATCGGAGATGCTATTCCAGAAATGTGATGGGAAACACCCTGGGGAGCAGCCAAACTCCCAGCTGCAGTAGCTGGAATGAGCTAAATCAGCATTTCAGAATGCTCTGTCCAGATAGGACTTCAACTTCCAGATACTTCAGACCTAGCTGCTTTTACTTTCCATTAAGGATGGAAAAGGTGAAGTTTTGCCTGAGTTACATCATGCCAGGGAAGGTGAATTCCTTTTCTGCCTTCAGGCCTGCAGACACCCCCCTTGTGAATCATCCCCCAGTGCCACTTGCTCAGTGCCTTCTCCCACTCAGGCTGAGTCACTCCCAGCTAGTGGGGTCTCCCCAGGATGACACCAGCAGCAGGAGTTAACCTAGAATATCTGTTATTGGAGTGTAAATCTGGGAATAACCCCATGTTTCTGGGAGGAGGGAGCTAAAGGAAGGAGTTGGGCTTTGTTTTGAGTTTTTGGAGCAGGTGCAACATCTACATCTAGTTCCTCGTTCCTGGACTGTTGCACGCAGGTTCATGGAGTAATATGTGACTGCTGCTCACCTGGAGGATGCAGTCCCACTGGAACCCGTAGATAGGACTGCAGAGTCACTACTCAGCTTTCACATCACTGAGCTCTTAAGCCTGATCATTGTTGCTGGACACAGGCTGTTTGCTGGAACAGCACCCACCTTTGCTCTGGAAACAGCAGAAGGATGGCTAATCTGTGTTGCATGGATTAGTCATGCTCAGTGCAGAAAAACCTTGTGCCTCAATTCCAATGCAAAGCTGCCATAGTTCAGATCCTCATCACTGCTTCTGTCTCTGCATTCAAGAGCACTTGAGTACCTTGTATTTTCTCTGCAGGGAGACACTTATTCACTGTGATCAAATCACCTCTCAAGCTACCTTCTTTACATTTTTTTTCCCTTTTTGAGCAGCAAAGCAGACTGAATTCTGTAAATCTCCCACAGTGTGGCATTTTCTATAGCTCCCCTGTCACGCCTGGTCTCTGCTTTCAGTCCCCTCTGAATTTTTACCTTCTTTTCAAGACCACAAATGCTGCAGCACCTGAGCTGTCCATGTAGGCAGGGCCCAGGCAGCAAATTTTCATTAGCTGGGCATTTCTGGTTCCGTTGCCTCCAGCCCTTTTGGCAAGGCTGGTGTTTGGTGCTCATGTAGGTTCACTTTCTGAGTTGTCAAATTCCCCCCACAGGTAAGCCTGGCTTGTCCTCAACTGGTTTAGGAAAGATGAAGGCAAGGAACGGGCATAAAGAGATGGATTAGAACAGGCTTGTTGTATGTGAGACTTGTAATTACTGGCCTGTCTTCTCTTCTTTGATATTCCCTAAATTATTGAGCTTTGCACATGACTTGGTTGCATGTGATTTTCCATCTGCTTCAACAGTGGTGATGAATAAGCAGAGAGGCATCTTCTAGTGGAAGGTGTCCATGGCAGGGGGTTGGAACCAGATGGTCTTTTAGGCCCCTCCTAACCCATTCAGGGATTCCATGATCCTGCTGTGGTTCTGCAGTGCTCCACCAGAAACATCCCTCCCAAAGATGGTTCCTTTTGGCAGCTCTTTATTCATCTGCTTCATCAGCACTTGCAAACCTGGCTTTGCCAGGACAGGTGATGTATTTTCTCAGTTCAGTTGGGCTGACAAAGCCATTTTTGGTTCAGTGCTGATCTTTTAACTGGTGCTAAGCCAAGGTCTTTCAGAAATCAAAATCTACCAACTGTAAATTGAGTCTGAAAATCCTCTTGACCAGAGACAGCCTCAGTCACTAAATGGCACAACATTCCCAGCCTTCAGCTCCCAGCTTGCTAAATCCCAAGATCAATTTTCCCATTATGTTGCCCTTGACAGACACCTGTTAGTGACTGTGGTTTGTGACAGCCTGCTTTTCTTCCCTGCACAAAGCTGCATTAGTTTCTGCAATTCCCCAAAGGAAGGATTTCCCACTCATTAGTATTTAATCTCAGTTTGCTGGACAACACTCTGACCATCTTTTTGAAGACTCGGGAATAAAAATGATGTAAAATTATTGATTTGAAATTATATAAATACAGTTTTGTTCCCATCTGAAGTTGCCTAAAAACCTCCTTAGTTACTAATGGACCAAAAAGTCATTTATTTCTCTGATGCCACACAAGCGTATTTTTCTGCTCCTTCACTAATACAAAATATAAATATTATTTGAAATCTTTTCTAGACTGCCAGCATCTGTTTCTCAGAGATTTACAGCAGAATGAAACCTCATGAAAGGATGAGTCTGGAAATAGCCCAGTTAGTATTCTCAGGAAAAAATATGACCGGTGTTTTTGTGAGAGAGGAAGCTATTTCTTAAAATACTTTGAAAAAAAAGCAAAGGCAACCTCTGACTCTTGTTCTGCAAGTTATACAGTTACACAGACCACATTAAAGCACCAAACAATCATTTATAGCACACAGTGTGAGAAACCAAAGCCTCCAGAAAAAGCTAAATGAAAAGGAAGAAGGACATAGAAGTAATGGACTAACTGTCCCACTATTCCTTCATTTCTGCTGGGGGACACTGCACATTTCAGACACCCACCAGCTGCTCTCTGTCCCTCCCCAGTGAGGAAATGAGTACTGGAAGGACAGAGCCTTCCTCGTATCCAAGGCTGCCAAAGAAATACCTACCAAAGAAATTCCTCCTGAAATGCCCTGGATAGTGAGACTTGCCTTGTGGTCAGAGATGGGATGGAGTTGAGCTGCAGGCTGTGGCACACACCTGCAGGAGCACATAGGAGCACAAAGAAGCACATGGCAGCACAGAGAGGCTTGTCTCTGCCTGACCTTGGGGGAAGGAGGTGCCACATGACAGAGCCCTGCAGAGAGGAGCCTGCCGGAAGCTGACAGACGGGGGAACAGCCGGGACCACTCCAGAGGAGGACATTAATAAAGCGTGTTGTTGACGTGGTGATGTGTGATAGGTCGCTCAGTGAGAATTACCATATAAGGAATTACTGTGTCTGGAAAAAGTGTATAAAACCAGCTTGTTTCTTTGAATAAATGATTCTGATTCCCCGCCGGTCTGAGTCCGTGCCTCAGTTGTTAAACTACCTCATCCCTGGTACACTTTTAACCAGAAAAGGTCTTTGAAATAGGAGTCTGAGTTTCTGTAGGCACCTCCGAGGTTTCCTGCTGCCTCCACTGCTGACTGCAGTCTCATTCAAGAGTTGAGGGTGTGAGTACAGCCACGCTCCTGATGCTCCTGGATGTCTCAGTGTCTCCCGGTGGAAGTGCTTTGCTGAGGGCCAGCAGAGCTGTGCCAGTGGGAGCTGGGGTTCCTGTGCTCTAGTGGATATTATGCTGATTAACCTGGAAAAAAACATTCTGTTTTCTTTCTATTGACAGGGTCTTCCAAACAGAATCTTCCAGGAGACAGTACGAACAGAGGTCTTGCATTGAGGTCTCTCCTCTCTTCCCCCTTCTAACATCTCATCCCTGTGTCCTCCCTTCCTCACTCTCCTCACCGCTTCATCTGAGCCAACTCTTCTGTTGCAAGCCCTTACACAGAATCCCAGCACACAGAAGGAGGGGTGAAGCATTTGTGGAGTGGTATGGGAGCTGGGGGGAGCAAGGCCCTTGTACTGTGGGTTCAGGTCCATGGAGTGGGCGCTGAGCATTCCCCAGGCTCTGGGGAAAAGAGCAGGGTAGGTACCTCGTCCTTTCCCAACAAACACACAGAGACCCAGCAATAAACCAGCTCCAAAATAAAATTGAATTTTGCCCCAGGAAAAACCTGCATTATGAAGTTTAGGAGCAGGATGACTCAGGTGTCCCAATCCACCTCAGCAAGTTTAGACTAATTTCCAGCTTTGACAGAAAACGCCTTTGTCCATCCTTTCAGCTCCCTGCAGCCATAGTCATGGGAAGCAAAATGCTCCTTAGAAACACTGGGAGCCCTGAGCCTCCAAGGCCTCTGTGCCATTGCTGTTTGCGCAGCTGCTTGGAGGGGTCACATGGCAGCACTGGGAACAGGCACTAAACGCAAATCCGTGTGGCTTCTTTCCATGGCTCTCCATGGTCCCATTCAAACCCAGCTGGGGATGGTGCTGGAAATCCAGTATGGATTGAAATGGGGCGGGTGGGTGAGTTATAGTATGCGCTTGGAACTTAGTTTGAAATCTTTACTTATCCCATCTTAGAAAATCAAGAAGCAACTTGAAAAGACATCTGGAGCTGATTAGAATTTCTAAAATAGTGTGACTTGAATCACTCACCTCAAGTTGTAGGAGAGGGTGGAGAGGGGAAGGATGAATCCTGATTTCCCAGAGTGGTGGGAGAAGGGGCTTAAGAAAACCAAAATGAGACAAAAAGGTGGTTGTATCTTCATGAGGTGCCAAACTCAGCCAATCTCCAGGTCAGTTGCACACATACATAATCCTCATTATATATTTCACCAACAGTTTCCACTCTGCCTCCAGACAATCACCCACCAGCCATTGATGTTCCTCACACGACAACCATGGAGTTCAGCAGCTCAGGAGTCACGGAGCACAAACCAAAAAGGGAATTGTGGCATCACCTCCCTCCTGTGGCTTCACCTGGGGCCAGAGGACCACTGCCCAGTGAAGGCACAGGTCTGGAGCCAGGGCAGCAGGGTGATTCCCCATACCTCATTTTGGGACTGAATCATAAACTCACACAATGGTTTGGGTTGTAAGGGGCCCTAAAGATCATCCAGTGCCACACTCTGCCATGGGCAGGGACATCTTCCACTCGATTAGGCTGCTTCAAACCCTGTCCAGCCTGGCCTTGGTAGGGTGCTGATGGAGAATTCACAGGCAGAAAATAGAAGTATTTCAGCACTGATAGTTTTGGGTCAGGAATTCTTCCTTTGTACCTCATGGCTTCAGTAGAGTTTGACTAAAATTGACACATTGAGTTCAGTTGCCCAAACACACACACGCGGCTGTTGCTGTCTGAGGTGCTACAAGCTGTCCATGAGATCCTTGGGGCTGGAAAACAGAATATAGGACCAGTGGGAATACTGCACCCTTCTAAAGATACAGCCAAAAGCAGAGGAGCTCCTGTTGCATACAACATGGAGAGAGATACCTCCAACTAGGCAACCACAAGAAGCCCCATGGCTGGTGAGCTGTCCCACTCCTCCTGTTTCGTTCACTGCCTTCCTGCAGCTGAGGCTTGGACACCATCCCCATGGCGAGGATTGGAACAGGATGGTCTTTAGAGTCCCATCCAACCCAAACCATCACATGGTTCCATGAGCTGACACACCTCATGCCATCTGTGGATGCTGAACCTGCCATGGTCACAGCCTCTCAAATGGGATTCCAGAAGAACTCACCAGGAGTTTGTTGGACAAACAAGGGGACAAAGTCACTCTGCTGTCTGAGGCAGCTGAGATGAGGATGACTCAGCCCTCCCAGTTCCCAGGCGCCTGAATTTGTGACATGAACAAATGCTGCAAAACACACTGGGATGCAGGTCCTGCTCCTGAGAGCACCTATTGATTTTATTCCAGTACATTGACGGATCTGCTATTGGGTCTGGCTGCGAATCCCATGGGAGCAGGTGGGTAGTGGTGGGTTATGAACAGAGGGATCTACGGTCTTCCAGTGTGAAACCAACTCACCTTACCCCTTCCAAGGGTGACATGAACAAAATAGAGCTCTCCCTTTCCTTCCAGCTCCTGTGGGGCTCCGGTTTCATTTGAGTCCACTCTTCCTCTGGACTCAAATGCACATAAAATCCAATTTGGCCTCTGAATTTTGCTTTATCCCACTGTAACAGAGAGAACAAATTTTTGGGTTGTCAGAACAGCAAGTTCAGATTGGATCAGATTGGACCAGATTGGCACAACTTGCATTCATGTCTTGGTTTGGAGCAGAGTCTTAGGCTGGACATTTAGTTAAGAATGGACCAGCACTTGGATCTTTGGCATTCAATATCCCAGGTTGGGAATGTCAGCCCACTTTGTGACAAAGCCCAGTCATGACTACCTTTTTCCCTCAGTTCTAAAACTGGTATTTTCCATTAACTTCCCTGTCTTGGTTTGGAAAGACAGGTGTCTGCTTAAGGAAGGCAGGAGCCTCCCCTGAAATGGGAAATGTAAACCCCCTCCCTCCAAATTGTTATAAAATTGGAATTAAGGGGGCTCTCAGGGAAAGATATGGGAGCAGCCATAACAGTTCTTTATTAGGGAAGAAAATAAAAATAAAATAAGCAATGCAGTAAATCAAAACAACACTGACAGAGTCAGAATATAACCTGATATCCTGTTGCTCAGGGTGTTGGTAGCAGTCCAGTTGGAATTGTGGCTGCTCCTCCTGGAGTGCCAGGTGTGATTCTGTTGGAGCAGTGATCCTGTAGAAGAGGTGAAGTCTTCCTGTGAAGATCCACTGGAAGAGGCAGATGCTTCCTCTAAGAATCCTGTGGAAAAAGCTGTGTTGTTATTCCAGAATCTTAAGATTATATCCAGGTAGGAATGCTTGGCTCCTCCCTCTGGGTGGAGCATCTCACAATGAGATGCTATAGTTCTTATCAGTCATGCAATGACGTTCCATAGCCTATTATTAGCAGATGTCTCCCAGGAGGGAGGATTGGTTGTGGAAGAGATAAGGAAAACTGCCTACTTTACAGAAGACAATTGCCATCCAGATGGCAAAGAGAATACATCTTGCTGGCAGTGAGGACACTTCCCTCAGATTAACAACAAATTAACAACAACTAGAACAACTAATTATTTTTATGCTCATAGTGGCTTCCAGAACTGATCTAAACTTGGGTGAAAGATCAGAGAGTTTATGTGAGCTCTTATTTATTGAGATCTGAGCAAGAACCCTTTGTGTCTTGGAGCGGGTGGAAGAAATAATGCAAGGGCAATAAATATTTGTTCTTTGCTTGCAAAGGAATTTCCCTGTAAGTTTCACTAGTCTCCTGAAATACCCTGACATGTTATTTTCTCTTTTCTCCTGTTGATTCTTGAAGCTGTCACTGTGACAGACAGAGGAAAGTGCTCTGCAAAGTCCTCCTCTCAACAGGGAAAGCTTTCTGCTGCCTTTTAGCTTTTTGTTTAATTTGTATTTTCATACCTTCTCTGTATTTTCTGTACCAGTTCTTCACTTCAGGAGGGAGATCACTTGTTTCCAGCCTGACTAACTCACAGGCTATCTGATTTTCTCATTATTGTGTGTTTCATAATTCTTCCCTCATATAACTCTGGAAGCAAGTTTTTGATCTGAGAATTAGGTGCTGAAAGCTAATAATGGGCTGGTTAAAAACTAGTTGTTTCGCTCTGTAAGGAAAATAAATAAATGAATAAAGATTAATAGCTGTGCTACTAAAACACAAAATACTAGTGGCTGTCTCAAAGCTGGTTGGTGAGAGAGGTATTTCTGTGAGCCACTGGAGTGGTCTGTGGAGATAATTCCTCAGATGGATCTGCTCCATACGTCTGGCTTCTCACAATGAGCAGATTATATTTCCTGTACGTTAATTAACCATCTGAAATGGGTTGAATATATTTATAAACCTATTCCAGATGCCTGAATTTCAGTTCAGGCTTCACTCAGACTGATTTTTTTTTTAAATCTTTGGGCACAGAAAAGCCACTTGATGCCTCTAAGTCTGGTTGCCAGATACGACAAAGAGTTTTGGAGATGATTCAGATCTTGGATGCTTCTCTTCATTCCAGGAGAAATCTCCACCAGAATGACAGAGGTCGGATGTGACACAAGGAGCAGGGCAAGGAGCAGGGATGAGCTGGGTGCTGGGGCTTGACAGCACAACACAAGACAGATTTCTTGTTGAGGGATTTCTCCTTATGAAGGACCTGAATAAATTAATGAATAAGATGAATGAATATCAGAGGTGTTTTGGATGCCCTGGTTAACAGCTTGTGTGTGGACTTGATACAATGTCTGCTACAAAAGAAAGCTGTAGTGTGGGGATAAGAGAGAGCCTGAAATTTAATTTTTTACTATCCCAAAATATTACAGTGTTGTCTACTGTGTTGTGGGGACTGAAGGTGTGTCAAGGTGGATGTGGCAGGACCAGGAGATCATCTCTTAGAGGGGTCTTTCCTTCCTGTCTGTAAGGTGCCCATGGACATTCCTGTGGGATCCAAACCTCTAACTGAGGATTTACTTTAGCATTTCTCTTTTCTTCACAGTCAGGCTCAATATCCCTTATTTCTACAAGCACAATAAGGGGAAATTCTAAGGGACTGGAAAAAAAATCCAGTAGCTTTGGAATTGAGACAGACCCCTCTGCATTGTCAAAATGGAAATGATTCTTTTTGTGTTCATTGCAAGACCATGAAATACCATTTCATCTCTGCTCAAGTGAGTAAAAAGTATAAGATGGAAGGTACAGAAGGGGAATTGAGAGAAAGAAATTGCTTATTCCTTGTGATCTGGGATCCCATGGAGTATGTGGGGAAATGCAATGTGGGGTTGAATGTGTGGTATAACTGTAGGAGCCCTTTTGGCTCCTGCATCTCCACTGCATCCCTGCTCTGCTGAGACCTCCCTGCTCTGCTGCCTCATCCCAGCTGAGGACCTGGAGCTGCTGGAGAGAGTCCAGAGGAGGTACCAGGACCATCAGAGGGATGGAGCAGCTCTGCTGGGAGGAAAGGCTGGGAGAGCTGGGATTGTTCAGCTGGAGAAGAGACCAAGGTGACTTCAGGCCTTCCAGTGCCTGAAGAGAGCGTGCAAAAAAGATGGAGAGAGACAATTTACAGGGAATGGAGAGACAGGACAGGGGAGGAAAGGCTTCCCACTACCAGAAGACAGGTTTAGATGGGATATTGGGAAGGAACTCTTCCCTGGAGGATAGGGAGGCCCTGGCACAGGGTGCCCAGGGAAGCTGTGGCTGCCCCTGGATCCCTGGCAAGGACAGGTTGGACAGGGCTTGGAGCAGCCTGGGATAGTGGAAGGTGTCCCAGCACGCGGCAGGGGGTGGGACTGGATGGTATTTAAGGTCCCTGCCAAAATGAACCATTCTGTGATTCTGTGATTCAAAGGAAAAACTCAAGCTCTCCTGGCAGCCAGAAGGAAGTTGATTAATACAACATCCCCATTAGAAATGGCTCAGTCCTTTTCCAGGTAGGTGAGAAAGAGCTGATTTCCCCCTACCACTGAGGGTTGTGGGAAGTAAGAGACAAAACTTTCCAGTATCAGGCAAAGAAGCTTTTTTCCAGGGGCTCTCTCCCAAGAACTCAATTCACAGGTGCCAAACCACTTCCTCTGAAACCGCGGCTGGAGATAATTAGAGAGCGTTTAAAGCAGAGCATCCAACTTCCCCAAGCTCATGTGGTGCTCCCACCCAGGATGGCAATTCTGCAGTTTCTATAGGTAGATTTTTGCTGGGAGATTTAATGAAGTCACGGCAGAGAAACTGCAGGGCATTAGTTACAGGGCTAAGGAAACAAATCTCACAGCATAATCCTGAGGTGCCTTTAATGTTCTAATTAAACCTATATATAGAAACTGCAGGCAGGAAAATTTGTGTGAAAAGTTTGTCATCTGCTGAGTATTTTTCCATCCCTTCCCCAACCCCACCTCTCTTAACCCAGAGAGGGGCTGAAAAAGATCCTTCACATTGATTTTGATGGAGAAAGAGAGAGAAATGCCAGGCAAATAGAGATCAGCAACATTTCCATTCCCTGGGCCCTTCGGAAAGACACAGCCCTGCCAATGTGTGCTGATAAGGCTGACTTCTGGCCTGATACAGCCAGGCCAGGCCAAGCCACACAAGGAGTTGAGCATTAGGAGCCTCAGATTTTTCTCCTCTAATTGAAAGGTGGGGCTGGAGATGGGACAATAAATGTGAGGAACTAGGAAATCACAGAGACTATCTGAGACAATTAGTGTTCAGCAAAGGATGGCAGTGGGACAGGAGAACCTCACTGCCTTCCCATTTAGGAAGGGTCACAGGAGACAGATGAGAAAGGAGGACAAAATCCTGCTGTCTTTTGCCACTTAGCAAAGACATCAAAGTGATGGATGATGAATCAGAGATTAAGAGAATTGTTTAGGTTGGAAGAAACCTCTAAGATTATCTAGTCAAACCACTGCCCCAGCACTGCCAAGGCCACCCATGTCCCCCAGTGGCACATCCATATGGCTTTTAAATCTCTCCAGGGAGGGTGAGGCAGTGACTTCCCCATTGCCTTGGGCATCCTGTTCCAGGGCTTGACAACCCTTTCAGTGAGGACATTTTTTTCTAATGTTTAATCTAAACCTCCATAGGTGTGACTAGAGGCCATTTTATGTTATCCTAGTCAGGACATGAATTTGGGAGACAAAAGACCCCTTGAAGCAGAAGAGGGTGTTGGGTGAGTGCTGCTGAGACAACAAGGCCATCCCAGGATCCCAGTGGCTGCAAGGACGTGCTGTTGCTCAAGCTGTTACACTTTTAAGTCTTTCATAAATGGTCCTTCTCCCTACAATTTACCATTTGTGTTTTGAGCTTGTCTCCACCATGCATTAGACACAGAAGTTCTCATGGAAACAGCACAGGAACATACAGGGAGGTGGCACTTAAGGTTTATGCAACACAGGGAGGCTGGATTGAATTTAAAGTGCAAATCCTGAAGAAAGGAATCCCAGTGTTAACAGAAACCTCTTTCAATCATATCAAACATTACCCCAAACTAGGTTTTTGTCACTTGGAAGAAATGCATCTGCTTTGGCAGAACTCTCACTATTAGTAACAACCCAGTTTGGGGTCCAGCTTCCTGTGGGAGCTCCCTGGATTATCCATGCAGTGACAGACACTTCAATGTGATCCTATTCCATCACAGCAGGACTGTCTGAGATCTCTTTCTCCTTTCTTTCATTCCCTTCACAAGGTCTGCTTGGAGCTAACAGCCAGGGGTATCTTTATCCCTCTTTTATCCCTCAGGCAGCAGAGGGAAGGGCCAAGCCTGCTGATGCGGAGGCGAACTGAGATGTTCATTACCACCCTCTCCATGCCAAAGGAGCCCCTCCCACATCAGGAATAAGTCTATGATTAGCTTGGAGAGTAAAGCACTTTTAATTAAGGATTAAAATTCATCAGGTCATTTGCCTCATCTTATTTGTAAGCAATAGGCATTTTCTGCTGGCACCACCATTTTTCCTGGTTCTTCTCTCTAAACCTCTCATTTGGGCTGAGAATAGGGCTGAGCATGGGTGGTGGAACCAGGACATCATATCCACGTTATCCAAGACAATGCACTGCAATTTGGTGGTTGTTACATGCAAATCCTCTCTCAGAAACAGCCATGGAAGCTGGGACAGCATCTTGCTTTCCTTCCAGCCTTCCAAGCATTGTGGCAGCTGCAAGGATCCCACCCAGGAAATCTCAGCAGATGATTGCCCTTAGGTCCCATATAAGCCCTTTGCTTTGCTCTGAAAACATTTAGGGGGCTCAGGAAAGCCAGAAGCACAATTCCTGACACTTTCCTGCCTTACACAGTCTTGGGAGGTAGTTAGATGGGACATTAGGAAGAAATTCTTTCCTATGAAGGTGGCAAGGCCCTGGCAAGGTTGCCCAGAGAAGCTTTGGCTGCCCCATCCCCAGAAGTGCCAAAGGCCAGGTGGGAGAGCGCTTGGACTTTAATGTCCCTTCCCACCCAAACCATTGTAGGATTCTATAATTCTAAAATTAGGACAGGTCTTATAAACCACAGCCATGAGATTGTTTGGGAAGCCTGAGGAAAACAAACACAATTCTACAGTGCCCAAGAAACCTTCAGAGAACTTTGACGTTTGAATTTAAAACTAAATTATACCTGTTTGTCCTAGGGTGACATTATGATGCTTGTATCCCAAATCATCTCTTCTGATATGCTGGATATTATACTCTGTACCTTCAAGACTGGCTCTGAAAAATGAAGTTTGTTTTGTTATCAGCCTGCTCACTCCCACACAGATGGCAAGACACAGACTACATAGGGCTGCTTTTGGTTTTTTTTGCTCTCTTTCGCTTCTTGCCCTTGCTTTGCTCTTGCTCCTGCCTTTCTCTCTTGCTTTTGCTTGTTAGCTAGTTTAGATAGGCAATCCGAATTTTTTCCTGGACTGTTTTGTTTTGTTTTGTTNGGGGGGGGTGTTGCCTGTTAAATAAACAGGTTCTTTCCACTTCTCTCTGAGGAATTCTTCCCGAACCTTTTGGGGGGAGGGGCTGTGTGAGTTGGCTTTTCTGAAGGGCCCCTTTGGGGGTTTTCTCCCAAATTTGCCCTAAACTAGGACACTAGTTTTACTCCTTTTTTGTTATCAAGCTGCAAATGGATCAAGCCCCCCAGCCTTTCTGCAGTGCCCTGCTGTGAGACATGGGCTGGTGCTGCACATATTGTCAAGGAACACAAGGGTCTCAAGGGCTCCTTGCTACCTAGGACTTTCCCAATTACTGTCATAAAACCAGGGAAAGGCAGGAGGCACACCTGGGGCTGTTCCCTCTATTCTGGATATGCTCTTAGAAAAGCTTTTTGTGGAGCAGCTGGCTCCTACCCACGTCTTTTATTCCCAATGACTTCCCATATACTCATGTTAGCTGACAAAACTGCTGGTGCAGCTCTTTCTCCTCTTCCCCAGGATTATTATTTTTCTTTATTGTCATTATTACTAAGGACACAACATGATTTATTTTCTGTAAAACAAGCCATGTAATAGTCAAGGAAAATTGAAAGGGCTGGGTTAGGAAGAGACATTAAAATATATTTTGAAAATGAAATATGAATGAAATATGAATATGAAAATGAAAGATCATAAGCAGTTTCTTGGCAGACCTAATGTCTTTTAGGGCTGTTCTTTGGGAATAGCAATTCCAGGCAGGGACTCTGGAAAAAACTAGAGTGCATTGATAGAATGAGAAGCTGTATCAGAATGGATATGCATAAGTTGGGCAGATTAATATTTAATGAACAGTGAAGCCTGCTATCCCTAATCATGGAGTGCCTGGGATTTGCAAAGTGACTAATTTTAAAGTATTTTGTATGGAATTATTCATGCGTTAAAAAGTACACTACTCTCTTGCAGTGAAACGGAATTAAAATCAACAAAATTTAGTCATCAAAATGTCAGGTGTCAGGTCCAGCTGAGACAAGAGGACGAGGGTATCGCTCTTGTTGAAGGACACGGTGGAGCTGGAAATGTCAGGATTAGGGCACACAGCTTCCTGCAGGGAGGAATGGCCTCATTCTAGTGGGTTTTCTTGGGAACCCAGAGCAGATAGGTAATTTTTTTTTCTTTTCAAAGCAAGGAAGATCCAGGAGAATAAACAGGACCAGCAAGAGCTCCAGAGCAGGAAAATTATGTGGCTGGATGAAAAGGCAACACAAGGATTCAGGTACTGGGCCAGGAGCAGGGCTGGGTCAAAACCAGTGACATCACTTGAGTGACATCTCTGACATCACTGTCATAGTCTTTATTTTTGTTTGTATTTTGCTTTGAATGATGTCTTCAGACTTCCTTGTTGATCCAGAGATTAATGACACTTTACTTTGGCTTGAACAAATGTTTTTTTGGACCTCAGCTCAGACAATTCTCCTGGCACTTCTTTGTCTTTTCCTCACTGGTTTCTGATGAAAGGAGACTGTTCCAAAGAAAATGTCCTTTTCACTTGGAAAATGGGGTTTCAGCTTGGAGTGGGGAGGAAAGATTTTTTTTTTCCCCTGCCGTCTTTTAAAGGTTTCCACTTTTTCCCTGACAGAAAACAGTTTGTTGAAGTTATTGTGTCTTTTTGAAAGCCATTGTTTAACCCAAACATGGATTTTGTGAAAATGCAGGAGGTAGAGGAGGCTGAGCCTTCCTTGCCACACAATCTGTGAACAAAATAAATTCATTGGTTATTGAGAGAGGAGATAGAAGAAACCACATTAAAGGTGTTTACAGCTATTTGAGTGCTACTAATTGCACCAAAGAGCGTTCAGGAGAGGAGAGATAAATTCATCAATAAAGGTATGGGAAAGGCAGCAGGGGTGGGACAAAGGGAGATGCATTTCCTCTCTCTGCCCGGAGCTGAGCCAAGGCCAGGTGCCTGCAGGGGCAGTGATGGGTCCCAGCTCCTGGGAAGGCGCCGGTGGCAAACACGGCCCCCAGGAATGAGAAAATCTCACCTGCGGTCATAGCTGTTACCCTGGAAGAGAAATGAGTTTTGCTGATCAGGAGGGAGGAAAAGAAGGTGGGAATGCTGAGGATCTGCAGCCTCTCCCTGGGTTTACATGGAAGCAGTTGGAACAGATGTATTTTGTTATTTTTGGAACAGAATGTTGACTCAGAAATCAATTTATCCTTTCTCTGCCTAAATTAAAACAAAAGGTGAACCAGAAAATGAGGAGAAAGCATTTCATATCAGTTTGAGAAAAATGTATTTTTTTTTTTTTCTTTGATTAATTTTGTTGTGGACTGGGCAAGGATTTAGAACTGAGCCTGTCCAAAGGTTATTTATTCTTCCCTCATCATTTTTTTTAGATTCCTGAAAAGGAAGATCCATTATTTTCACAGCAGTTATTCTAACTACAGCTAGAAAAAGCCATGTTAAGTCCTAATTTGAATATTAAACATAATAAAAGACTTTTCTACATTGCAAATTGTCGTCTTATCTGCCTGCCCATAAATGTCAGTGTATTAATGGTCATGATTTGTCTCAGAGGTAGGAAATAGCTTTTTCCTCTCACTGCCTTTTTTGAGCAATGGGGAATCAAGCACAGCAGGTCATGCCCATACAACCAGGCAAAAAAGTTCCTGCTACACTTTTGCTTCAACTTCAGTTGAAAATCCAATCCCTTCTGGCCAACTGATTATTTCTGCTCTTAAATACAATCTTTAAATCAATAAATGTTATCTAGAAACAGAAACAACCAGATATATATTTTTAAAGTCTTTAATTTACTAAACACACAAGCCAGGAGAAAATTGGAGAAATTATTAGAGTGTGATAAATATGAAGCTGCTTTTGTTTTTTTAATAGCTGGAGAGACAAGGAATTGGAAACTTGATGTTTTCTAGTGATGTGGAGAAAATGTTCATCTGAGTGTTTGGGTACTGCCAGATTCTCACATCCTTGTGCTTGGCCAAGGCTTTTGAAAACACTGACATCCCTGCCATCAAGGCTCTCTAGCTCTGAAAACTCCTGCTCCATGTGATAAGTTTCCATGGACTTTGTGCAGGCTAATGGCCTTTGATTTGATTTAAAGTCCATCTCTCGGTGACTGCATCTTTTAGAGATGCACAAAAGGATGGCTCCTCCACACACTCCATGAAGTATTGTACCTTAGGAAATTCCTTGGGAAACACATGCATGAATAATGGAAATAAAGGTATTAAAGACCAAAAGTCACAGGGCGAAAAAAAAAAAAAAGCTAAAGAGAAATAAAAATGAAAAGAAAGAACATGCAATTTTTCACTCCCTTGGCCAGACCAAAATCTGGGTTAGGGACAATTGGAAATCATTGTTTTTGTAAAAAAAATTAAGCAAAATTCATAAATGTTAGACCTGAGCATTACTGCGAAACAGGCAGGGAGATGTGAAACTTGCCCATTTTTGTGGTGTGTGACATTTCTGAACTTGCCAGGTACACAAAAGATAGTTTTCTGTGCTTTCCACGGGCATTTTTCTAATTTGCACTGCTGGCTAGAAGTGCCCCACAGGTTCAGCTTTTCAGCTGAAAATAAGGATTTAAAGAAACAGAATGTACCCCTGAACGGACTGATTTTGTCAAGAAGAAGATTAAAGTGGAAATTGAAATTTCTTCCATCTGCTTTTAATGAATTCAGGTGGAGAACAGAACAGCTGTGTCTGGAAGGGGCCCCACAAGCCACTCTGGGCTGAAGCATTTCAAGGTTTGTCAACACTTGTCACACTCTTTGAAGGCTTTATTTAGTGGGTGATTTCAGCTTGTTCCCTGTGCTGGAAGATCCCAAGGTGTGCTCCGGGATGTGTGAACCAGGAGCAGCAGGAAATGCAGCAGGTTGTGTGAGCAGAGCTTTGACTGCTGCTGAGGGCCACGGGGCCCCTCATGCCCACATCTGAATGTCCCTCCCAAGAAGATGCTGTTGACCCTTTCCTTGTCCCTGCTTTCTTCTGCATCCATACTGCTTTCTCTCCTATTCCTTCCTGTATCCAGAAAAGGATGAAAACCCCATTTGTGGATTTGTTAGGAACTTGCTGAACACAACTCTGTGAAACCCTCCTGAGTGTGAATGAGCAACACCTCCCAAGGTGTTGTTTTGAGGCCTTTGCTCCTCTACCTCCTCCATCACGTTGATCCCTCTACTGCTCTGGAGAAAGGTGGGAGGGAGATGTAACATTTCCATGGCTGTGGAGGTCCAGCACAGGACACTTGGAATTCCAAGAAGAGCCACAGCTGGAGTTGGGATGGGAAGAGGACATGGCAGCTGCCTCTGCTCGCAGCTCTGTGTGGCTGGCACAGCCCAGATTCCCCCCTTTCCTCCCTGCCAGGAGGAAAGGCAGAGTCCTTTCCCCCAGAAAAACTCTTGGTTCTGCAGAGTCTCAGTGCTGCCATTGGCCTGGCAAAGAGACAGAAGCACTGGGTTAATGTCTTGGTTTGAAAGACAGGTACCTGCCAGCAAAAGCTGGAATCTCCCTTTGAATAGAGAATGTAAACCCCCTCCCTCAGATTATTATAATTTTGTAGTTGGAGGCTCTCAGGCAAAGATTTGGGAGTGGGAATAACAGTTCTTTACTAGGAATATTAGACAAAGCAAAGACAAATACAAATGTAATAGCACTAAGAGACAAGCAAAAACAAAGAAACAACAAAACCTCAGAAAATGCCCTGACAGAGTCAGGGATGTGACCTGACACCCTGGGAATCAGGGCAGTGAAAGCAGTCCAGATGAAATCCTCCTTGAGCAGTAAATGCAGTTCTATGAAGTGAAAATAGTCCTGTAGGAAAGTCCGATGGTGACGAAAATGTGTTCAGTCTTCCTCTGTAGAGAAATCCAGTAGAGAGAGAGAAAACAAGCAGGGTCCCCTGGTACTCCAGTCCTTTCGGAGCCGTGTCCTCGGACCAAACTGTCCTCTTCACTGCTGTTCCCCCGGAGAAACCTGCTGCCTCCTTTGTTTAAGTCAAGTATCCATAAAGTACCCAGCAATTAGTTACCTAGCAAACCACCAGGAAAAAATTCCACAAACACAAAAGAAACAGATCCAACCCCCAGCAGTTAATTAAAGATCCAAGAACATAATTGCAATTAAACCCAAACAAAGTGCTGAATCATAACAGCAAATTGCCTGGAGATGGGGGAAAGGCTGCTTTGCTTTGGCTTGTTTTTCTCAGAAAGGCTGAGGAGGCACAGGCAGTGAAGCGAATGCTGCAACAAGGACATGCCACTGTCAAAAGTGTTTAACTGCTGAATAAAAGATAAGGGGATGGATAAAGCCAGGATTGGGAGCAGCATGGTTGCTCAAGCCAATTTATGTTGGTTTCACTCTAGGAAAATCCCAGGGGTCTGGGAAGTGTCTTGCATCTGGCAAATGTCTTTCCAACTTGGCTGGAAGTCTTCCCCAATTGGGGCAGCCCCACTGATCCATCCCACTCCTAATTCCCTATCCCACTGCTGCAAACCCATTCTGGAGTGGTCTAATGGCCAGAGCACCTCCTTGGGCTCCTTGGGCTTCACCAGAATCCATGCCAAGGATGTGTTCCCAAGGGATCTGCAAAAAGGACATGGGATTTGCTCTGCAGCCTGCCAGATCTTCAAGAAAAACCTCATGGATACATCAGGGACCACCAGAAAATGAACCTGTGGGGCATCTCTGTCCTGTGCCTGGCCAGCAATGCCCCAAAGGGTGCATGGAGGAAGTTTTGGCACCTTCCCACTCCACTACACATTTTCTGCAATCCTTGTTTGCAGCAGACCCATCTATTCACTCATTCCAGGGCTGCTTTCTGTGGAGCTGCTCCAGTGTATCCCACTGAAGGCATAAAGGTGAAAGAAGCCAGTGAATTATAAGGTCCCCAACAGCAGGACTCAGCAAGTGGCTGCCGTTAATCTTCCCTTTGCTACTCAGTTTTTGTTCTGCCTGTAATAAATCCCTGTGCCCTTTGCTGTTCAAGCTGCAGCCTCGCTACTGAAAAAGGGAGGGGGGGCGGGGGGTGTGGGGAAACACTGGAGATTGCTACGTGCAGAAATAAAATCAGGGATTCACGTCTTGGGCTGGCCAATACTTCTCCTTATCGAGATTTGAGCCTTTGCGTGATCAGTCGGTGTTAAATGAAATGCCAGGGGAACTCAGGCTGAACCACAACAGATTGGAAAAACTGCTGGATTAATGCAGGAAATGGGGCAGATGGTGCTCTGTGTTTTCTTTGAGCAGGGTAGAATGGGCATTCGGAGACGTGATGTGACGTTGCTTCCAAATCTGGAGTAGCAGTGAGCTGGGAATTTGTTAATGAAAGACTTTTCCCCTAATGCCACCTCTGTGGATTTACAGCTACTTGTGGTAAAGACAATATTCATAATAAAACTTAGGAAAAAAGAAAATCTCATCATATCTTCTATTTGCTTTGATATGAGCAAAATAATAATTACCATTTCATTTCACAATTTCTTCCAATCTGGGGATGTGTATAAAACAGAAGTTAAAAATATTGAAAAGTACTAAGAGAACACAGTACTTGGCAGCACTTGAATTTCTGCACTTCTGTGCAGATTCTTCATTTGTGAAAAATTCTGGATTTTTGACTATTCACCTGCACCAGAAGCAGGGAAAAAAAAAAAAGAAAAAAAAAAGGAAATTCAGAAAAAAATGGCTTGAGGGCTTTGCTGCAGAGAAGTAAAGCAGCAGATCTTCTGATGGTGAGAACAGCTGTGTCCTGGTGACAAGTCAAACTTCCTAATGATCCCTCCCATTTCCCTGGTCCCTCTGCTCACACGCTGCTGGGATTCACTTCCTGTGGCTCAACAAACCCCTAATCACAGAGCTGATTTCATGGCTGGGGGTTATTTAATGGGTAGTCCTGATTCCTGCTGGCAACAAGCTAACTTTATACTGCTCGCCAGGCTTGGGAGCACTGAGGAGAGTGCAGAGTTCCATGTGCTGCCAGGCAGAAGCTCTGTGAGACTGGCTTTGTGTCACTGGGGATCACAACCCTGTGGAGATGTTGTTGGAGCAGAGCTCGTGCCTGGTGCTACAGAAGATGCAGGTGGGCATGGAGAGACCATAAATGTTGTGGCACAGGTGACGTGCATTCAGAGGGATAATGCACCAACAGATAGAGCTGGAAAATGGAAAGCTTTTGACACCACACACTCTGCCCTCACCCCTGCCTTTACTTCTTCAGGGCTGTAAATGTTACTGGCTCTTTACAGCCATACAAACAACCAGTTCTGTCTTTGAGGCTGTAAAGGATCCTCTCTGCATGAATTAAAGTCAAGGGGGAAAAATTAATGCCAAGCCACACCATCCACCAGAGCAGGAACTGAGGCTTTGATGGCTTGGGGAAGGCACTGGAGTGGTCTCCTCACAATTAAAAGACTTGAGACCTTACCAGCATAGCTCCCACCTGGGGCATGGCCTGTTGCTCCTTCCAGCATGGCTCCAGAGAGACCCACCAGTGGGACACAAATATAGAATGAACGGATTCGTTAAGGCTGGAAAACACCTCCAGGATAATCAGTTCCAACCATTGATTGAATAAACCACATGCTCTGTCTGCTTGCTTTTTGAGCACCTGAAGGGATGGTGACTCCACTCCTTTTCCAGGGCTTGACAACCCTTTCTGTGAAGAAATTTTCCATAATATCCAATCTGAACCTCTCCTGGCACAGCTTGAGGCTGTTTCCTCTTGTTCTGTTGTTTCCTGGGAGCAGAGCCCGACCCCCCTCCCCAGCTGTCCCCTCCTGTCAGGAGTTGTGCAGAGCCAGAAGGGCCCCCCTGAGCCTCCTTTTCTCCAGGCTGACCCCTTTCCAGCTACCTCAGCTGCTCCTGGGGCTCCAGCCCCTTCCCAGCTCTGTTCCCTTCCCTGGACACATTCCAGCCCCTCAAGGTCTTTCTTGTTGTGAGGAGCACAAAACTGGATACGTGATTTGAGATGCAGCCCCACCAGTGCTGAGTTCAAGCTGCCTGAGACTGGTGGAACTGAGGGGTTGGGCCTGTTGAGAAACCCGTGGAAATTAGACCAAGCAGGATTAATCCTAGACTCTGTAACTCCTGGGCCTTGGTTTCTTCAAGCAGCACATGAATGGTTTCTACCTGGATCTTGAAAATTTCCATCAGGATTCATGGGAAAGGAGGTTTTTAACACCACGCTTTATTTGACTATGGTGGGAGAAACCAAGACCGATGGGCTTCTTCCCACCATATTCCCAGGATGAAATACCAAAGCATTTCCTTTGAGGACAGCTGTATTTTTCCATAGCTCCACTCTGCAAATGCTGTGGATTGGTCTAGAAACCCTCATGATGGGAAGAAACTTGGGCAGGTTGATTTTGACACAGTAGAACTTTTTTTGGCATGAAAAATAATTCCATTTTTGAGCAATTCTCTTTTTTAATTTCCAGCAGACAAGGAGTCACAACAAAGTAGCATTGAGTAGGAGTTGAATATAAAAAACAGACTCCTGCAGAGGGATGAAAGATGTGAACTTAATGAACTTATAGTCTCAATCATATAAAACTGAACAAGAGAGCAATGTGTTTTCTCAAGTGACAGTTGTGTCACTGTTCCCAAATGTTATTTTTTGTTCCAACTATGCTAGCTGGGGTAATAAAAGATATGACTTTGCTCCCCATACTTTGCCCAGCTGATTTTTTTTCAAATACCAAATCCTGTTTCGTGTCCTCAGTAGATGCAGAATTACCCAGAGTTGCCCCCAGTTGCAAGTGTAAATCTGTTAGAAATGGTTTATAGTAACATACAGGCTTGGCTACCACAGCACAGTGAAAATGTTTTCAAAAATGGTGTAGACTTACTCCCACAGAATGAAAATCCTTGGTCTCCTTGTTCCATTTACATCTTACACTGTTATATTGACTCTGGTATTTTTGATACATTTTGTAGGATGTACTGAAGGGATTTTTAATATACTCAGATGTTGAAGACTGCTGAATGTTTCACATTTTTTAATTTACCCAAACCTTTAGACATTATTATAAAAAACCTGTGTGATATTTCTGAGGCAAATGCCAGAAATTTCAAAATTCCGTAAGTGCATTTTCAATTGATGGTGAAAAGCCAGAGAAGGGATTTGAGACTTCCACAGCATCAGACCCTTCTGCTCCGATGTGACAATGGGAATTGCCCGTGATTTCCTATAAGGGCATTCACAGTAGATCCGTCTGCTGCTCTGCCCAAAAGCAAACATGAGCCCTTTCTTCAATTTCTTGCAAATTGCTGCATCCCAGCAACTAGTTGTGGGTCCTTTGTGTAAAGAGAAGAGAAACCAGCTGTTTAAATCCCAGAATGGCTTGGGTTGGAAGAGACATTGAATGGCATCAGTCTCACCCCTTGCTATGGGCAGAGACACCTTCCACTCTCCCAGGTTGCTCCAAGCCCCATCCAGCCTGGCCTCGAGGGTGAGGATGTGCATCCAAATTCATTGATGGGGGTGTGGACCCCACTCCCATCTCTGCCCTATCCCTGTGAGGCAGCACAGCTGGGCAAACGAAAGAGTTAAATGAGCAGCTTGTAAAGAAAATTTCTATGTTTGTGTATTTTTCCTTAATTTACACCCTCACCAGAGGGTGCAGGTCTAGAGCTGATGACACAGAGTTAAGAAGTAGAAACTTTTTAGCTGTGTTTTGACCTTCATGAGAGAAAAGATGGTAACACTGGGGAGTGGTGGGGTGGGGGGGTGACATCCTTTGTAGGAAAACAAATGGCAAAGCTGACAGTGAACTGTTTTTCTCCAGGTGCATTATTAATGTTGACATAGGAAGAGACATTCCTGGGAAATTTGTTATTACTGAAATAACTCCTGCTTCTCCCCCCTCCCCACAGCCCTTAGACAGGGGTCTAGGCCAAGGGCAGCAATCTTTGGGACTCCAGGGAAAACAAGCTTAGAGGTTACAAGAGAATTTCTCCTTTCATTAACTCCCAACTCCAAAATCTCCAGCTTTGCTTCTGGAGTCCAGCCACTCTGTGCCTTTGTGAGTCACAGCTGGTGACAGGAGTTCAGAGGGGTCACAGTGGGCTGTGGCAGCACTGACACCCCCCGTCTGCAGCAGGGGATGGATGGATGTGCCTAAGCCTCCTGTAATTGGCTTTGGAGAAAACCAGCACTGCCCAGAGAGTGCCACCAACTAAAGCCAAATGAATATTTCCATCTGCAGCTTTGCCATCATCTACAACTCCTTGGGACAGAGGAGTGGCTCATTTCATTGCCAGGGAGGTAATTTGGGGAAAAATTTCCCTTTTACCTCCCACTGTATCTTCCTCATTTATGCAGTGGAGCTCGGATGCTTGGATATTCCCTGGAGCTCTGAGGATTTTACTTCTGGAAGGTGCACACTTTCACTCAGGGATGATTTTTTTTGGTCATTCATTACTTTGGGTGAGGATTATTTTCTTACAAGGTTCCTTTTGCCTTCTGCTTTATATACAGTGTTGGTTTCTCAACGCTGCTAATAGATTTGTCTGGAGTGGTACAGGACCAGAAAGGGGCAAATCCTGCCCTAGTGGGAGAACACATCTCTCTGTGTCACATCTCCCCCCAACTCTGGGGTGCCCAATGCCGACCACTCCGGGCTTTTTCCTTTGCAAGCACTACCACCTAGTGCAGTGCACTGGAACTTCATGTTTTCCCCTTGGATTTTATCACGCAATTGCAATCAATTGGTAGAGCTGGTGGAATAATTGGTGCTTAATGAGTTAGCCACTGTTGCGAGGTGTTTGTTTTTCTTAACCACTGCAAGCAGTTCTCAAAGGGAGCATGATTTCCACAGCCAGGCAATGGGTTCATTGTGTCCAAAAGGGAATTTGCAAAGCGGCTGCTCTGGCTGTTCTTAAGGAGAGACCTTTCTTTGGATTTTGAAGTGGACTTAGTCCCTGTCTAGGCAGGCAGGATAAAATCACAGAATGCTGGACTGGTTTGAGTGGGAAGGGACCATAGAACCCATCCAGTGCCACCCCTGCCTTGGGCAAGGGAGGACACCTTCCACTATCCCAGGTTGTTCCCCATCCAGCCTGGCCTTGGACACTTCCAGGAATGGTACAGGCACAATTTCTCTGAGAAACTGTTCCAGTGTCTCACCACTCTTACAGGGAAGAATTTCTTCCTGATATCTACTCTAAACCATGGGTAGCCATGAACAAAAGCAAAGGAAAGGGAAAATCCTCCCCTCCTGGGAGGTTTGTTTGTGAACCTCACACCAAGTGAGTCAAGGCTGTGGACATTTCCCAAGGGAACTGGAGAGCTGAGCAGAGCCTTCATATGGAAAACCTTCTCCTCTGATGCTTCCCTGCCTGTTTACCCTTCCAAGCTCTCCATGTTTCTCAATCTGGCTCATTTTTCATGTGTTCCAAAGGGATGCAGCACTGGCCTGGTATGCAGGAGGTCTCTGCTCCTCAGACAGCACTGACTCCTGCTCCCAGGGCCCCACTGCTGGATCATCTGTAGGAAGTGGAAGGTGCAAACAGAGGTTCCTTGGCTTTTCCGTACCTGAGGAGTGTCTCAGAGTTTGTCTGGATCATGCCATGATTTTTACAACCTGCTTTTCTTTCCAGGGTGCTGGCATTTCTCCCAAAATTAGAGAAAGAGGAAGCAATGTGACTGTTACCTCCAGGTGAGGTAGCTTTACATTTTGGTTTGCCTTGAGATACTCCTCCAACACTGGTTTTGAATACAGGCTGATTTTCCCAAATATGAAGATATATATGAAGACAATTCCAGACTTTGTGGAGATCTGCCTGCTAAGACATGATGTAAAGCCATGGCATGTGCCCCTGTTGGTCCTCAAGCCAGAGCATCCTGTTTATGGTCACAACTTGAGCATAGAACCACAGAGCCATTTCAGTTGGAAATTATCTGTAAGATCATCAGATCCAATTGCCTGCCACGTTTTGTGGGAATGAATGATGAACAGAGAACTCCAGGTGGTGGTAATGTGAGTCCTCAGCTACCTGAGCATTACTCCATCCCTACCACTCGCTCACAGTCAAGCAGAAGTTTGAAACAGAGGAAATAAAATTGTATTATTCCAGGCAGAGCTAATTTCGTGAAAAATACATTGTCTTTCCATGGCTTCAGTGAAAATATATTGGTTTCTGCCAGATTAAATTAGAAGTCATCTATTCTTAGAGCATGTGAGGAACTGATATAAGAGGGGAGTGGATATGAGAGACTTCAAATCTCTTGCAGGGACTGAATTAACTGACTGCAGCCCTTTGCCTGCAAAGGAAATTAAGTAGTGTTTCCTCCTGCTAAACATGCACTGTAAAATAATCATATGAAAACACTAAAATATTCATTTATTTACAATCTGAGCTAAGGAATTACTGGTTTGCTTTGCTTCTGTTTGACAGGCATAGTTTTGTATTAAAAGGTGAACCAAATGAGTATAACTATTACCTACCTTAAAAACAGAAATAATTTTTGATGAAACAGGAAGTTGTATTCAACAACAACAAAAAAAGTTTCTGTTTAATTTAAAAGGCCTTAAAATTCTGGGTTTGTCTGGTTTTCCCAATATTGTATCACGGCAGTTTCTGAGCTGAAAGCACTGCAATGAGAAAGCAAGACACTTTATTTTGCAAGTGTCCAGACAAAGAATCTTCACTTTTCCAGTTTTTCTACCATTTCTTTTGAGCTGAACTCATCAAATCCTCATAAATCTTTGGGGCTGTCGAAAAGGAGTCAATGTCTCTTTTTAACCCTTTTCAAACTTTAAAAAGATGAATAAACCCCCATTTGCTAAAAGGTGGTTGTGTTGATCAAAGACTTGTATCATTCTGTTGGCATTGGCTTTGCTACCAGACAGTCCCAAATACATCTTTTTGAAAAATAAATGGGCTTGGATTAACTCAGTTTGGATGCTCTTGAACTGCAGTTAAGTCTCCTTGTGGTTTACTCTCTGACACCAAATTAACCTTCCTCTAAGCAAGGCATTTATATTCTGGAGTAAATGCACTCTCACACAGAGTTGTTCTGCAATTAGATGAACTTATATTTGGTCTCAGCATAACAAGAGCAAGTGTGGAGAGCACAGGATGAGCAGAGGATTAACAGCTCGAGCATCCCCTGCTGCCTGCAGGGACAGGCTCCCTGTGCTCACCTGCACTGGTTTCTGAACTCGATATTTGTGCAGTGAAAAGCAATCCTGGAATGAACAGTGACAAAAATGGGACTGCCCAAAGCTGCAGTTTGCATCTCGGGAATCCCAGTGAAATCCTCACCAGGGTTTTTACACCTAGTCTCTGCAGGAGGACAGTGCTTTAACAGAGGGGACATGAATTATCCTCAAAGAGCTTTGCACATTCTCTGACTTTGCTTTCAAGTGGTTTCATGTCCATCCCTCTTAAACTGATTGGAAACTGGGGAGAGGATGAAACCAGAGGATGTTTTCAGAGCCTGTAAACATTCAAGGCTGGATTCAACTGGGCTTGGAAAAATCTGGTCCAGTGGAAGGTGTCCCTGCCCATGGCAGGGAGTGGAACTGGATGAGTAAGGTCTCTTCCAACCCAAACTATTTCAGGATTCAATGAAAGAGTGTAAACAGAAATGTACCATCAGACAGCTCATCCTGACAGCAGATCCCACTGCTTGAACCAGACTGGTTTGGTAATACTTGGGCAGGGAATGGAACATAGAAATGCTTCACCTTCCTAAACACCGGAGTTCCACCACCACAGAGCAGCTTCCTCTGGAAAGTCAGCCAAAAAACCGATGGCATGCTGAAAGTGACTCCCCCAGGGCCTGGGGCCCTCCTGTATCCCTGCCACTGGGTACTGTGAATGATGAGTAAATGTCCGTGACTGAGCTCTGGCAGAGGCTGGTTGCATTGCTCAGCTCTGGCAGAGGCTGGGTTGAATTGCTGTGCCTGCTTTTGATTTACAAGTGTCAGCCTTGCATCTATCCTGCATGTCTCAGCAATTTCCCTGAGAAGAGGAAACAAGGCAGATTCTGGCAACATTTGCTCAAGCAAATCACAATTTTCTCTTTAAGGGCTTTTACCACTTGCAAATTTGCTTTTCATGTATTTACAGCTCCTTCCTGGCAGACTCCAGTGTATGGGGGTGACCCACAGCAGAAATGATAATTGCAAGGGCATGATGCTGAAGGGTTGGAGTGATGCCACCACGGGAAATGCTTTCAGGAAGATGCTTTCAGAAAGATGTTTTCAGTAGATGCTTTCAGAAAGATGCTTTTGGGACATGCCTTCAGAAGGTGCTTTCAGAAGATGGTTTCAGAAGAGGCTTTCAGGAAAATGCCCTTGGGAGATGGTTTCAGGAAGATGTTTTTAGTAGATGCATTCAGGAAGATTCTTTCAGAAGCCGTCTCTGCTTTGCTCTCTAGCTCAGCTACAGTGACTGCACTGGGGATCCTTTCCCACTTGCTGGGCTTTGCTCTGCTCATAGAATCCAGACTGGTTTGGGTTGGAAGAGACATCAAAGACCACCCAGTCCAATCCCCTGCCATGGGCAGGGACACCTCTCACTGTCCCAGGCTGCTCCAAGCGCTCTCCAACCTGGCCTTGGATGCTTCCAGGGATGGAGCAGCCACAACTTCTCTGGGCACCCTGTGCCAGGGCCTCCGTGCCCTCACAGGGAACAATTCCTTCCTAATCGTCCTCTCAGCACTGACTCAGTGAGACCTTTCCTGGCCACTTTGTAAGAGTCAGGATCCTTGAAATGCTCTTCCATTCTTAGTAGCAGGAGCTGCAGCTCTGGCAATAACTGCTGTCACATCTGGCTTCCAAGTGCAGATGAGCGATGGCCAATTTTCTGCTGGTTGAGAATTTGCTTTTGAAGTTCCCCACCTGCCCTGGAGAGCTGCTCCATCACCACCCTGAGCAGCACCTGGGATCTGAGTCCCGGCTCATTTTTGGCTATCAGCAAACCTCCATCACATCCTGCCTGGCCAGAAATATGACCAGACACAGAACTACAGCAGGGAAACAGGCAGTGCTTGCTTTGTTCTTTCATTAGAACTTGATTTGGTGCCATATTTAAACATGAATTACTGAGAAGGCAAAGACAGGCTCTGCTCCTCACTGGCTGTTATTAAAACTAAATCAGGCTGCCTACAGAGCCATTCCTGCTACCTTTGCAAAATGAAACAGGGAATTGGCCTCTTCTGTCTCAGAGGGAGGGTGCAAGCACTCTCAGCAATCCTAATAAAGCACCTGGATTTTCCTGAACCTGCCAGTTTGCAATGTTGTAAACCACCTCAACAGGGTTGTGGAGGAAAAAGACTTGAAAATGTTCTTCTTAAATGGTAGGTCTACTGTAACTCAGACCAGCAGCTGCTCAGATCTCGTTCAGCTGTAAATTCAGTGATAGATTTCTTAGGTGTGGAGATTCATATCCCGAAATCCCACATCCAGCCTAAAACTCCAACCCAGAAACATTCCCCTTGCTGAGGCATCTCTGGAGGGACTACAGGGACTTTGGTGGGAATCCTGGTTTAACCCCAGTTGCAACTCAACCTCACACATCCCAGTGGGATGGGCAGAGAGAATCAGAAGGGTAGAAGTGAGAAAGCCTGGGTTGAGGTAAACATTTTAATCAGTAAAGCAAAAACTGTGTGTGCGAGCAAGGCAAACTAGAGTACATTCCCTGCTTCCCATCACAGGCAGGTGCTCAGCCATCCCAGGAAAACAGGGCCTCATCACTGGCATGGTGACTTTGGAAGAAAAAAGCCATCACTCAGAATATTCTCTCTCTTCCTTCTTCCCCCAGCTAAGTATGACTTCATATGGTCTGGGATATCCCTGGGATCAGCTGGGATTAGCTGGGATTCTGGCTGTGCCTCCCCCAGCTTCTTGGACACCCCCAGCCTCCCCTCTGGTGGGGTGAGGAGCAGAAAAGGCCCTGTCAGCCCTCTGTCTGCCCTGCCCAGCAAAAGCAAAACATCCCTGGATAATCTCCAGCACAAATTCCAACCACAGCCCCAGACAAGTTACTGTGGAGGAAATTAACTCTGTCCCACCCACATCCAGCACATGGTGGGATGGGGACATTGATCTATCACATTTAGACTGATATAACTGATTCTCTCTTTCAAAATACTTAAAAAAAAAAAAAAAGAAAATGCCAAAGGGGTTGTTTTTTTGTTTGTTTGTTTGTTTGGTTTTTTTTGTTTTTTTTTTTTCTTTGTTATTACACAAGGTTTAGGTTCTTTCAATTTCATTTTCTAGGCAGCCTTTTCCAGCCCAGATATCACTGACCAGCTTCACCACAAGAAGCTCATACTGACCTGAAAATGCATTTCCACTGCTCAGATAATTGATCTTCACTGCTGTCTGCCAAGTGAGAGCACTGAGTCACTCCCATCCCCACCAGCCTGGTCACAGCCTCCCCCAGCCAGGCCAGTAAAGCTGTCATCCACAGAGAGGACTCAGCAGAGGGTTTTTTTCCTGTATGATGGGAAAACAGAACCTTTCTTCATCTTCTGGAATGAACTTTCTGCCCTTCTATAGAGAGGAGACCAGCAAAGACACCAGGGTAGATGACTGGTGATGCATTTCTTACCATCAGAGAGTCCCGCTCTGGTTTGGTTTGGAAAAGATGTTAAGGCTCATCCAAGTGCCATCCCCTGCCATGGGCAGGGACACCTTCCACTGTCCCAGGCTGCTCCCAGCCCCATCCAACCTGGCCTTGGACACTGCCAGGGATCCAGGGGCAGCCACAGCTGCTCTGGGCACCCTGTGCCAGGCTCTCATCACCCTCACAGGGAAGCATTCACAGATAGAAATGAACTTGGATAAAAGATCTGTTGAGTCCAATTTCCAATTTTTTTTCCCTCTGAAAGCAGACAAAATTATTCTTTAGCTTTTCTGAGCATTTTTTCTCACCCATCACTTCAGGTACCTTCTCAGAGAACATGTGATGAGCAAAGGGCTCAGGGTAGGACCCTCTTCTGTCACATTTTACACAAGTTGAAGGGACCTGTTAAGTTGGGGCAGCTCCATGGAGCTAAATGCCTGAGCTGCTCAGCTCTGCCAAGAGCAGCTCTGGGCAGTTATTACTGTACTGACTTAAATCACATCCAAAAGGAACACAGAAATTTCATGTGTTCTTCCACCTCAGATAGGGCAAGGATTTAAGATGAGGTTTGTTCTCTCGGTGCAGGAACAGCTCTTCTGGAGTAGATAGAATCCTGCTGAGAATAAATACCATAATCTGGTCGAGTTCCTGTCCCTGCTGTTTCTCAGTCCATTGAATAACCATGAACTAACTCACCCAACATTCCTGAGTGGGGGAAGTATTAGGCCCATCCAGCACACTGGGGAGCACAAATTAAATTTTATGTTCCAGCCAAAAGCATCTCAGGTGGCCTCCAGCAAACTTCACCCCTTATCCATGACTCTGATTTCCATCAAGTTCTAATGATACCACAGGACACATCTCCAGTGTATCAATCTGTCCCCACAGCAAACAGTCCTTTCAGTCAACTCACTTCATATTTCTGCCTTTGGGAGGTCCCCCTGCAGAGCTGACTCCAGCTTAGGTGCCCCAGCATAGGAAGGATGTGGAGCTGCGGGAGCAGGTCCAGAGGAGGCCACGGAGCTGCTCCAGGGCTGGAGCCTCTCTGCTCTGGAGCCAGGCTGGGAGAGCTGGGGGTGCTCACCTGGAGAGGAGAAGCTCCAGGGAGAGCTCAGAGCCCCTGGCAGGGCCTAAAGGGGCTCCAGGAGAGCTGGAGAGGGACTGGGGACAAGGGCTGGAGGGACAGGACACAGAGAATGGCTCCCACTGCCAGAGGGCAGGGCTGGATGGCTGTGAGGGTGGGCAGGCCCTGGCACAGGGTGCCAGAGAAGGTGCCCAGAGAAGCTGCGGCTGCCCCTGGCCCCTGGAAGTTTCCAAGGCCAGGTTAGAGTGAATTTGGATCAACCTGGGACAGTGGAAGGTGGGATTTGCTCTCAATACAAATGCAAGCAGAAATTTTTTATCCATTGGCCCTGCCCAGACCCCCCAACACTCCCACCCTGGGCATCCCTGGCAGCGCTGTCCAAACACTCCTGGAGCTCTGGCAGCCTCGGGGCTGGGACCATTCCCTGGGGAGCCTGGGCAGTGCCCAGTACCCTCTGGGGAAGAACCTTTCCCTGACCTCCTGCCTGAGCCTGCCCTGGCCCAGTTCCAGCCATTCTCTGTGTCCTGTCCCTGTCACAGGGAGCAGAGATCAGAGCTGCCTCTGGGCAGGAGCTGCAGCCCTGCTGAGCTCTGCCCTCAGCCCCCTCTGCTCCAGCTGAACAGGCCAAGTGCCCTCAGCTGCTCCTCGTGTGGCCCCTCCAGACCCTTCCCCATCCTCGAGTCCCTCCTTTGGACACTTCCAGCACCTTTGGATTTTTGGCACAGAGAGATCTCCCTGGGGACCCCCAAGGACACTCGTCCCGTGTCACCTCCCAGCTCTTTGCAATCCTTTGGCAACAGGATTGTAATTAGCTTTGAGATTGTTTTTTTCTTGTTTTCCCAGATCAGCCACTTGAGGAAAGACAATCAGGGTTGCCATGGCAATGGAAGGATGACTTCTTAATTTGTGGGATTCTTTAATTATTCTGAGAATTGTAATCCCATGAAAACTGCCTCCTTTGGAGAAATTCAGTTAAGAGCTGCACAGGCACTGAAGGAGAAGTTAAAAAGAAAGGAAAGCTAATGAAGATATTTTTGGGGCAAAAGAATGAAAAAAAATTTGTGGTGAATTTTCCCTGCTCATTTAATGTGCCAACAAGAACAAATGTCTGGTGTTATCTAGAAACAAGGACCTGGAATGGGTCCTAAACTTGAATTATTCATGAGAAATTCAAGGTGTTTTTACAGACTTTCTGAGAAACAAGAGTATCAGGCAGAACTAACACGTATAACTGAAAATAAAACCATGTAAAACTTAATGGAGAACAAGTAGGATTTCAAGAGCTATTTAAATGGAGAAGCACCAGAGAAAATATAATTTTTTAGTACATTTTTTCATCCCCAAATCTTAAAACTCAAGACACAGAACAGAAGCAGCACTGCTTTTATCGTGTATAGGATGAAGAGACACCGTGGCTTGCTCAGGGTGGGCAGTGAAGGACAGGCATAGGAGGATGAAGCCAAAGTCCCTGGGATGTCCCAGCTGGCTTTGGAGCTGAGCAGGTGCCACACGAGTCATCTCTGGCAGGAACACTTTGGAACCCTGATGAACACAGCCCTGGAGAGAGGGCTGGTAAATCGGTTATTGCAGAGAAGCTGGGAATGTCAGAGGGAGCAGGGCAGCCTCTGAGTGCTGAGAAACACCTCCAAAAATCCAATATTCCCTTGCTGGGGCCCACAGCCTCCAGGGGAGTATTAATGTGCATTAATATTTCTGCAGAAGGAGGAGGGGGAGGAGGAAGGCACCTGAAGCATCCTCTCTGCTGCTGGGGGAGAAATCTTCCCCCCCAGATCATTCTTCCAATGGAAAATGCTGGTTCAGCTCTCTGCCAATATGATGTTTTCATCATCACCTTTCTTTGGAGGGAAATGTGCATGGAAATGGAGCATTTTAATTGTTTTACTTTCAAACAGCTTTGTTGCCCAGAGCAGCTGTGGCTGCCCCGGATCCCTGGAAGTGCCCAAGGCCAGGCTGGACGGGGCTTGGAGCAGCCTGGGACAGTGGAAGGTGACTCTGCCGTGGCAGGGATGGCACTGGATGATTTTAAGGTCCTTTCATAGCCAAACCAGTCTGGGATTCTATGACCTTTCTTTAGAAGGTATTTCATGCACCCGTTTGGATATTTTTTGTTTTCTTTCAAGGGGACTTCTTTTTCTTTTCAATTGCTTTCATTGGTTTCATTTTATACCCCATTATAAATCCAAGCACAATATTAAATGCACTGAAATAAAAATTTCAATTTTATATATATATTAAAAAGCTGTTTAACTGAGCCAAAGCCACTTTGGAAGTGATCAGATTTAATTTCAGGGGAAACATCAACATTCAACATAATGTTCCTGTTTAGAAAGGTGGACTCCTTTAAGTAGCTGAGCCCTCTCTGCTCACGGGAGCTCTGTGTCCCCACTTTGAAGACACTGGCAGTAAAAATTTAAGTGACAAGAGAGTCCAAAAAGATTGGGGAAAGCCTGAGAAATGGAGGGGGCGCTACCGATCACTATTAACTTAATCAAAGTCCTTCTTCCAGGACTTATTGTTGTTGGCCCAGTGCTCCCTGACTTCCCTTCCAAATGCCTATTGTCCTTTCTGCCTTCAAAGCCCACGGCAAAAGCAGCATCCTATGAAACTGAAATCCCAGTGGGACATTGATGGGACATTTCCCTGGTGCTCAATGTAATCATAGAATGATCTGCAGCTGGGCCAGGGAAAGATCTGGAGCAGCTGAGGGAGCTGGAAAGGGGCTCAGCCTGGAGAAAAGGAGGCTCAGGGGGGCCCTTCTGGCTCTGCACAACTCCTGACAGGAGGGGACAGCCAGGGGGGTCGGGCTGTGCTCCCAGGGACAGGGACAGGAGGAGAGGGAACGGCCTCAGGCTGGGCCAGGGGAGGTTTGGATTGGACATGAAGGAAAATTCCTTCACTGAAAGGGTTGTCTAGCCCTGGCACAGCTGCCCAGTGCTGGAGTGGAGTCCCCATCCCTGCAGGGGTTTCAAAGCCCTGTCTATGTGGCACTTGGGGACACGGTCAGTGGTGGCCTTGGCAGTGCTGGGTCAACTCAGTTGGACTCAATGGGCTCAGAGGACTTTTCCAGTCTAAATGATTATGTGATTGTCAGACAAACCTCTTCCCTGGACTGCAGCCATTGTTGCCTTTTTTTGGTTGGGTTTTTCATTTTTTTTTTTTTAATTTTTTTTTTTTATGTTATTTTATTTTATTTTATTTTATTTTTTAATCCTTTTTCTCTTCAAGCCCAGAGGGGAACATCAAAAAAATGAACTGGCAGAAACACAGCGATTTCCAGGGTTAAGGAGAGGGCTCTGGCTCAGGGCCATGGCGACCATGTACTGAGCCACATGGGGGACCAAAGCACTTAATTTTCTTTGTAAAACATTCCACTGCTATGTCTGTGAGGTCAGTCCTGCTTTTCTCATTGCAAACCTTTACCTGGGCTGTGCTCCCAGGAGGACTCAGCTGGGGCTGTGGTAGCAGAGGGGCTCACACAGGTTTGGACTCTTCTTCATACCTTTTTCTTCCTCGAATAGAGCCGTTTCCCGGTGTTTCAGGGTGGGATCCCGAGCACTGCAGCAAGTGCTGGAGACACAAGAGGGCAGGCACAGACTGTGCAGAGCCCTCTCTCCTTTGCACAGACTGTGCCTGCCCTCTTCCAAGCCAGCCTGGCCCTCTCCACTTCCCTCCATCTCTGCAAAGGGGTGAAAAACATATCAGGAATATGTCTTCTGGCCCTGCCTGGCTCGTCTGCTGAAGCAGATTTGAAGCAGCATGTTCTGTGAGGAACATCCAGGGGCTGAGACTGGGCTATGAGCTCCCATAGCAGCTCCTCCACCTGCCAGGGATGCTCTGCATTGGCACGCATTCCCTAGTGCAGGCATCCTTAGCTGGGTTTTGCCACCTCAGGGTGTTTATGGGACCAGCCAGGCTGCCTTGTCCTCCCCTTGCGTGTCCCCTTAGAGGGGTTGTTCACATGGGTGGCCAGAGGGGCCATCAGCCCTTACCAGCCTTTGCTTCCCATGTCGCTCACCCTTGCTGGTGTTACCCCACAGCCCATCCCCAGCCACTGCTTTCCTTGGCTCCCAGGACATCATGGCTGATGGCAGCTCTTGGGCACAGCCTGAGCACCAGCCCTCACCAGAGTGTGACAGTGCCCAGGGCAGCTGTGGCTGTCCCTGGATCCCTGGAAGTGTCCAAGGCCAGGCTGGACAGGGCTTGGAGCATCCTGGGATGGTGAAGGTGTCCCTGCCTCCAGGGGGTGGGATGAGATGATCCCTTCCAACCCAAACCATTCCATGATTCCGTGGTTTGTCTCCCTGGTTTGTGTCTGTCCCCAGAGGGAACGGAGCAGAACCGGTGCTGGTGTCAGGCAACTCTGATGGGCAAGGGGCTGTTCCCTCCAGGCTGCAGCCAAAGCTCCCTGCACAGTTCAACAATAAAAGGCAGCAGATGGTTTATGGTGTGAATTACAGCAAACGGGATTGCAAAGGCAACACGAACAGGGGAACAAATGAAAGCATTAATGGGGAACAAATGAAAGCATTAACACACCAGCTCGGGCAGCGCAGGCGTGGGGAAGGGAGGGGGATTTGCAGATGTGCTGGGAACAGGTAGGAAAGGGAGCCCATTCCGGCCAGAGATTTTTTAGAGTCTCTTTTTTAGGGTCTTGTCCCTGACCATGCAAGGGTGATGAGCACAAGGGGAGACCGGCAGTGAGATCTGGAGCCAGGAGCAAGGGTGTGTGACCACTCTGCTGCTTTAATTCTGGGCCATAGCTTGTTTGGGTGTGCTCAGCTCTGCCTTTCCCACCCTCCTGGAAAGGACACCACAAGGTACAGGAGATTTGTGCATCTGTCCTTGTCTGAATTTCTGTGTAATGCAGAAGAAACACAGCTCTGTTTAGCCACCAATGGACTGTACTGAGAGCATGGCTTCACTCACAGGCACAGATGCAGGAGGAGGGACCATATTTTGCATTTCGGGGCTGATGTGGATTTGTACAAGAGGAAACCAGACTCTGGAGGCAGCTCCTGCTCCCTCTGCACTCCAGCCATTCATAACAACAGGGTGCTGGAGCCTTCTGGGTATGGAAGGAGGCTTCAGCTTCAGGGCAGCAACCTGGTATGCTGAAAAGTCCTCCTGGGAAAACCAGCTCGGGGCTCCCAAGTCCTTTGTCCCCTCTTTGCCTCAGATTCCCTGGTGTAAAATGGAGAAAGTAGTGTTGTAGCAGGGCTGGTATGGGTAGCTCAGACTGACAGATATTCCTATAGGAACATCCATGCTGGGGGATGCCACTGCTCTGCTTGCCTTTGGCTGCCAAGGCCAAATGTGGAGACAGCAAAGCTGAAATTATCTTATCTCTGGGTGAAAATCATCAGGGAGAGGACAGGGTGGCTCAGGGCCTGGGGACAAGAGTTTTGGGGGTCCATCAGTGAAGTCAAGCACCTGAAAGGTGAAGGGGCCAAATGGTGCAAATGGTCTGTTGTCATGGTAACAGCACTCAGGGTTATAAATCCAGAAACTGGGCTCATTTAATCTTTAAAGGTGGCTGAAAGTCATGAGGCATTGCCCTGCAGACCATGACAGGCGCTGCCTGTGCTTCAACCCTCTGCTCCCACCTCATTCCAACTGGGAAAGTCACGTTCTGGGTGCTTCCATGCTCTGGGACCCTCACTTGCTGTAGGGCTGGGTGCTGTACAGAGACAGAAATCCTGGGGTTTAATTCTGGATCTGAAAAAAAGCGAGCAAAACCCCTGCTGTTCATGGAGCCGATATGGAAGGGAGTTACTCCGACCCTGCTCAGACCCAGCACCTCACACCTCTGGTGCGGATCCCCCTCATTCCCACTCCTGCAGTCGCACCACGCATGCACCGAGGCATCGTCACAGGATCTGCAGCATCTCCTGGGTAGAAAACCCAGTTTTCCTCCCCTCCACCCCCTCCTTCCCAACCTGCCGGCTGAATGCACATCTGGGAGCGCCTTCCCCAAAACACATCCGTCACAGCTGCCTTCCCGCGGCAAACGGAACACCTGGAGACCCTGCTGGTTCGGAGGCTTCCGAGCCTCGGGGGGCCGAGCCGGGGGGCTTAGGAGCTGCTGGGCACAGCCCCCCCAGCCCCGCCGAAGCACAGCCACGTCCAGACTCAGCCCAGGCTGGAGCTGGGGGTCTCGGGTCGCAGCTCCCTTTCCCTGCCCTGCCGCGGGGCTCCGGATCCATGTGTGACTCACGGCTCCCGGCGCTTCTCCCTGAAAGTCCTGCATGGCAGGAAAGCTCTGAGACAGACAGAGGAGAGATGAGAATTTCTACAGCTCCTCTGCTGCCGCTCCCCGGGTCTTGCCCTGACTGGGTTTTGCTCGGAGCTGACATGTGAAAGAGAAGCGGGTTAATGCACTTCTTTCTAATCTGCGTGTATGCGTGCAAGAGGCAGAGCAGCAACCCCCTTCTTTTCTTTTATTTTTTCAGCCTTTCTTTTTATTTTTTAGCCTTTTCTTTTCCCTCCCCCTTTTGCTCTCCTATTTCTCCCGCTGAATTAGCTGCCCACCTTTTCCTTGCAAATCACACCGACAGCACAGGCTGGGTTTTCGGGGTGGTGTTTTCTGCCCAAAGTGGAGAGGTGGGGAGGAGAAGAGATGCCTAAATCCTGCAGTCGCATCCCCAGAGCTCGGGGAGCATCTCTCGGTCGGGCTGAAGACATGCGGGAAGCAGCATCCTCGGCTTTCCGCACTAGTTAACAGCCTGCGAGCTGCCTCCACTTGTTTCAGGCTTGCTCGCTTAAATCTCAGCTCCCCTCGGCGCGTGTGTGCTTGTGTGTGTGTGTGTGTGTGCAGGGGGAGGACTTTATTGCCATTGGCTCAGCTTTCGCTGCCCACCCACATCTCTTCCACATCACCTTGGTGTCTCCCTAAATAAAACCAGCCCTCCTTATCGCACCGAGGAAATCAAGAGCAAGAGTTTGAATGGATTTTATATAAATATTTACCCCGACGAGGCTACTGCTGAGCTCGTGGGATAAACTCGCAGCAGCTGGTCTCACTCTGCTTCCGTTGCCTGCCCCTGAAAGGGTTTAATTACTTTGGAGAGGAGAGGGGAGAGATCCAGATCCCAGTTTTGGCTCCAGACTGACCCAAAAAGCAGGACCAGGATTTAAATGAACTATGGATCTGAAGGACAGCACCAGCGAGGGCAGCATGGGCAGTCTGCAGCCTTCCAGCATCCAGATTTTTGCCAACACCACCACGCTCCACGGGATCCGTCATGTCTTCGTCTATGGGCCGGTGACCATCCGGCGCCTGCTCTGGACCTTGGCCTTTGTGGGCTCGCTGGGTCTCCTCCTGGTGGAGAGCTCGGACAGGGTGGCTTTTTACTTCTCCTACCAGCACGTGACCAAAGTGGATGAGGTGGTGGCAAACAGCCTGGTGTTTCCTGCTGTCACCATCTGTAACCTCAACGAGTTCCGCTTCTCCCGGCTCACCACCAACGACCTGTACCATGCTGGGGAGCTCCTGGCTCTGCTGGATGTCAACCTGCAGATCCCCAACCCTCACCTGGCTGACCCTGCTGTCTTAGCCACCCTCCAAGAAAAGGCCAACTTTAAGCAGTATAAACCCAAAGTTTTCAGTATGCAAGAGTTCCTGGCACGGGTTGGCCACGACCTGAAGGAGATGATGCTGTACTGCAAGTTCAGAGGCCAGGAGTGCAACCACAAGGACTTCAAAACTGTGAGTTGAGCAGACACTCTGCTTTTCTCTTCTCTGGGTATGTGGACCGTGGTGTTGTAGGACCAGGACAGCCCTGGAGGTCACTGGCCAAGCTGTGTGGGTCCGGTGTGATGAGACAGTGGCTGCCAGGCTCTGGCATGGCAGAGGAGGAGCAGGAGGAAGCCTGTTGAGCTGAAGTTTGTTTGTTGAAGTCCTAATGGGGGTTTTGTGGGGCCAGACCTGCAAAGGGTTTGTAGCAGGTCCAGCCTCCATCCTGCATAAAGTCCATGGCTCTCAGTGTTTGCTCAGGGTCAGATGGACACTGCTGAGCATCACAGGTGGCCTGAGGGTCTCTTGCCATGGCCAGTGGATGTCAGCCAGCTGAAGGAAGCAGAGAGGGCTGGACAGAGCCAACAAGAAGGGCAGGTGCTTGGGGTTGGTCTGAGCAGTGTCCAGCTCTATTTCTCCAGGTGTTTGCAGCGTTGCTGGAACTCTGGAGGGGGAAATTTTTCTTCTTGTTCCTGGTGTTCATGGCTCATAAATCCTGGTTTGCTGCGGAGTGTGGGTAGCAGCTGGGTACCTGCCTGGTGCTGTGTTCTTCCTGTGCTGTGTTAGATGAAAGGAGGGGAAAGAGAAGGAGAGGAAAAGCAACTGAGAGGCTGAGCTCTGATGCCAGTCTGCTCTGAGATGGATGGAGGTGGAGTGAGCCGAGTACTTGAGCATCCTGAGGGAAGTAGCTGCTGCTGAGTTTCCAGCTTCTGGCTGGCACCCTGATGGCAATGTAGGCTGGCCTGGGTGCTGTGGTGGTAAAGGTGTCTGTGTAAAATAAAAATTACTATGAGGTTGTCTGGATGAAGTGATGCCCCTCTGTGCCACTGGGGCAGGTGAGGGGACTGGGCAGGGGGATGCAGAGGGGGCTGAGCCCCATCCTGGCTGAGCTGGGGGGTTCTGGGGTCTGGGCTTAATCCCACTGTTCTCTCAGGCAATGCTGGGCAGTGCCTTGGCTCTGTGATCCTGGGGTCAGGAATGTTACGGGTTTCGGGTGGTTATTTCTTGGGAGTGCTGCTGCTTGTTCTGCTAATGATGGTGTGTCCTGCAGAGAGCAGATCGTGGGCAGGGTTTGTGATCCCCTGATTCATCAGCAGAATCTTTGTCTGGTTTTGGGAGAAGGGAATATTTTCTGTCTCTGCGGCTTTGGATCTCCGAACAAATGAGTCCAAGTGACTCCAGCTCCATAGTCATTGCCATCTCCTGGCTGTGCTCTCTTTACACCTCTGAGCAGGAACATAGAATTTTATGCCTCAGTTATTACCTGTGCATATTTCCAATGCTGTCTATTTCAAACTGGATATTCAGGCAAACCATTCCCTTGTTTCTGCTCTCTGGGCAGGTCTGAGCAGGGGTTGGGTCATCCAAGTTCTAGGAAGGCATCAACCAAGTTCCAAGGAGAGTAGCTTGCTAAAGAAGAGCCATGTGTGAGCAAGTCTGAAGAATGGGATAAAAAAGGACAAACAGACGCAAAAGTCCAGGGACAGAAGGGTCAGGAAGTGAGGTCAGATCCCAGGAGGATGGACAGACCTCTCCTGACTGTAGCAAAGTGTGGGGAGTGGGAGCTATTCAGCCTGTAGAATTGCCAAGAATTAAATAAGAATTAGCCAAAAGCAAAAACCTCAAAGCCGGGGAGCAACCAGCACTTTCAAAGCATCTGCAGGGCTTTAAAAAGGACTTTAAAAAGCAGAAGACAGGAGCTCTTGGCAGCCCCCCTGGGACCCAGCAGGGTGTCACCCCTAGCTACTGAGTTTTTGAGATAATTGCTTCTGAAACAATGATTTTTAATTTTTTTTCCCATGGGGGATACTGTAGTTTCCAGAAAGACAAACATTCCCCATCTGCCACATAAATGCTCTGCTAAAACACATCAGGGCAAGCTAGAAAGAGACAGGATATTATGGACTGACAGTGCTTGTCCTTGTCAAAGTGAGAGATTGAGTGCAATACTTCAGCCTATTCTGCAAAGCAGCTCCTACCTGAGCCAGAAGACAACATTATCTCCCACAGAGGCAGGGCTTCAATCTCACTGACTCCAGGTAATCCCCCAGGTTATGGAAATCCAGGAAGTAGCATTCAACAGGGACACAACAACCCTGTTTTTCTTCCAGATTTTACCTCTCAGATAAAAGGCAGGAAAAAGTGTCTGTTTGAAGGATGAGTAGGTGTTTCCACAGGGAGAATGCTGTAAAGGTCTGTGAGCTGCCTCCAGGCTGAATCAGAACCTCATGTCCTGGATGAATTTTGCATTTAATCACCACCAACTTGTTGCAGCTGCACACGGGCTCAGTGACAGCACATCCATCCTGCTGCAGCACCCGCTGGAGAAGAGTCATCACTGAAGCCTGATTTGTTTCCTGAAGGGAAACAGGGTGTAAATCCCAGGGCAGTTCTGCAATATGACATCAGGGTGAAGAACTACGAGGTTTTTATATACACTCCCCAAATTCTGGCAGCTGGGAGTAGAGGAGGCAGGAGCTTTGCAGCAGAGGGCTGGACCAAACAGGAACTCTGAAATAAGGTGCTGCTGGAGGAGTCAGTGCTGTGCTGCCTCTGGTCAGCTCTGCCCTCTGGCGCATGGGGGTTTTGTGTGCAGGGTGTCCCTGAATAAAGCCCACAGTGCTGCTGCTGCATGGAGAGCAGGAGCTGAAACGGCAGCATCTTGGCACTTTGAGAACATTTGACTTTACCCTCCTTCCTCCTCCACTGCCCTGTTTAAATCCTCTGTCACTGCTTTAATAACAGGACTTGAGCTGTGTTTTCCCTACACTTCCTGTTCCCTCTCCCCTTAATACCTCTCAGACATAATTTCCCATATTAAGGTCTGCTTACTGGAGTGAGTATCCACAGCTTTTTTGCAGAAATACCCCAAAGAGAACAGCCAGGTCTTAGCAGGATGTGCTGACCCTGCGCTGGCATTGCCACATGCAGAGCAGCCGAGAAAATAATGCAGAGCTCTGCTGTAGGCAGAGCAAGTGAAGAAGAGAAAATTGGCAGAACATGCTTTAGCAAAGCCATTCCCTTGGAGTATGTGGAGGAGGAAAGCCTGATAGCAGCAGTCAAGGAAATCCCCTCCTTGTTTTCTGCATTGCTCCCCCACAGGAGGTCCTGGCTGGAACTGACCTCACAGATGGCATTTTCCTGGAGGAGCTGTGCTCCTGCTGCTCGAGGTGACATCGAGCAGCAGGAGCACTCTTCCATCCCACTGCTGCTGAGCCTGGCAAAGCTTGGGCTCATCAGCCCTTGCCACACCACTGTGATGTTCTGGGAGTCCCTGTGGGTGTGTGGAGCAAAGCCTTTTTCCCAGGGCTACTGGTGTGGCTCGTGGGCTTCACTGTTTCAGCCTGGGATGAGCCGGGCAGTCGCAGGGGACACTTGCAGGAGGATTTTGTGTGTGGCCCAGAAAATGTGGAGGGCAATGGGGAGAAAACCTCTGAAAACCCTTTAAGCCTATGGGGAAAACATGGATTGATGGCCTGGGAGTGGATACTGGGAATGTGAGCAGCAGGGGAATGGGATCCCTGAGTCCCCCCTTGCTGAGAAACGCTCCCCAGCAGCACAGCCCCCCCCCAGTACAGCCAAGCCTTGGCTCTGGGGGCGGTTCTGGGGTCTGTTCTGGGTGTCTGGAGTGGTACCACAAACCACATTCCACATTGCTAAATGCAATATTGAGCTGTGCTTCCTCTCATATCCAATCATTCCAACTTACACAAACTTTTCCCTTGTGCCTGCTCTGCCTCATCAGGTGTCTATTTATTGCCAGTGGCCATGACAATTGAAGGATAGAACTCATTTATTTTCAATACACATTCTTCTGACCTACAGGGTCCACATAATGAAGTGTATCTCATGTGAATATTGCTATTTTAAGACACAAGTTTCTGTCCATCTATCTGGCTTTCTCTATACATATTTTTTCTGCCCTTCTTTCTAGTGTATCCATCAGGCCAGTGTTTAGTGAATAGCTTTGGCTTTTTAGACTAACTAGTCCATTCTTGTCTGTTGTACAACTTTAACTCTCTTCAAGAAAAAAAAGTCAGGATAGTGCCTACTTGATTCAGAAAAGCATTACATTTCTTATTTAACAATTTTTCTGGAGAGTCACAACTTTTTTCAAAGTTTGCTCCAGAATCTGAGATGTGCAATAATGAGATGTGCAATTCAGTGATAATGATTACACAAACAGGCCATTCTTCCAGTAGGAAATCACATAGGAAATCCAGTAGATCTTCTGTGCAGCCTTCCCAGTCTGCACTGGGATATCTCCATTTTGCAGGTGCTGTTGAGGGTCTGGGTGTGGGCAAAGGCACAGAGGGAGTGCAGGGTTATAATTTTGCTGCTGGTGGCATCTCATTGGGTGTCTAAAAGGAGGTGGATTGCTCCTGGCTCAGGTATCTAGCAAACCCTGCCCTTGGGAAGTGCAGACCCTCATTCCACCCACTGGTTTCCTGGATTAAATTTCTCTGCACTGTAAGGATTTATGGGTATGGTTACTGTTACACTGATGGGATTTGTATTTCCTTTATTTATTAAAAAATGGTAGAATAATATTTTATATTTTGCAGGAAGTTTAATGGATGGCTGCCAGTTGGGATCAATGCTCATGAAAAACCTTTCCTGGGTTGGAATGGTTAATAGAGTTAAAATCTAATGAAAGCTGTGGAACTTCAGTGGAGCCTTTTCATGGCAAACCCAGTTTTAAATCCTTTAATACTATGTGTTGGTTTGGCACAGCCTGGTTTTTGGTAGCGGGGGTGGGGGCACAGGAGTAGCTTCTGTGAGAAGCTGCTAGAAGCTTCCACCATGTCTGACAGAGCCAGTCTCTGATGGCTTTGAAGATGGACATGCTGCTGGCCCAATTAGAGAGGCTGACAACACCTCTTTGATGACATATTTAAGAAGAAAATCAAAACAGCGCCCGCCAGTTTTTTCCCAGGGGTGGCATGGCACCGCTGCTGGGGCCATCGCAGTTTGGCCCATGGCAAGCCTTGCCTGCCTGGCTGCCCCTAGCCACCTGTGCCACAGGCAGAAGGGCAGGGGTGGTGGTGGCAGCCTCCCTTTCCCAGTGCCCTGCACGAGGAGAGGCATTAATTTGCGCCCGCATGGTGGTGGCAGGGCCACATGGCTGGCAGTGAAAGCATGATGAGTGATTCCCCACTGCTGAACCTAGATAGGATCAACTTCTTGGTGCTTCAGGATTTTGCAAGTATCTTTGAATTGGTGGAACTTGTTGGCGATGGTACCTACGAGCAGATTTTCTTCTAGTCAGAGAAGAGGAGGAAGTGAGGACATGTGAGGGAAAACAACATGGTGGCACCAAGGTCAGTGGAAAAAGAGGGGGAGGAAGTGCTCAAAGGCGCCGGAGCCGAGATTCCTCTGCAGGCCATGGTGAGGACTATGGTAAAACAAACTGTCCCCTTATAATGCATGAGGTCCACGGGGGATGCAGAGATCCACTCGCACCCCTGAGAGAAGTACTCATGCTGGAGCGGGTGGATGCTGGAGAAAGCCGTGATCCAGTGGAGACCCAAATAGAGAGAGAGGGCCCTTGCTTCCAAACTAGACCAGCCTGTCTTTAGAGGACTGCATCCTATGGATGAGTGACCCATGCCACAACAGTTTTGGGAAGACTGCCCGTGTGAGGGACCCCATGGCATAGCAGAAAAAAGTACTCCTCTCCCTAAATGAACAGAAGATCTTGAGTGATGAACTGATCAAAACCCCCATGCCTTGTCTCCCTGTGCTGTCGGTGGGAAGGAGAGAGAAGCTGAGGGGGGAAAAAAGGTGTTTTAGGGTCCTATTTTACTTCTCATTACCCTCCTCTGACTCTGTTAAGAATAAATTTACTTTATATCTTTATATTTAAACCTCTTTTTCCCTTAGAGTGTTTTTCTCCCAGTCCTTACCTCAACTGATGAACCCTTTGTTAATTCTTAATTTTTTTTCTTCCTATCCTCTGCCCAACTGTAGCAGAAGAGAGTAAGTGAATGACTTTCATGGATACCTGGCACTTGGCCAATATCAGACCACGACATACTGGAAGTATAAATACTGGGTTAAACAACTCCAAAGGAGAGAAACTGCAGAAATGGGCTGCAGGTTGTTAACTTGGGACATTGGTGATCCACATTTGGGATGCTGATCTGACTGCAAACCTGACCAGAACAGTGACAGTCCTCCTTAATGATCTTTGAAAAGGGCTGTGTTTGGATGTGTTTTAAGCTGTTTCTTAGCCAGGCATGCTGCACTCCCTCACTCAGGCTTTGGGATGGGGAATAATTTAAACAAGTGGGAAATGTCAGGACCAGGCACAGCCAAAGTGTCAGAGCCAGCTGGAGAGCAGAAGGGGATGGATGACGAGGGAGATGAGGCATGGGGAGGGCCTGGGAGAGGAAGGACAAAGAATTTGTGTGTCTAAGAGCCAGATGTGGGCTCAGCTTCCCTTGCTGGAGCAGCTGGCACTTGGTTTGGAGGAGAGCAAGAACCACTCCTCACTTCTGAGTGATTCCCATTCGTTAGAGTTATTTATCAGGAGTCCAAATGAGAGCTCCTCTGTCCTCCACACCCCATCTGCCCGGGGATTTGCACTCCAAATAGTAGCTGGAGCTGGAGCAAAATGCAAATCCACCCTTGGGACGGGGAAGAACTGCTGAGCAAGGGGGCTGTCATTGGAGTTCCAAGGACAGAGGAGATGTTTGAGGGCTGCCAGGGTTTATCAGAATTGTCCTGGGAATTGTGTGAGGTTTTTCTTAGTGTTGGAAATACCTCTGAGTGCAGCTTCTTGTGCTTCAGCTCATTTCTCCTGGACAGACACTGAGACCTGAAGTGCCCAAAGCGGTAGAGAGTCAAGGTTGTCAACAACAGAGAACAAATCTGATAACCATCTGGCACCATGTCCTGGTGCCTCCTTCGCCTGTGGCTCTCTGTGACTAACACAGTTCATGTCACAGGGTCTCCCTGACAACTGGCCTTGGATGAGTTCTCCTGGGTACAATTTTCTGTCTGCAGTGGGTGGAGAGTGAAACCACAGGAAGCTTTCATATGTACTTTGCTCTCTCTACAGGAACCAGACTTAATCTAGTCATGTCCAAAGCTAGAAGTAAAGGCCAGGAAAAACAAGGAATATATAAAAAAATTCAGCATGATTCCCAGCTGGAGAGGTAAAGTAGAACAACATAGCTTGTCCATACCCCCCATGCAAGTGTCCCTTGGAGTCTTCTTGGCAGATAATAAACAACCTCCCAGATGACCTCTCTTGAGGAATCTTTATGTTTATCTGACCAAATGCAGTGATGCCCTGTGAAAAATCATGGTGTGACTGCTGTGGCTTTAACCTAAACCCTCCCTGAGAGGTTCTAACTACCAGGTCCATGATCCCCATGGACAGAAATGGGTAAAAATATAAACCAGTTGTCGTGAAGTTAAACAGGAGAAATTCCCACTTGATAAAAAAAGAAAACAGGTATGACTTCAGTGAGGGCCTCTGGCCTTTTGAGATCCCTTCAAGCTGAATTATGATTCTATAACAGAAAGCAGGTGCAGACCTGCTGGGTCTTAAATCCTTTTGCTATTTTTGGAGCATCTAATTTTTTCATAGAAACATAGAACCCTGGAATGGTTTGGGCTGGAAGGGACCTTTAAATCATCCAGTTCCACTCTCTGCCATGGGCACCTTCCACTGTCCCAGGCTGCTCCAGGCCCCATTCAACCTGGCCTTGGACACAGCCAGAGATCCAGGGGCAGCCACAGCTGCTCTGGGCACCCTGTGCCAGGGCCTGCCCACCCTCCCAGGGAAGCATGTTTTCTTATATCTTATCCAAACCTGCTCTCCTTCAGTTTAAAGCCATTCCCCTTTGTCCTGTCCCTACACGGCCTTTTCCAAAGTCTCTCTCCATCTCTCTTGGACCCCTTTAGGCACTGGAAGGGGCTCTAAAGGAGATCAGTCTCCCCTGGAGCTTCTCTTCTCCAGGCCGAACAGCCTTGCAGGACCTGGCGCTTGGCCTTGATGGACTTTGTGAGGGTCACACATTCCCACCTCTCCAGCCTACCCAGGTCCTGCTGGATCCCATCCCTTCCCTCCAGCGTGTCACACAGCCTGGTGTCATCAAGCTTGCAGAGTGTGCCCTCAATCCTATTGTTCATGTCACCAACAGTGATGGAAGCCACAGCTCTAACCCTGAGGAGCTCTGCCCATCTCTGACCTGCTCTCGTGCTCAGTTCACCCTCAGCCTTCCTGAGAAATGAAAGCCAGTTTGAAAAGATGATCACCTTCCTCTCTGTGAACTCTGTGCACAAGTTTGCATTATTGACCTAAGAACAAAAATTGCTCTAAAATGCACAGTTGCTGACAGCTCTGTCTGAACTGAGTATTGAGGCATTCACAGCTCTGATTCCATAATGAGTCCACCACAGTTTCTCTGAGCAAACCCCTGTCTTTTCCCATTTCCTGAAACTATCCCTATTTGCTTTCGAAGCAGACAGTGGTGATTCCCTGAAAAAAAAACAAAAAACCTCAGATCCATCACTAATCTTCTGCTGACAAAAAATGTGCCTGGCAGCTCCCGAGGAGCAGCAGGACGGGGAGGTCATACATGGCATCTCCATCCCCTCTGGCAGGGTCTGGAGTCCCTCCTATGCCTTCCCAAAGGCATTTGTCACAGGATTTATGCCTGGAGTGCTATCCAGGCTCAGGCTGGCCATGCAACAGAGTTCTGCATCCATTGGCATGGTCAGAGTGAGGCCAATAAAGGTGATAAGGTATCGTGATAAGGTGGGTGTGAGCAGGGTGTCAGGTGATTGTGTTGCTGCCACAGCTATACCAGCTCTATATGGGACTCAAAAATACAAAAAGCATTCTGCCTACTGGGCTGATAAGACCCTGCAGCGTTCCATAAGAAGAGCTCTTTGGGAAAACAGACCCATGGAAAACTTTCTTGCTTACAAAGTGATGACAGCTATGAGAGGGCTGGGAGTGGGGAGGACTCAGATCTTCCTGAGGAGGAAATGGGGATCTGTGACTAAATGTGAGGGTTGTGAAAGTCAGTGTCTATTCTGACGCCTGCATCTGCTGAGAGGTCATGATGAAAAGCTTTAAACAGGTTGACTTTGTTGAGGGATGAGTGCAACAGCATGGTCCTGTAGAAGCTTGTTGGGACTTCCCAACCTATGGAAATCCATGAGGAAACCTCTCAGGCACCAGAAGCTCAACAAGCTAAGAGGGAAAATGAGATAGATGAGGTGGTCATGTCTGACTCCATCTGCCATGGATTAATGTATGAGATCTGTACCAGGAAAACAAAATCGCCCCTTGGAGGTAAAAGAGACTGAGAGTTATTTCAGCACGACTGACACCAGTGTGCTCAGGGCCATCAAGAACCAATTTCCACCCAGCCATGAATATTTACAACCAAGCACGTGCCATTACTTGAAGAAAAGCTGAATTGTTTTGTTCATTTGTTGCTGTTGTGCCATGGAAGGAAGGATTTAGCCTGTGTGTTAAGGCAAGGAGTGTGAAGTGAAGGAGTGAAGGGTAATGGAAAATGCACATATATTTGCTCAGGGTGAGATGGATGAAAGGAGGTTTAATCTGCACTTGGATTTCCCAGAGGAGCCCATCCAAGGGAATGGGGCCATCAGGGATTTTCATGTGCAAGAGGAGCTGCTCAGTTGTCTGCTCCTTTCAGAGGAGCTAGTTCTGCTTTGTGATTTCCTCAGAGACTGAAATTTGAAAAGAAAATCAGAAGTGAAAAAGACTGAGTCAAATTTCATCTCCTCCTCAGGTACTCCCCCACATTGGTCTGACCTTGCATGACAGGCTCTTGTCTCATGCCAGGTCTGTAGGCTTCCCTTTCAGTCAGTGCAAAGGTTGTCCAGATCTCACTTCCACTGTGAATTTCTTGGGAATTGGAGTTTTTCCTGAGGGAAACTGATAGTGATGAGTCTGTCCTCCTTGCCTATATGAAAAAAATCCCCCCCAAACTAAATCACTGGAGGTCCAAAAATTTTAGAAATTTTAGTGGGAACAAGTTTTAGCTGCTCTATAAAGAGTTTTCATGATGCTGTTTCAATGGTGGCAAAGACTAATATATAAATGTAACATGAAGATGGGCATGAAATTAAAGTAATTTAAAATTAAATGAAAATTTAAAATCATTATAACTTATTTTGCTTTTTAAAGATTTTGTCATTATTGGAAGAAGAAAATCAAAGCAACCCATTTGGACATATTTTGGTTTCTCATTCCATTCGTGTTTTCCAGGCTCTCTGAAATCCCATGCTCATGCAGTGGAGGAGTTGTGCAAAGATTTCACTTTATGAAAGGGGCTGAATCCCATAACGAACAGTGAATCCCATCCCATAACAGTGATTCAAACTTTTGGTTCACCTGAAGGTTTGAGACCAGGTTAATCTTAGGCCAGGAGAAGAGAATAAATAAACCCCAGCACATGCTCTCTGGTGATTCAGCTGTGTTACTGTGAGAGGGGTAATTTAAGGGCTCTGTGACAGGAGATTTCTCCCAGCTCAGTAGAAAAGGATGAGCTGGATCTCTGGAACAGCGGGAGGATAGGACAGGACAAGATTCACATGAGGTTGCTCAGTGACAACCCAGCAAACATCACTGCAGTTGCCATTGGCAGGACTAAATTAATTGTAGAGGAGAGTTAATGAGCAGTGGGAGGAATTAACAGAAGCTTAACCCTTGGTTATCTAGACTTCCAACACCACACTCCACTGCTCCCTGGCACTGAAATGGACAGCGAATCCTGAGACATCCAGGAAAGTCTCTCATCCCTTCCAGGACCTCCTCCAAGGCTTTGGAAGAGCAGCTCATGGCTCTGTCATGTGTGAAGTGGTGTCAGCAGAGCTATGAACTCCTCAGCAGTTCTCCAGTGATGGAGGAACCTGTGAAAGCTGAACCAGGATGTCAGAGAGGTGTCAGTTCAACCTTGAATGGAATTATGTTTTGGGAGATGGGGGGGACTCTCAGCCATCTATAATGGGATGGTTTAGCTGAAGGGGACCTTGGATGGGAGCTGACATTCACCACCAGATTTCTTGGTGTTTCTGCTCAGAAGTACAGTTTCTGTTCATCATACTGGTATTTTTCTCTGGATGTACTGCTGGGATTAGGGTTGGGGTGGGGATCAGGATGTCACAGAACATAACAAGTTGTGTCCTCTTCAGCTCAGGAGCTGCTGGTGGTGTACAGCAGTCACACAGCAATGATATATTAATTTCTTCCTTTGAAGCATTTACTGTTTGGGGATTTATTTTTTTTTAATGAAATGAGGCAAGTTTTCCCATAAGGCTTTGGGAAAGCTGCTGCTGTGGTCATTTCTCAAATGTTTCCATCTAAACCAATCTTTATGTAAAAGATGGGAACAGTTTCCATGGATTGCATGGCCAGGGTGTGGAGATCATGCTGGGGAGAAGGAGCTGCTGTGTGGTCCTCACATTTCACTGAACATAATTCCTTCGCTCAGGATTTTATCCTGGGAAGCTGAAAAGGCAGAGAGAGGCCCAGAGATGGGAAAATAATCCTTATCTCATTTGCTTCTCCTGTGTTTTGCTCATGTGGAATGTGTTAGGAATTTGTTTACTTGAATTGCTAAGCCTCATTGGGCTCTGGTGTGAGTTGTTTTCAATCACTGACCAATGGTCACACAAGCTGTGTCGAGACTCTGGAAAGAGTCACAAGTTTCATTATTAGTATCTTTCTAGCCTTCTGTAAAAATCCTTCTCTATTCTTTAGTATAGTTTAGTATAGTTTTCTTTAATATAATATAGTATCATAAAATAATAAAATAGCCTTCTGATCACATGGAGTCAAAGCATCATTCTTCCCTGCCACGAAGGGTCAAGGTTTTTTACAACACTGCTGTGCTGGATGTTAAGATTGATCCTTGTTGATTGAGCTGCATTTTTCATCCTCTACCCTGGCCTCAGATGTTGCAGCCACCATCCCTTCTGCAGATGCTGCAGGATCACTCTAAATAGCCATTAACTAATGCTAAATTATGATGAAGTATCTCCTGAAATACATGTAACATCCACATGAATAACAAATGGATTTGTTTCTGTCAGGTATGACAGGAATTTGGAGCTCATCCACACCAATCCCAATGAGTCCCCCTCTAATTCCAGGACAGGCATGGAGAGAGGAGGTGCCAGGTATACACGGCAGCTGAGGATGAGCTGTGGGAGAGGACAAGTTCCAGGATGACAAAGCAGTCCCAGTTCTATAGAACCCCAGTGGAGTTTGCCTCCTAAAGACATTAATGAGGGTGAGATCCCTCTGTTAGCCCCCACAACTCCATCCATCCTTGCAAAAATAATTCTCTCCTCATTATCTCGTGGTAGAACAAAAAAACCCTCAGAGATCAGTCTTGTGATGATGTCTCTGTACATCTGCATCTCTCCAGGGAAAAAGAGATCAAGAGGGAAAGGATTTTTCTATGGTGCTTGTGCATGATACCAGAAAAATATCCAAGTGTCTCCTGGGATGAGATTCTCCATGTGAAAAATGAAAGCTTTTTTGTCTTAAAGCATTTATTTTTTCCATGAAATTAATTAAAATAAAAATCTCAGTGCAAAATAAAACACTGAAACTCAGGGATGCCTCATTAAATGGATCATCTGGTTCAGAATTAAGTAATGGAAAAAGTGATGCAGAGCTGGGGAATTTTTCACCATGTGCTGCCTCTTGTGCCTACATCTTGTTCTTGTGGGTCAGCAGGTTCTATTGCACTCAGGTTGTATTTTATAGGGGTTTTGAGGCAAACCCTGGTGTCATCTGAGGTTAGTGAGGGGAAACCCTGAGTCTGGCTCTCCCTGAATATACTCACGTCTGGCTTTCCCTGAATAGGGGGACTTAATTTACTGCTTTCAAATGAGCTGCCTCTTTCAAAGGGCAGTCAGAGCAAGATGCTTCTGACAGCCCAACCTCTGAGCTTTCTGGAGATGGTTTTAGGCTTATTTCCTGATAAGAGGCTTCAGCAATTTTCCTCCATTAACAGGAGAAGTCTCAAAACCATGTGGTTTCTACAAGTTTCACAAAATCTAGCAGCTGGGAGAGACCCAAACTGGAGCCCAGGGAGGAAAAACAGGGTCAGTGTTTGTGTTTTACATTGTGTCTGACAGGGACCAGCTGGCCAAACAACACATGTGCCCCACTTTCTCCAGGAGCAGCCTGGCAATAATGAGACAGCTCACACTTCTCTGGCAGCACAGCAAAAGCAAGATCAAACCAGGATGCAGAGAGCTGTGCTCCCTTTGGGACACGAGGAACCATCCCAGGAGAAGTGTGTGTGTGAAGGCAGGTTCTGGGTGTGCAGGTCAGCTCCTCCTGGTTTCTTCTGATGCTGCTGTGGGGGTCCTAAGGAACCTGGGACAGAGCACGGAGAGGTTAGAAAAGAAAATACTCAGGAACACAAGCTTCATTCATTCTTCTGTTTCAAATTCTGAGTAATTCCCAGCACTGGGAGTAGGCCTTCGATGCTGCAGGTGCACTGGAGGACTCAGAATACATGGAGTGACCTCAGCTTTGCATCCTGCTCCTCAGGTCTCACTCTTCAGGGTGGGAAATCCTGCCCAGCTCAGAGCCTCCACAGCCCCCAGTCAATCCAAGGCTCTCACTCCACTCTTTAGGTTGGCAATAAAACTGTCATCTCCTTGGGGCAAGGGCTGTTTTTCTAGTTTATGTTTGCTATTAAACATTTATTATTAAAATTGATTAGCTAAGGGAGGGAGATTGCTTTAACCTGCTGCAGAGAATGACATGGGCTGTGATTTTGTGCAGACACAAGAAAATCCATCATTCCTGGTTGGAAGGAATTGAAACCAAATTTTGGTTTTAGATTTTTCTACAAATGTCTTCACTCAAAAAGCATTTTGGAAGCCTTTCTTACTGCATTTGCAAATCAGGTACACAGAGTACCTGAACACCCCCAGCTACTGCAGCTCTGCAAACCCCAGAGAGCTTCTCCAAGTGCCTGCAGGCTGAACAGCATCCTGAGGTAAAGCATCCACCTCCCTTCCACTTTGGAATGCTGTTAAATGTTGATGGGTATTTCTGAGCCTAAATCACTCCTCCATTGGGGGTGCCTGTGGCTGTTTGTTGGAACAATTAACTGCAGCATATTTTCCTCCCATGTTTCAAACCCATCTAACACCAGGTGTTACAGCACAGTTACCACAGGTAAATTCATGTGACAAACTATTTCTGGAGATCAAGCAAGGACAGTTCAGTTACCAGGGGCAGGGAAATGTGTGCATTTATTTTGTTGTAAATAAGGCAGGTTAGTACAGTCCCCATTTGCAAAGTAATATTGAAACCTGGGGAAGGGCTCTCAGTTGTTAACACAGTTACTGTGAGCCCTTTGTGTATTCTGGTCTTTCCATGGTTTGTTTTTTTTTTTCTTCTGTCAGGAGGAGAAATAAGTGTCTGAGTCAAGTATGTTCTTGTAATCCCACTTGTATTTCAAAAAAGATACAATTTCATTAAACCCAACAAAACCAGAAACTAGCATTGTGGCTTTAGTGCTGACAAACCCTTTGGTTCACCCCTCCTCCGAGCTGTGCCTGAGCAGCTCCATCTCCCTGCAGAGCTCACTTGGAATAATTCCTCTACTCTTTCAGTCTAGGCACATCCAGGAATGTGATATTCCAGCTTTTTGGTGTACACCAGGGTTCTCCCCTGGTCTCACCCATGTGGTGTTTGTCAGTCAAGGTGTGGGCACCTGAGGGTTAAAAATGATGGTGATTCAAAGGTGCAGATGATGAGTTTGTATCACCTATTGCAACAGTTTTAGGCGTATGATCCTTGCTACTTGCAGAGAATCTCACATTCCTAAAATATCAAGGGGAAGGAATAGAATAGCATCAAGTAGCTCCAAGGGAGGTTTAGATTGAATATTAGGGAAAAATGGGGAAATTTCTTCACAGAAAAGGTTGTTGAGCTTTGGATCTGAGGCAGGGCAGGGCAGGGCACTCACCAACTGCCCCTGGAAGTGTTCAAAAAATTATGCATGTGGCACTTGAGGACAGGGTTAACAGTGATCATGGTGGTGGTGCTGTGGGTTGCACTTGGTGATCTCAGGAGTGTTTTCTAACCTTAAAAATTCGCTGATTGTGAGATCCAGCTGGACATCCCCACAGCAGAGGTTTGGTGTCCTGCTCCTGAGCTAAGTGTCTAGAAACTGGGGTTTTCTGCCCTCCCAGTGTGCACTTGGAGAGGAAGAAAGGGCTGGAGGAAGGGGAATGGGTGGGAGCAGTGCCTGGGCTGGTGGGGATTGGGGAGGAGATGCAGGGAGGCAAACGGGAGAAGCAAAGGACATTGGCAAGGGGCCACACTGGCATGGCCAGCCCATTCCTTCCAGGCACCAGGAGAGGCTGAGGGAGCTGGAAAGGGGCTCAGCCTGGAGAAAAGGAGGCTCAGGGGGGCCCTTCTGGCTCTGCACAACTCCTGACAGGAGGGGACAGCCAGGGGGGTCGGGCTCTGCTCCCAGGGAACAGGGACAGGAGGAGAGGGAACGGCCTCAGGCTGGGCCAGGGCAGGCTCAGGTTGGACACCAGGAGGAATTTCTCCATGGAAAGGGTGCTCAGGCCTTGGCAGGGGCTTCCCAGGGAGGTTTGGAGTGCCCATCCCTGGAGGTGTCTAGGGAAGGCCTGGGTGTGACACGCAGGGCTCTGGGCTGGGGACAAAGTGGGGGTTGGGCACAGCTTGGACTCGATGATCCTGGAGGTCTTTTCCAACCTCCGTGTTTCTGGGATTCTATGATTGCTGGAAGTAATGCTTATCTATATTATTTCTCCACATTTTTCCTGCCAAGCTGACATAAAAAATACTTTCATGCTGCATTTCATGCCTTTCCTCCCTCCCTGACTAGTAACATGAAATTATATCCCCATTCCTTTAAAATTCTGAGGTTTAGCAAGTACATAAACTATGCTTCAACCCCAGCCCCAACTGTAAAGCAAATATTCCTTTTTCTCTCAGGGAACCATTTCTTTGACTTGTTATTTTGAGCTCCATCATGGTTGTTGCATGCAAAGGCAACTTTGTGGAAAAGAAGGTTAAGTGCTAAGGTTAAAACAGGTTCAAGTATAATCTTGAGTGCCCTTGGCAAAGACAGAAGGGTTTTAGTGGGTCTCATTTATCATTGCCTGACTGCCTGAAGTGCTTGACTGACTCATTATTGTTTTTATATGCCTGTAGAAAAGCTGCAAAAGAGCCAATGAGAAAAGTATCACTGTTTTCCTCATTTAACCCACACTCAACAGGGAACAATAATATTTAAGACTTCAGAGTGTAAAAGGTTTCCTCTTCAGAAACCAAATTCCCCAGCATGAGCCACATGGAGCAGCTCGGGCTCAGCTCCAGAGGGAAGATTTCTGTTGGTGTGGAGTTGCATCTATGGCAGAATTTTAGAGGTGAGAGCCTGGAGCTGCTCCTGACAGCTGGGGTTCCCAGGTCTTCCTGAAACCACTGCCTGACCTTCAGCCTTTTTTCCTCATCCATTTTGACAAAGCTTTGTCCTCCCCTCACAGGGGTTGTGGGCTCTGAAATGGAGGGAATGGTTGGACCATTCCTGGAAGGCAGGGAGCTAATGGAACAGTTTTCCCAGCTAGATTGTGGACTCTCCATCCCTGGAAGTGTCCAAAGCCAGGTTGAGCAGGGCTTGGAGCCAAGTGGGACAATGAAAGGTGTCCCTGCCCATGGTAGGGGGTGGGAATGAGAAGAGCTTTAAAGTCCCTTCCAGCTCAAACCATCCTATGATTCTGGGATCATGGAACTCGAAAAAGAACATTTTGGAGCACAGATCTCAAACATGAGTGAGCAAAGACCTGCTCCATGCTCCATACCTGCCTGTTTGTTTTGCACATGGATCCCAGGGGATACAGGCAGTGCTCCCAGTGCTCTGCACCTGGGGATTTGTGTGCAGTTATGTAAATCACCAGGATGATATGGCAGAGGTCTCAACTAGGGGGAGTTTAATTAAGTGGCTTCTTTAATGTGTGGTACCTTGCCAAGGCTCTTTACAAAGCTCTTCTGGAGCTCAGGAGATGTTAATGCCACTGGAAAAGGCAGAAAAGGCTTCATCCCAAAGCATCTAAATCCACCTGGAACAGGTACAGAACGAGACTGGGAGGAGGATTAAGGAAAAGAAGCACCTATTCTAGAGGGGAGATTATGAGAAGTGAGCTTGTTTGAGTCTGGCAAAGGCTGTGTGAAGGACTGGGATAACTCTGGAGAAATCCATCAAGGGGATGACGACTTGGGTGGTGACGACCTGCAACAAATTGGTCATGGATAACTTGATGCTGGAAGTTGGAAAGGTTTTTTTATTGTTATTATTTCTTGAAGGGACAAAATTCTGAAGTAATGGGGCTAAAGGACCCAGCACGGTTTTAACCAGGATCCTGGTTAAAACCCTTGGTGGTGGGATTGTGTGAGGCGGCTGCCAGGAACAGGAGGGTTCAAGGACCTCTCCAAGTCCATGGACAACAACCTTTTCCTGGACTGAAGGAATGGGTTGGGTGTACACCTGGATCGGTGAAGTAAGTCAGGCGCTTCTCACCCAGGTTAAGCAGTGGTGGGGTGCCTGGGAAACCTGGAAAAACACAGCCATGTCCTGGAAAGCTCTTTCCCCTCAGTTCCTGGAATCATACAGTATCAATTCTGTGTTTCTTGATCCTGAGAAGACTTTAATATCCAGCTTGTCAGTTCTCAGTATTCAATTAATCCAGCCTCTGTCTATGTCTGCATGGAGACAGGAATATTGAGTCCGTTGGGGTGTAAATCCTGTGAGTGCTTAACCCTGGCCAGGGCTGGGTGAAGATCCCACGTGGAGGCTGCAGCAGCTTCCCTTGAGGGTGTTCAAGCTGCCTGCAGTGAGAATCTGCCCAAAACATGAGTGCAAGACACTCCAACTGCAGACACTCTTCGGTCTGAACTCCTCAAAACTACAGGTTGATGTTAATGTTGCGAACACCCATGAGTGTAATTCAATTTCTCCACTGCGAGGGAGGGTAAGAACACCCTGGGATCCTGTTAATGGCCAATCGGACTGAAGTCAAGGCATTAGATGTGGCTGGGTTTTTGTTTATCCATATTCATATCCCATCTGGGAGCCCCTCGGATGCCGTTGTATTAGACATCACACAAAAATGGAGCAGAAATGTGTCTCTCCTCTCTGCTTCTTAAAAATAAAAAAAAAATTCTCTCTGATTTACAGGGTCTCTGAGCAGCAAGGAAGAAAAGGGAGAAAGGGAGGGACAACATCGATTCAGTTCATTCTGACCAGTACTCACAACACAACACAAAGGGAAAACCTTATTTTTAAATATATTAATACATTTCCCCTGCAGAAATTAGTTACTTGGGCTCAATTTTACCTATCTGTGAACTCTGATTATTGTCTCATGAAACAGAGCACCTGCTCTGTTATTCCATAAATAAGGGAGAGCAAATGCATTGTGTGTTCATTCCAAAGCGTGGCTCCCCCGCAGGGCTGGAATGTGCTGCAGCAGAGGGAAGAGATTTGGAAGTTTGCCCTCTGGTTTCCTAGAGAGACAAGGCTGTGGGAGCAGTTGGAGAAACATTTACTCTGCCCGCCGGGGTTCCCCTCCATGGCTCAAAAGTGCTTGTTGCTGCTGTTAATTAGAGCTGTGTGGAAACATCCCCGGAAAAGCTGGAGCCGCAGCAAACGTGCCTGGCAGGGTTGTGGTCCAGGCTTCAACTGCAAATCAGCTGCCCTGGAAGATTTGGGATCCCTGAAGGAAGGGAATGGGAGAGCTGGAGCTCTGGCATCAGTGATGTGAGAATGCTCTTAGGACAAACCAAGGTCCAGATGTGGACTAATTAAGACCCACTATGTGTTGACTCAGTGGATATTTAGCTAATGAAAATGGGGCTGGCAGCCCAACTTTGTGCTGAATGTGCAGTTCAACCTCCTTTCTCTTGGTTTTAGTGGCAGCACTGGGAGTTTGCTCTGTCCCTTTTGAATCCTAAATTGTGACCTCAGAATCTCCACTGGAAGCAGGGCAGTGATGACCCTGCTAAGACTCGTTTGTGCTGAAAGCAGAGTTGGGACTGCTGGCACCCTTGGGTGCTTTGCAAGGTTCTGTGACTCATCTCCAGAGGAATTCTTCTGAGGTAAAGGATGGATCAAGCTGCTAGAGCTGGGCTGCTCCTGCTGCAGAAGGAGGGATGCTCTGCTTAGCCAATGCAGAGAGCCTAAGGAGTAAATCCATGCTGGTTGTTTGGGATGAAGGACAATAAAGCTGTCAGAGAGGGTGGGGGTGGCTTTGCTGGAGCTGCCTCAGACATTGAAATCCCATCTGGTCAGCAGTACCAGGTTCATGCTGTGAACACAGCCATAAGTGTGCAGGATGTCCCCCAACCCACAGCTCAGCCTCACCCTAAGATCTGTGTCAGACTGGGAAGTGAGAGCTTTCCATCTCTGCTGCTGTGTTCTGGATCATTTGCTATGACTCTGGGCATATGTTGTCAATTTACCAACACCTTTATGCAGTCAGTTATAATTCACATTTGCTGGTTTTTAATGAATGTTTGTTCACTGGAGCATTTGCCAGGGAGTGTACGTGGTGTGCAGAGCCAGCCCACATCCTAGCAGCCTCCAACTTGAGCTGAGTTGAGGAATCCAGCTCAGGAACAAATCAGGAATATATTTTGTGACACCCACTGCCTGTGATATGAGACGGAGGGGACTCTGTGAATGGGAGTCTTGCAAGAGAGTCCCGGCAACCACATGGATGGAAGACTTTCCTGCCAAACCAATGGAAAATCCCAGAGATAATCAGGGCCCTGCTGAAATTCCCTTAAAATAGGCTCAGTCACTACCGCTCTGGAGCAGCTCACTGTCTGCTGCTCCCACAGCAAGGTTTGTTGTCCTGGCTGGTATTCCCATCATCTGGATGGGGAACAGAAGCAAACCAGGATATATGGAATGCATGGTGATGAGGGGCTTTTGAGAAACATCCCAGGAGTCCCAGATCCTGAGGAAAGTATTGAGAGACACAAGGAATACAGACAGAGCTAAGGTTGAATGTGATTGTTCTAAAGATGCAGGACTCACCCAAAAAGGGAATGTGGGGACTTCGGAAACACTTGAGAATGTTTTGGGAGCCCAGTCCACTTTGTTGGTAGAGAGAGCAATGCAAATTGATAATTACTGTAGCTAAATATGTGGGAGTTAATTCCTTCTCCCATTTGCTGGCTGTGTAAAAGATGCAGTGACGAACAGGGACTGCTTCCCCTGTCCCTTGCTGGGAGAACCAAGGCTGCAGCTTGTGCCAGGGAAAGATGTGTCAGGAAAACCAAAGAGCTGACAAAAGAGTAGGCTACAAAGTTGAGCAGCCCTGAGTCTTGCCAGGCAAAAACCTCTGACCAGGAATCTGTATTTCAGCTGCTTTTCCTTCCATCTCTTTGCCTTCAAATGCAGCTGCTGCTTGGATAAAATCAGCCTGGCTTTAAAGTAGGTCAGAGCTGAAGTCATCTCAGGATGCTCTTAGAAGAAGAAATACATGCCAGTGTAGCAGCACTGTGGCTTTTAATAGAGTTGTTCTCCACTGGCTGCTCCGTGGGACTCAGATCCAGAAGAAAAGCTGCAGCCAGGTGGGACAAGCCATGGATTACAAATCCTACCTGAACGGATGCACTCCAGCAGAGATGAGGACAGTGCAAGGGGAATGTGGGAGTGGAGGTCCAAATTCTCAAATTACATCCAAAAAAATGGACTTGGAGAAGCATCAGGATCCTGAGCACCTTCTTAGCAGCTTTGGGGTCCCACAAACCTAATTATCCACTCGGAGTCTGGTGTCTTACTGAGTAATCCAAGGGGTTTTTTTGGACAGACTGACAGCAATTCAGTCTGGGCTATTTTAGTAGCATGAAGACATCCTGAGTACTCCTTTTAGGTCTCAGACATGTAATTAGCAGTTCCAGGTTCTGAGCAGCTCATTAGTGTTTGGGCAGTCGGGAAGGGGACACCAATGAATTATGATTTCAAGCACCTGCTCAGCAGCTGTGAGTTTTGGATACCTCCTGTTAGCAATGCCAGTGAGTTCCAAACCTGCTTTCAGGGAAGCATTTTCATCAGGCTAGAGAGAAATTCACGCTTTTTCCCCTGCTGCTGTCCAGTAGCCAAATTCTGGTGCCTTGTTTTTCCCAGAGGAGTGGTCCCAGGCTGAGCTGCAGTTTGCCCTGTTTGACTGGGCTCTAAAACCTGTGTTTAGCTGAACACATTAAGTCCATATGCTTCCCAAATCCAGCTGCAACTCCAGCCCTCCAGGGCGGCTTGGCAGTGCTGCTGTTCTGACACAACTCAGGCAGGAGGAAGGCTTTTTGGGAAGGCAGAGAAGGGAAGGAGAAGGAGGAGGAAGATGTAAAAGCAGATCAGCACAGCACCTCAGAGGAGCTTTCCCTTCTCCCTGAGCCACCCACCACACCACAGACACACAAAACAGGAGAGAAAAATAATATTTGCTGACTCTCTAAGGAATACGAGGCTAGATCGAGCTCCATCTGAGGGATCCATGCATTATTTATGGCTCTGGTCTGTGCTATCCCCTGCTGGATCAGCCAAATGTTCTGGTTCAGAGAACGGCTCTTACCAGGCAGTTTAACCCCCATCCCTCTTGTCTCCACTGAGCTGAGACTGGAGGACACAAAAGCAAAGCTCAGCTCCTTGATGTGCCCAGGTGAGCACAGCCGGGAGGGTCTGAGCCATGCCTGGATGCCTGGGATGGGATCCCCGGCCCTGGAGAATGGGAATGCTGCCAGTGCCCCCCTCCCCCCCCCCGAGTCCCCCCAGTGCCACCTGAGCCAGCAGCAATCAGCCCCTGCTCTCCCTGGCCATACAGGCCTGGAATGGTCGGACCTCCTGAGCTGACATCTTCCACATGGGTGGTTTGTTGCTCCCTGGGAAATGCTGCTGCTCTGCGGTGGGTTCCTGTCCTACTGGAGCAGTGCCCAGATAAAGCAGCTTTTTGGGACCCATTCATGTTTTCCTGCTCTGTGGTGCACGTAAAATCCATCAGAATAAAAATCAGAGCAACACAAGGGTAACACTGGTGTGGGCTTGTTTGCATTTTACTCCTTTATTACCATAAAATATGGAACTGTGTTATACTATTATAAGGTTTTATACTGTGTTACACTGGGCTTCATAGATTATAAAGAATTTGTATTAAATATGAGGTTAAGTAGGTTTCCAAGCACATATATTAAGGGGATACTTAATATATAATAGAGGATTTCATTATTATAAAATGCCATCAATATATCAGTACAGCAACCTGTTACAGATAAAATGGATTAAAGAGACAAGTTGGAACTGTCTGTTTTACCAGCATTGAGTAAAATACTCCAGCATTTTTGAAACTAAACAAGAAAACCCATGATTCATTTTGACTTTTGATTTGAAGTGGATTTCACTAAATCAAATTGACATTTTTGCAGTGAAATGTTAGAAACGAGATGAGACCACATTTTCCTTTCAAGGGTTTTCTGATCTTCATGGAAAGGGTGGTCAGGTATTAGAAAGGGCTGCCCAGGGCACTGGTGAAGTCCCTATCCCTGGAGGGGTTTAAAAGCCTTGTGGATGTGGCATTTGGGAACATGGTCAGTGGTGGCCTTGGCAGTACTGGGGGATGGTTTGACTCAGTGATCTCAGAGAGCTTTTCCAACCTGAACAAAGCCATGATTCTGTGATCATTTCCCCACACAGCCCCTGCCCAGCCTCAGGAATGAGCAGCCTCCAAGCCAGGGCCAGTGGAGTTTACCAGGCTGGTGGCACAGTGGGAGCCACCAGAGCAAAGGGTTTGAGTGTTTGTAGAGGAGAATGTTCAGTAACTTGAGAAAAACAGCCACGTGTGGGCTCATCCCTCCATGTCCCCTGCATCCTTGTCTCCTGGGCTTTCCATACTATTGGCATTCCCCAGGCAGCAGAGGGAGAGCAGCAGGGCTGTGGGAGCTGCTTATGTTACATTGTGCATCCATAGGGAGTTGGGTAGAGTTCTCCAGGAGAACAGGAATCCCAAAAGACCCTCCATGAGCTGGGGGCAACGTGAGTCCCCTGATACACAACATCCCACAGACACACAGAGGAAGAACATGCCAGAAACACAAAAACATTGATCCGAACTCTGGGGTTTTGGTGACTGCTCTGGGGTATTAGTGACTACTCTGGGGTATTAATGACTAATGTCTTCCTTGTTGGATATAAACCCATCTGAGTGACAGCCTGGGATGGAAGGATTTGTTTTGCTTTATTTTGTCTCTGGATGTTGCATTTCAGAGGAGCCTCAGGAAGTGGAGCAGAGAGAAACTCAGTGAGGCAAGAAGCTGTTTTGCCTCCCTGGAAAAACCTCCAGAAGGCTCATCCAGCCCCATTCAGCCATAGGAAAACCCTCTGAAGGAGCTTTGGGCTGAACTGGGCTGCAGACACCGCAGTGGTGAGAGATAACTGTGCCAGGGGAAGGCTGGAGCTGCAAGGAAAGCTCTGGCTCTGGGATCTGCAGGGATCTGCTGATGTCTCATGGCAAGACATGGCCTAGGGGAAGCCTAAGGAAAAGTTAACAACAAACAAGGAATGTGAGTGTTGGGAAGCAGCAGGGACCTCTCTGTGCCACAGCAGCTTCCAGCACGAGGAAGAGAAGGGAAGTTTGAAGAGCCATGAGGAATTTCTGAGGCAGTTGCTGATGCATTTGGGCTCAGACAGCTCAGCAGATCTAAATACATCCTTCAAGGGAGGCAGTGAAAAGGCCCTACAATTTGGGCCAGCAAGTCTGAGAGTGCTTCAAGGAAATGCTTGATTTTGGAGCTCCTCACCCTAAACTGGACCTTCCCCAGTCCGAAGGGGAAGCTCTGAATCGTGATTGTTGTTATTAAAACAGGAAAAATATGAATGTGATTTCTTAATCAGTGGACCCTTCTTCCTAAGGGATGATTTCTCTTAAATTTTTATCCATGGGGGAAGTAGGAAAGAGAGATTTCTTTTGGCTCTGCAACCCATCTGTGCTAGAGAAAACTGTTCCCTGAATCCCACCCTGATGGTTCAATCCCTGCAAAAGCCCCTGGTTATGGGCTGTCATGGAGGTGTGCAACCAAAGAGACCACCTTGGATTCCAGCATGGGATAACTCCTGACAGAAAAGGAAATATAGGATATGAGGGGGTAGGGAGGTATCAGAGCTTGGTCCAAGCGCCTGGAAGGTTCCTTGCCTGGAGGATTGTCCCACCAGCCCCATGGCTTTGGAGCCAGAACAAACTGGTTTTCCCAGATGCATTTGTCAAGGGCTGTTGTGGTTCTAATTTATCTTATTGATTCCTTGTTAAGTGGTTCGTTCTGTTGTACCCCCATGTTCTCCCCGAGTTGGTTTACCCTTTGGTTTTACCCTCCCTCAAAGCTGCCCCTCATGCCACTCCCCACCCTCCTTCCAGCTCTTTCCCTGCCTATCAAGGCAATGCAGCCCTTTATTCCCAAACCTCCTCTGCCACTTAAATTGCCTTTATTCTCAAACCTCCTCTGCCACTTAAACCTCAGGCCAATCCCTGTCTGCAAAACCCCTTTGGAATTCCCCTACCCCTTGAAGCCCCATTGGCCCATGCGACCCATCCTCTCCACCCTCCCAACTGGCCCTAGACACTTGATGTAATCCCCTCACTCCTCCCCTGAGGATATTGGTTACCTGTTTGTATCCACCCCCTGATTTGTATCTGTAAAAAACCCCTTGCACAGGGGTGCCTGGGTCTCTGTTTCTGATCTCTCCACTTGGAATAAATCTTTCCTTGTAGAACCTCAAGACACAGAGCCTCCTCCTTTCTCCTCTGCCTCATCCCTGTCATGGCTTGTGTCTGGCACCCTAGAGGAAGTGGCTCTAAAGGTTCTGCCTCTGGTAAATCCCCATTCCGAGGCAGTTTCCCAGTCCTGGTGTGGCGATGGATTTCTAAGAGCTAGCCCGGGCTCCAACAGTTGCTTCAAAGGGCTCTATGGCACTACAAAGAGAAGCACTGCAGATCTGTCAGCATGGCCCTGGGAAGACATCTCCAAGGAAGGCACCATTTTTCCTCTTTCTTCAAGGGTCTATCACTTTCATCCCATACCCACACAAGGCAAAGGTCAGACTTGTGCTGCAGAAGAAACGCTTCATCCTTTCCAGGAGGCTTTCAGCCAAAGGGGTGGGCTGTAAATCACCCTTGTTTCCACATACAGCTATGGGTTTTATATTCTGGGCTGAGGAGATAAACACACTCCCTACTCAAAAAAGAGAGAGTTTGTAGCATTTATTTCCAGTCCTCTCCCCCCACACACCCACCCTGGCATGACAAATCAGAGGCTGTAATTCTCTGGGAGGCAAGTTTTATGGGAAGCAATGCATTTTTCTGTCCCAGCTGCTAAACAGTCTGTGGCTCTGCAGCTGATTCCAGGTTTGGGCAGTTTATTCTCTGGCAGACTTGCCTTGATTTTCCAATTCACTGATCTAACACGGGATGATTAAGAGAAGTCTTCCCTTCTTGCTACTGTCATTCTTCCCCTCCACCATGTAATTCTTTCCCAATTTACTTTTGAACAAAGGAGGCTCTTCTTTCTCCATACAGGTCTGAGTTTTATGTTTTCTCTCTGTCTTATCCCCATGTCCCACAGAGAAAGTTTAAGGAGCAGCTTTGTGTGGGTGTCTCAGTCCTGTTGAAGTTCAGTGTTTTCAAAGCTGGGAATTGGGTGATATTTAAGGTCCCTTCCAACACAGGCCATTTTAGGATTTTATGAAATCTGAAGAATTTCTGCTGTGACCTTTAACTCTTTAAAGCCATTTAAAAGCACAAGCTCTCCAGAAGAGGGGATATGCAGCAGATGACCCCCAGTCTGAGGCACAAGTCTTAGCTGTGTTGAAGATGTTTAGCTTTGGATTGAGGCAGATCAGCTCCTGAGAGTGATCTGTGCTGCCACAAAACACTGTTTTATTTTAAAAAGCCCCAGGTCCCACCAACCCCAGAGCTCTCTCATTTTCAGCACTGTTTCTGTGGAATTTATTGGCATGTTTGGCTCTTTCCAGATCCTTGTGCAATCTCTCCTGCTGATCCTGGCGTTTAACTGGCCATCATCATTGTCTTGACACAATTTGAATGCAGTTGTATGGTTAACAGGTTACAGTGCAGCTCTTTGCAGCACAAATACAGCCCTGTCCTTCCCCCTGGGAAATGACAAAGAATCTATTAAAGAGTGTCTGTTGTAGTGAGGTGAGGCTGGGCTCCTCTCCCAGCTAACAAGTGACAGGATGAGAAGAAATGGCCTACAGTTTCACCAGGGTGACTTTAGGTTGCATATTAAGAAAAATTTATTAATAGAAAGAGTTATCAAGCACTGGACAGGTTGTCCAGGGCAGTGGTAGAGTCACCATCCCTGGAGGCATTCAAACAACGTGTAGATGTGGCACCTGGGGACACAGTCAGTGGTGAATGTGGTGCTGATGCTGGCCTGATGGTTGCACATGGTGTTGTCCAACCTCAACAATTCTGTGATTCTATAAAAAGAGTTTGGGTTTTTTTTTCCTGATGATAGAGAAAGAATTACAGATAAAAACATTGCACTGGGTTCCAGGGAAGCTGAGATTAACAAGGCAACATTCTGCTTTTGTTTTGGAGCACAGCATAGATGCATCATTTAGAGGAATCTGGTAACTTGACTCTCCTGTGCTTTTTATTCACTCTCTGCATTGACTAGAGGATGCAGAGTACAAGGATCTGAAGGGCAGGCTGTGTATACACTGTGAACTGACGTGGTAGCACAGAGCCAGGGATAAATTCCCTCCTGTACTACAGGAGTGTGATAATCTTCAACACCAGAGGTAACAGGAGCTACACAACAACCAGCACATTCCCAGCCCAGCCTTGGTGGCTCCTGCTGCATTCAGAAATAGCACCATCCTCTTTTGTATTTGCTACCTGTGTTTGTGTTGTTTCTGCTGCTGTAGGATGAGTACACAGCAGGAAAAGAGAGCAGGGAGGGGCAGGGGTTATCACTGGCCTGGGGACAAGTGGAGGACACCACTTGGGACTGAGAGGGAAATGGCAAAGGCAGATCAAGGCAAAGCATCTCAAATGGGGACACAAGAATATTAATGCACTCGTACATGCAGAAATTCCAGTCACACTGGCAAAGGAATGGATTTCCCTCGACCTTCCTCAGGCTGCCCCCTCTGGCAATACCCAGACCTAGCAGCAGCTGAAAAGCTTCAGCAATGTCAACTCTAGAGCAGTGACCACAATGACCGTTCCCTGGCAGGGGCTGTTTGTCCATCAATGGATCATTACTGACCCTTCTTCACACAGAGCTGGGGGTTGTTGGGAAAAACTGGTTGCAGGAGGGAAACATTATCTTAAATTGGAAAGTTAGGAGAGCCCTTCAGCCTGTGAACCACCTGCAACCAGGTAGCTGTGTCCCTACAAAGTTAGTGGATGAAAGATGGACCTCGAGCAAGGCCTGGCAGTTGTCCTTGCAGTGAATATCCATGACACCCTATTATCCAGTGGTTTCTCTTCAAGGCTTAGCTAATACCAGAACAATATATCTGTGCTACATTCTGTCCTTGCAAATGTAGGGTCATCTGCCCCTGTTAAAAGCATGAGAGTGGAGACAAAGTCTCTTATGTCAAGGCCTTAAATCTAGAGAGAAGCCCAAGTGCATCCCAGGTTCTCCCTTGAGAGCCCAACCTTCCAGAAGTCATTAATTCAGTTTTAGGCTCTTCCATGTGCTTGGCTCTGGGGACGCCAATTGTACCTGTTCATTGGATTTGTAGCTCTCCCTCTCTGCTGGCCCAGTCAGGATAATCACTTCCCATTACTTGTTAGTGTACAGCATCCTTCTCCTCTCCAAAGGCATTTCCTCAGACTGTGTCTCCCTAATCAGAGGGGTTTGTGATGAGAAACGATGCTTGGGCTGGAGCTGCTGCACCACAGAGAAAACCTCAATTTGTTTGTACCACATTTACAGGCAATTTTCCCACAGTTCAATCCCATGGGTCTTTGATTCCCAAATACAATCAAATGTTTGGGTTTGCATCCCACAAAAGGGGTGGAAGGTGCTTTTGCCCCATTTTGGGGTCATAACTTGAAAGATGGCACAGGTGGCATGAACTGAGTCAGTGTAGAGGAATCTGTTAGACTGGAAAAAGGGGATGGGTATTTCCAATGCTCAGAGTATCTCAGCTTCTTCTGGAATAGGAATTGCTGCATTCCCCCAAATATCCTGACTGCAGAGTTGAGCAGCTCATTTCTGTCAACCAGATGTCATGAGAAAACAGAGCAAGGAAGACAAAAAGGGACAACAAACCACTAGTAGGTTAAAGGAAAAAAAAAAAACAAAGACAGGGAAAAGTGTCTTCTGGCTTTGGTGTGCCACAATGGCTGCAGCTTCCAACAGGATTCAGGAAGGGATGAGATAAAGACAGCACAAGAAATGAATCCCAGGCAAGACAGCTCTGATCATTATGGGAATTTTAACCCAGCCTGAAGCTACACACTACAAAAGTCTGAAAGCATAACCTCTCCCTGACCTTGGAAAAGATTTTCCCCTGTTTGAAAATAAAATTCAGAAGGAAAGAAGGGAGGAAATTGGTAGAATAGGCACTGCAGCCTTTAAACACAGACATTATTGAACACAGCCCATGCAAAGCTTTCTCAAACCCACAAGCACTTCCTTATGAAAACCCCTCCCTGTTCCTGCATCTCACCTGTAGTTGGGAGTGGCTGACAGGGGAGCAGGGCAGAGACTGAGCACCAAGGTTTGCAATCCTTGCGTCAGGCAGAACAGAAGGAAGGCCTGGGATGAGGGGTTGTGCTATTACCTGCCTGCTTGAAATGCAGATCCATCCTCTGCATTTCTTGCCAACACCTCCAAGCTAAAAATAGAAACTTATCCTTCACAGTTGGCATGCAGGAAGAATCCGAGTCTGGGGAGTGGGGCAATTACAAAGTTTTATGGGAACATCTCTCCTTTGCTGGGTTGGAGCAGCAATGGCAGAGCAGCAGCAGCGATGTCAGAGCATCACCAAGAAGAGTTGGCCCAGAGCCTACAGATGCTGCAAGATCTAAGAGCACAAACTGAACATAAGAGATACTTCTGTGGCAGCGGAACGTCAGAAAGGAAGCACTTGGCCTCTGCATCCCATGGGAACGAAGCATTTTAGCTCCCACCTCCACCCTCCCTGAGTGACACGAGGTGCCCAGAGGAGCTGTGCCCGGGGGTTTCTTTGCATTTAAAGCTGGGGCAGGTCCCTGCAGTGTTCCAGCCTGGGCAGCTTCATGGTGGCTGTGGATGGTGCAGCTGAAGTGGCCAGAGTCTCCTGTGTCAGTTCTGGGGACCAACTCCAGAGACTGCTGACTGCAGAATGAGCTTCAGAAGGTGTAAAAATCCCACCCTGGCACTGGTCATAACCAGATTTTGGGTCAAGGTGAGTTCCTGACAGGCCTGTCCAAAGAAAGCTTGGCTGGGGAGGGCAAAGGGATTCCTACCATGGTTTCTAAAGGGAAGGGAAGGTGGAAAAACACCACACTTAAACCAGTTTCTGTACTTTATTCCATGATGAATCCACTCTTTGGAATCAATTCACCCACATCCAACTCATTAGCCCAGGATCCATCTGACTTGCCACCAATGCCATCCTTCCAGGCGAGCTGATGTATGGGCCATGATGTTCCTTAGACCACACTCAGCAATGACACCTCCTGATATTCTAACAGTACTCCCTCCTCCTCCAGCCCACTGTCCACAGCCTTATCAACATCTGGATTGCCAATCCCCAGCAGAGGATCCCTGGGGGCTCTGGGCCTATTTGGGAATCTTTCACCCTCCTTGGGATCTCTGCCACAGAAGGACCAGCTGGATGATGTCGGCAGCCTGCCAGGAAGAACAGGAAGGCAGTTACCATCCTCTGGAGCTGTAGGAAAACCGTGACAACTTTTCAGCCCTGTTTTGGCTGCCCTCAAACCCTGGTGATCCGAGAGGATTCTCCCTGCTCTCCTGCACCCTGACACTGCAGTGACAACAATGCAGGCCCTGGGAACCCTGCAAGGGCTGTCACACCTGGGCTTTCCCAGCCTTTTGAAAGGAACTGCACCCATTGGGGGTGTTCAGAGGGGATAGAGGGACTCTGAGCTGGCAGAACCTGCTCACTGAAGGAACCCCGTTTGGACTGTCCTTGTTGAAGTACACACTTTTAGAGTGTTGCTACACTGTCATGTTTGTTTGGGGCAAAGAACAACTGGGAGTAAGTTTCATCCCTTTGGGGTTTACAGTAGGAGAGTCCCCCTCTTTCTGCGTGTGTTGGTAAGGAGTTCCCTCTCCTCAGTTCCATTCATGAGCAGGGTGACCATGCTGTGAAATGCCCATTTACAGCCACACTTGCTCTTTTTTAACAGGTCCTTTTGCTCCTGGCAAGAACACCCAAAAACCCCCTCAGCAAATGTTAGAGGCAGAAGGCAGCCAAGCTCTGCTTTTCCTTTGGGAGGCTCAGCCCTCCCATCCGTGTGGTCCTGCCACCCACTGAGGAGCTGAGGGGTGTGTGTGGTAACACGTGGGCCAGGAAGAGTCAGGTCCTGCTTTGTTTGCCACTTTCCCAGTGATATCTCAGGGATGTGGCACAATCTGTCCCATTTGTTAGACCAGAACCCTGGGGTGGTGTCAGAGCATCAACAGTATAAACCTGAACCTTTTGAAAATGGCTTGCTGTGGAGGGAAAGGGGGAGGTGAGGTAGAAGAGATGGAAGGGAAGAGTGCAAAGCTCTTTATGCCAAAGGGAGAGGAGATCATGACCCTTTAACTTGGATACTCTCCCCCCCACCCCCCCACCCTCCCCAAACCAGGCAGATTGGGATGTTGGCATGGGAGGAGCAAGGATTCTGTCAGTGTCATGTGTTTCCTTTCTCCACAGCTGCTACTGGATGGGAGTAACATGGAGCCCCAAACACCACAGGTGGGTGATGTGGCCATGCAGGGAGGAGGAGAAGCCTTGAACCCAATACTTGGCACCACCCCAAGCTCGGACCAGCCATCGCAGGGAGGGATGTCACTGTGGGTGTCTTCAACACAGGCATTGCCCAGGAGGTGCCACCTGTTCAGGCATTGCTGTGAGAAGAGGACAGTGGTTCAGGAGTGACTGCAGGAGGAGCAGAGCACCCACTGCACTGAATCCCCCAGGCTCTTGTGAAGAACCAGTTCACAGGCTTTGCTTTGAGGAGAGATCATTATACCAGCGTTTGGATTTGAGACAGCCTTTGGATGTCATCTTTTCCTGTTCCCTGAAAGAGCTGTCATCTCTAGGTTAAGAAATAACTAAAAAATAGAATGTCAAGAGCAAGGCCTCCTCCACCAGCTCCCAGAAGATCCAACTGCTGCATGACAGACTCACATCATCACTTGAAAACTTTTCCCAAACATGGCTCCTCTGCATCATTTATTTCTGGCCCAGGTGGGCACCAAAGTGCAGACATTGAAATGTTCCTGAATGCATCCCTTGGTTCCTTATTCCTGTGGTTATGGAGGGATCTCTTGTTATTGTATGTTGGGTTGACGTGAAGGTGCAGTGTGAGGAGGAGAAACTGCTCTCCCATCAGACATCTCCTTTGTGGCTCTAGGTGGGGATGTCTGGCTGATGACTGCAAGATTTGGGTGATAGTTGCAGGTGGTTCTTATTCAGGACAGCTCAGGCTGTCCCCTCACTCTGTAGCACCACATTCCTATCTGGGTTGAGCAGAATTAGGGAAGTGACAGACAGGTGAAGGTGGCTGAGCCCCCTCTGGAGAGGGGTCAGGGTGGCATCTGCTCCCAGTCCTGCTCTGACACTGGTGGATTGTGCTGAAAGGGAGAGATTTGGGTTCCCCTACTTCAGTACAGAATGGGCTGGAAACACAGAGTATTTATCCAGGTGTTTCACAAGTGATACTGGCAGTAAATGAACACTGATAACTGCGAAGATTTCACTAAAAAATTCTTCTGGCAGCACAGTGCCTCTTCAGGTCCAGGAGTGTGCCCTTCCTGAGTCTTTGGGAATGTCCCTTCAGCTGCCAGATGTAGAACCTGAGGAGGACAGGCACCAGAATGGGGGGCAAAAATGAGGATATTTGTTATTATCCAGTAATACTTTAGGAAGCTGTGGAAATGAGGAGTATAGTTCACTTGCCCCATGATCATGGAGTCATGGAATGGCCTGGGTTGGAAGGGATGTGAAAAACCATCCAGGGCCACCCCTACCATGGGCAGTGACACCTTCCACTGTCCCAGGTTGCTCCAAGCCCTGTCCATCCTGGCCTTGGACACTGCCAGGGGTGGGGCAGACACAGCTGCTCTGGGCAGCCTGTGCCAGGGCCTGCCCACCCTCAAAGGGAATGATTCCTTCCCAATATATAATAATTCTACTGCAGAGAGCAGACATTTCCCAGTCTGTGTCAGTGCATGATTGGAGGAGTTGATGTAGCCCCTGGAGCCCATCACAACCACCCCAGAAGGTGAGGACTTCTGTGTTCCTTCTGGAGCTACTTCTTATGGATCCAGCCAGCCAGGCCAACCTTCCCACGGATCCAGGCCAAGGACTACACTTGCTAGAAAAGGCTGCAGAGATTTCATATTCCCAGAGAAAGGGGGGCATCATCCAAATGTTCTGTGCCTGGGTTTAGAAGAGAAAGATTGAAATGAATCTGCACAGAAAATGAATCTGCTTTAAATCCTGGTTATTTTAGAACTACATGAAGCTCATGACAGAAAAGATGTCCAGCCATGGCTAATTCTGTCTTTGGATTAGCTGAGCTAGGGTGGGGAATTGAGCCAAAAAGAGACAGAAACTCCTGCTACCAATGCTGGCTCACATTTGGGAACACCACACACAGCTGTGCTTGGTGGGATGCTGGGTTGTTACTCAGCCATTGGAATGCCCTGCCCTGATCCCTGTTCCTTGGCAGACTTCCCAGGGAAGGAGTTCAGCAGGAAAACAGGGCCCATTGAGTGGGTTTGGAGGCTGCCCTGCTAAACCACATTTGGTTGGGGCTTGAGGCAGCAAAGCTCCCAGGAGGGAGCAGGAGGAGTGGGAACATCCCACAGCATCTCCAAACCCTTCTCATCTCCCCGTGCCAGGGACAGCACGGGACAGGCAAAGCTGGGGAGTTAACATTCCATGGGGAAAGCCAGCGGGGCTGGGACTCAGAGCTTTTCCTCTGCCAGCAGAGAAACCTGTGAGCTGGATGGGAACTGTCTGGACTCAGGGGCTGCCATCCTGCACAGCTTCCCTTGGCAAAGGCCCTTGACTCCACCAGCAGAGCTGGCTCAGGGTTTTCCAGCTCAATTATCTTTTCTCTGGTTTGTTGAGATTTGCAGCTAAAGTGCAGACTCTTGTTACTTTAGAAAGTAAGTTTAAGAGGAAGAACATTCTGTTTTCCACTGGTACAGCAGATCCTGGATGGTTTTGGTTCACTCTGAGGTCAAATAGATTTTTCCTTTTTTTATAACCTTCTTTTTTAATTTTATGCAAACCTCTACTTAGAATTAATTCCTTCTCCCTCTCCACATCCCCATTTTTGTCCCTCTCCACCTCCCTTTTTTTTTTCTTTTTTTTTTTTTTTTTTTTTTTTTTTTTTTTAGTTTCTGTTTGGTTTTCCTTTTTTTCTACAAACAGTAACTGGCAAAAAGATGGGGTTTTCAGAGAGGGTTGTAAGGATTTTTTAAACCCCATACCTGGCAGTTCTCTGCAGGCTCAGGGAACACAACCCCAGTTCATCTATTCCTCCTTTCCCAGGGGCTGAAATTCCCTTTCACCCCAGGCCTGCACCAAGCTGAGCAGATGAGCAATTGTATGGTTGGCTGGTGACTAAAGGAAATGAGGGAAAAACATGATCCTCATATCATTAATGAATTGAAAAAATAATTTTAAAAAACTCTGAGAGATGAACTGGATAAATCTCTTACAATTCTGGCATTTCTTGAGCAATTTTCAGCTAATAAATCCAATTGAAGGAGGTTTTGAAATGAAACATCACTTCAAATGAGAAATAATCAGAGCTTTTTTCTTCTCAAAGTGCCAGATTGACACTAATGCTAAAAACCCCTGAAATGTTTATGTTCTTTTTTTTTTTTCCAATTAACAGCTTGAATTTACAGCATGTATTAGTAACAAAGTAATTTAGGTTTTTTTAACTGGAAAAATTGATTCCATCTCCCTTTCTCCAGACTGACAGAGCTTTACCTTCTCCTTGTTACAGTCTTATTCTGCTGCCAGATTTCAAACAAATCACAGATATAGTGTCAAAAAGCAATCAAAAGGAAGGAGCACACAATAAAGCTGTTTGCTCTGATGAAGTGAGGCAGTTGCTTTACACATGAAAGTCAGCATTATGAGTAAACTTGAAAATAGCCCTTTTCCTGAGTCTTGCCTCCAAATCAATATTTCAGCTGAGGATGTGTCTCAGATGCTGAGCAGCACATGTGGCACTGGCTGCCACAACCTCTCAAATGGCCCCTTCTCCACCCTCCTTGAGTGCATGGGGGCTACAGAAATTCAGAGGTGTTTGGAAAGCAGTGCCCTGCATGCCCCCTAATCCTGTCCTTCATTAAAAACTTCTGTGGTGGGGAAGTTCAGGATGGCAGTGCTGAAGGGATGGGATTGAGGGGTAGCACAGGGAGGCCCTTTCAGGACATTCCCAGCTGGGGAAGTCTGTGCCAGATACCACAGAGAGCATCACAGGACGAGTTTAGACTCTGAACTTCTGGATATCTAAAACCAAGCAAGAAACCCCACCCTCAGCTCCTCTGCTGCCATCCTTTTTTTTGGCAATGCTCTGTTTTCCAGAGAGGTTGTAAAGATTAATGCAGCCTTCAAGTGCAGGAGGGAGAACAGTGAAGAGAAAGGCAGAATGAGTTCTCCTGGTGCATAGGGGACAAGAGGAAGAATAACAGGTTTAAGTTGTAGGAAGGAAGATTTAGATTTGATGTGGAAAATCACCTAGCAAAGTTTGACAGGCAGTTTGAGCCCGAGGAAGCAACACACAGACCATGGGATCCTCCTCTGGCACAGGCCCGTGCTCACTCCACACACATTACATGGGGCACATCTGTGGGATAACACACTTCCCTGGGAGCAGGATAGAACACCTTCCCAGGAGCAGGATAACTCACACCTCCCTGGGAGTGAGGATTTCTAGAGCATTTGGAGCTGTGCCAGACTCCAGCATCTGGCTGAATGTTCTCCTTTGGCAAATGACAGAGCTGTTTCTACCTCTAGAGCTGAACAGGAGCTGCTGTGCTTGAAAGGGACCTGTGTTGTCACCCAGGTGACATTTGTGACCAGGAAGGGCTGAGTGTAAGCAAGTGATGGCTCTGACAGGTATGGAGCAGTCCAGTTCTGAATGAGTTAAATGTTTCCTGCTGGAATCCTGGACTGCTATATTTTATTTCTGTTTCCCTCCAGTGGAAAACTTGCTTCTGAAATAATTTATTGGACATTGGCATAACGTTTCTCTTCCTCCTTCACATGAAAAAAATTGGGAGGTAAGAATTAATCTTGTGTGTAAGTCACAAGTTTGGCACTGAAGCTGTCCAGCTAAGTTTGGGCTCAAAGTGCCTTTCTCAGCTTTAGTCCTTGAGCTGGAAAGCAGAGTGCAGGCAGCAGTGCCAGTCTGGAGTGCACACACACAAGAAATCTCTCCAGGTCTGATCCCTCTTCTTCACTGCAGCAGGAACAGGCAGAGACAGTGCTGAGCACCCCGGGCTGGTGCCTTTGGAAAGCTTGAAAGAGGAAGGACTGTTCAAGGAACTGACAAATCTGGTGCCTCTGAGCTCTGGGCTTGTGGCCTTTGATGAATTTGCTCAGTCATCTCGGTGTGAATGCTCTGCTCTGCCAGGTACTGAAGAACACAGAGAGCACAGGCTTTGAAAAGCCACCAAGCGCCAGCACACTCTCCAGGGATGCAGAGAAGCTCTGCCCCATCCCCAGAGTCCCCCTCCTCAGCTGTGGGAGCTCCAGCCCACAGCAGGGCTGGAGCCTTTTGCAGCCTGTAATGGACTGAATCCCATTAAAACACCCATTCCCCACAGCAGCAGAGCACACACACCCCTCTTCAGGGCTGGGCTCACCAGACCCAGGAGAGGCCATTCCTGAACCAGGCCCCCTCTCCAGCCTGGCTTGCCTCAGTCCATCATCCCAGCAGGAACCAGCCCTGTCAGCTGGCAGGAAGGTGCTGCAGCCCTCAGTGCTGAGCTGCAGGCAGAGCATCTCCCCATCCACAGGGAGTTGGGGCTCACTGGGGCCCGAGGGCAGCAGGGGAGTTTTTAATCCGGGGGTTTCTGAGCTGCTGGATGTACCCTGAGGGCTCAGGGATTTCTGGGGCTCCTCATCAGCCACAGGTTGGTGCAGCACGGGCATGTCTGGGTGCAGGTGGAGGTGTTTGGCTCTGCAGGGGAGGAGGATCCTCCCTCTCTGTGCTCAGACCTCCCTGCCTCTCTGGGATTTAGAGGGCACAGGGAATCCCACACCCTGCTTCGGGTCTGCTCTGGGGTGGGGGCCCACTCGCACTCCCAGGGTGTCCAACCCCAGCTGGTTTTTTGGCAGCTCTGGGCTGGGAGAGGGGCTTATACAGGGGATTCAGCCTAAATAACCATTTGGCCTGCCTGAGCCAGGGAAGAAGCAGAAAGAAAGGAGAGAGTTCCACCTCTTTTGAGAGAGGGGAGGAAGAACAGGGGGTGTTTCCCCCTTCCTGAAGAGCAGTTTCCTCAGCAGGACTCTGACAGCAGCCCCTTTGTGACAGGAAGGGGGTGCCTGGTTTGTCTGGTCAGAACCTTGTCCTTTCCCAGTGTCCCTGAAGCTCAGGATGTCACCACAGAGTATCCAGAGGCAAGACAGAGACTCCAAAGCCCCTAAAAACACAAGCTGGGGAACATTCTGTCCCCAAACTCTCCACTCTAATCCAGGCTCAGCTTCCAGAAGCATTGCCCAGGGCAGGTCCCAGCTTTGGCTCATCCACAGAAACACAATTTGCTCCTCGCAGATTCATCCTGCCAGCCAAGCCTGTTGCCTCAAGGATTATCCACAGCAGAGACAGAAAGACCTTCTCATTCCCAAAGGGAGCAAAAGAAAATACTTTAATTATCAGCCAAGTCCAACAAAGCAAATACATCCAGGTTAATGAGCATCCCAGTGGCACACACCTTATCTAAGCAGGTAGATATTTCCTACCTAATTGAAAAGAAAAGCTGTTCACTACATAAAAGTTCTTTTTAGGGACTTTCTTTATGCAATTAAACTTCTAATGAGGCTGCTTAGTCCTCCCTACTTTTCTAGCAGTATCTTCCCAGTGAGGCACCCCCATGTTCCCAGGGACCAGTAGACAAACAGAGGCAAGTTTCATTTCTTGGAGGCAGCTGGCGGAATTTGGGGAGCTCAAGGCTAGCAGGGAGGGGGTGGCAGGACCCATTCCCTCTGGAGATCAGGGCTCCAGCTGTAGGCTCTGATTTCTCTGCTCTCTCTTACATCCACAAATCCAGTTAGAACTGCTTGTGTCTAAGCTCTTCCTTGAGGTGAATGTTGTTTTTTCCAGTGACAGCTCTGTCTATTTAACACACACATTGTAGGCACCTATAACAATTCCTTGGGAGTCTCCTTCCCACCTGAACTGCTGGGCAGTGTCTGCTTCTCTTTCATGCAGTGCTAAAGGAGATGGATACTGTGGCAGGGACCTCTGCTCTCTAATCCCTTAAATGCTGTGAGCCACAGACCGTTCCTGCCTTTCAAGAGTGAAAACAAACCAAAAAATAATTTCCTTTAGCCTAAAACTCAGAACCAGGATTTCCAGCCTAGGTAAAACCAGGAATTTTCTATTCCCCCTGCAATGAGACTCCCATCTTATCCAGAGGTGGGTTTGGGGTTTAGCAAGAACTTTGCAGTGTAGTTTTCTCATTCTGCCAAGCGCTGAGGCTTCTATAGATATGACTGGGCTTGCAAGTGCTCAGACTTTTCAGGGGATTTGGTTGTCATCCTTGGCTGCTTTACAGCTGTAAACATCACAAAGGCGTTGGAGTGCTGTACTCAGATTGTACCTGCTCCTGCTCATAGTTAACAGGAGATGGACTGCAGAAAAAATAACAGCAGAATTCACAGTTTTTCTTTTCTTTTTTCCCCCGTGAGTGGCAGTGAAATATTTGCTATCTCCCACACCCACTGCTTTTATTATTTTATCAATGCTCAGCACTGCCACAGAAGTGATGGAAACATGGGGTGGACTTTATGAGCCACCACCAGGAATGGCTACAGATCTAATTATAGATTCCTGAAATTTGCATCAAAGTGTTCCATGGAAGGGCAGAACATGGCTGTACTAAAAAAGATCCACAGCAGCCTCTTGCCCAACATTTTACAGCTTAAGTAGAGAAGGCAGGAAAAAGATGGGGATTAATTATCTGGCACCAATTATGTGGTGCAGGAGGAGAATGGAGACCAGATGAGTTCAGGGTGAGTCTGTCCCATAGATCTGTGGTGCAGCCAAGAGGACAGCCTGGCTGGAAGGCAGATGGGTTCATCTGTCTGATCACTTGATGCTGTGTTCTTCCCACTGTCCCAGAATGTCAAAAGAAGGAATTTATTAACTATGGAATCTCAGAATTGGTTGGAAGGGACCTTAAAGCCCACCCAGTGCCACCCCTGCCATGGACAGGGACACCTTCCACTACCCCAGGGTGCTCCAAGCCCCATCCAACCTGGCCTTGGATACTGCCAGGGATCCAGGGGCAGCCACAGTTGCTCTGGGCACCCTGTGCCAGGGCCTGACCACCCTCACCACATTCCCAATATCCCATCTAACCCTGCCCTCTGGCAGTTTGAAGCCACCACTCCTTCATGCTGTCTCCAAAATCGGAAGAAAACCTGTGCACAGGTTCCAGAGCTCAGGGATATGTGGAAACAGGGAAACATACCTGAGAAAAGTGACAGCAGAGGTAGAGAAGGACAGAGAAGGGACAGAAGAGCCAGAGGCAGCTGCTGAGGGAGTTCCTCTGCTAAAAATCAGCAGATAATCAGCACATCTAATCGTGTGTGATGGGTTCCATCTCCTTGGCTCTTCAGAGCCAGCAAATCTCTGCACTGCTATTGATTTTCTGTCTGGCTCCTCAGGGATGGTGCTCACTGAAGATAAGGAATTCCCCTTCGGGCTGCAGCTGAAGAAGCCAGGGAAGGCTCTCACTGCTGGAGCAGAAGCTCCTCCTGCTCAGAGCTTGCTGCAGAAAGAGGAATCATGTGCAAAAACCTGCTTGTCTGGGGCGTTTGTGTCTGCCCAGCAATGCAGCAGGAAGGATTGATCCTGCCCTGAGCATCTTGTCACAGGGACTGATGGCCCGGGGACTTCAGAGTCGGCTAACTTGGGGTTGCAGGTGCCATCACTACATGCTGGATGTTGCAGTTCACTTGGGCTAAATAAAAAGCAAGACTCAAAAGCAAGAAAGGATCTGTTTCTTATGCATAGAGAAAAAATAGTTTGTTTCAATGTAATGGAAATCCTTCATGTCCCTATGATATAAAAAAACCTTGGATGAGTTGACATTTTTCTAATGGGAAAAAACTTGCTGTCAAAAGAATTCCACTCATTTTACTCCACTGCAATGAGCCCTTGTCACTCCTTGTGAGTTTGTTTTACACTTGACAGGAGCAGGAGACTGAGGCACCAGCAGTGCCGGACCACTGCCCTTCTCTGCCCCCTTCCCTGTCTCGGCTCTGCCCTGCTGGGGCAGGAATCCAGCTGTGGGGAGTCAGGAGACAAATCCCTGTCAGACTCCCAGGCTCATCCCCAGAGCAGCTCGCACCACAGGCTTTGGGATCCCTCTCCTCAGGTATCACTTCATGTAGTCCATGAACCAGCTTCTAATAGGTGAATAGCCAAAATTGGGTTTCCTGCTTTTATTCATGCCAAGAGGCCTGGAGTCACCTCACCAAAGCTGGGAGCTGGGAGGGAAGGCTCAGTGGATGTTAACAGCTGCAGGGGGATTTTCCATCCCAAATGTTGCCAGGGGGGCTCTGAGTGGGAAGATTTAGGAAAGGTGGCAGGAGCAGCATACACCTGTCACCCCAGAGGTGAAGGATGGAGAGAGCCAATCCCATGAGGAGCAGCTGAGGGAGCTGGAAAGGGGCTCAGCCTGGGGAAAAGGAGGCTCAGGGGGCCCCTTCTGGCTCTGCACAACTCTTGACAGGAGGAGACAAACAAGGGGGTCGGGCTCTGCTCCCAGGGACAGGGACAGGAGGAGAGGGAACGGCCTCAGGCTGGGCCAGGGCAGGCTCAGGTTGGACACCAGGAGGAATTTCTCCATGGAAAGGGTGCTCAGGCCTTGGCAGGGGCTGCCCAGAGAGGTTTGGAGTGCCCATCCCTGGAGGTGTCTAGGGAAGGCCTGGGTGTGACACGCAGGGCTCTGGGCTGGGGACAAGGTGGGGGTTGGGCACAGCTTGGACTCGATGATCCTGGAGATCATTTCCATCTTAATGATCCTGGGATTCTGGAATTCCCTGATCCAAATCACTGCCTTGTGCACCACAGGAATGCCCTGCTGTGGGATGTTTGTTCTGGGATATAAACCACATCCCTGGGATGTTTGGAGACGGAAGAGACAGCATCCTCTGTCTCCTCCAGCAAAATGTGAGAGAGCATCAGGAAAAACTGTGGGATTGGTAGAAATCACCTTCACTTTAATCTTTCTGGAGCAAACACAGGGATGCCTTGGGGAGGTGCATATTAATGACATATCAAAGCACTATAAAACAGGCTGTGCAACAGGTACCACACTCCAGCCCCACTCCTGGGCTCCCTAGGATTCACTTTATCAGAAGTTATTTACAGCAGTGCCTTGTCCTATTATGCAAACTGCCTTTTTGCCCCCATTTTGGAATGTGCAATGTTCCCATGGTTGGCAGGAAGGCTGCCCTATGCTGAAAGAGTCAGATAAAACATTGGGTGATATTCCTGGGCTCTTTGAGTGGAAAAACTCCTCAGTGGTGTTGCTTTTCTCACAGCCTAAATACATTTTCTTTTGCATGGTTGAAAGCACAAATTGTGTTTAATCCTACCCCCGCAATTCCTCATATCTCTATGCCCTCAGCATGCCAGGAATACCAAACTTGCACCCATCCTTTTGAATTCAGCTCCTTTTGGATTAGTGTCTTGTTTGTGGATTCTCTCCCGAAGTCCTTGAGTGTATTTGCTAAATAATCTGGCAATTTTCAGCTCTGGCAGGGAGTTATCGACACCCCAGCCAGGAAAGGGGCTGGGAATGTACACTCCAGATTACATGGCTGCCAGCTCTGCTGATTTCATTATGAATCTTGCAAAACTTCATGTTTTCCTAAAAGCCTCAGCTCCTCAGCCAAAATGTGAACCTGCCCACTGATGTCATTACAAAGCTGTGCGCTCTGAGCTGCAAAAGAGAGGCTGCAAGGGGGACTGAAAAGGCTGAAAATCCAGCCAGAAAATTAAAGTGACTCGTGGTCATTGAAATCTCCTTGTTTTAAAGGCAAATCTCATTATTTTGTGGATAACTGGCTGGTTTGGTTGGACTTGTGGAGGGTCAGAGAGCTGAGCCCCTCCCCAGGCAGGCACAGGCACAGACACAAGTATGGACCAGCAAAGCCTGAGTGTGTTGAGCTGCTGCCAAGAGAGAGGGGTAGGGCTTGTGCTGCTTTTCCACAAATCCCTTGGAGCTGCCAAATCCTCTGCTGCTTCTCCAGCCCCTGCTTGGGCTCTGCCCACCCTCTGCTCCTTCCCTGAGCTCTGCAGTGCTCAGATCCATTCTCTGAGCAAGACTTTCCTTGCAGTGTCTGGTTCCAGGTGTCTGAACCTTTAAATGAGACAAAACTCCATGTTCATCCCTGGAGATCTTGGTGTCTTGGGGTTCTCTTTCCCTCTGTCCCCAACATGTGGAGAGCCAGACAGAGCAAGCATTTGACAAAATACAATGTGAACACCTGCAAAGCCAGTGTCCAGCCTGTGCCAGGTGCTGCAGCCCTGGCCAAACCCTCTCGGTGTATTTAGAGAAAGTCTGAGGGTGTATGAGAAGATGGGTGAAAAAATTAACAGCTGGTGCTTTAATGCCAGCTGGTAATCACAGGATGTCTTCTGGATATGCCTTGGATGGCAACAAAGCAAGAATCCCTGCCCTGCACTTCCCAACGCCGTTTCCCAGGAGCTCAGCAAGAGAGAAAATGTCCAAGCAGGGTGGTTGGATGTGTCACATCCATCACTGCTCAGTCAGGAGGGATTGTGGAGATGCCAGCAAAAGGTTTTGTCTGTGGAACTGCTTGGATTGATACAAAGCACTGAGATTTGTGCTTCCAGGATGTAGGAGTGACTGGAAATGGTTATGGCAAACAGGGCAGGCAGCAGTGCCTGGCAGGGGGAGTGAGAGTTGGGAATAAAGTCGTTCCTTTCCCAATTCAGTGGGGTCAGGGGCTGGGAGAGGCAGGAGTGCTGCCTGTCCAGACTGCATCCCAAACAGGATACAGGTATTTTCTGGCAGGTTTTCACCCCAAAGAGGTGCAAAGACGTACCTGGACCAGACCCCAAAGTCCTTCAAGCTTTGCCCAGTGACTTGAAGTGAAGGAACCTGAACTGCCCCATGGATGCAGGACTGGCTAGGATGAAGGATCTCCAGGCTGTGGCCTCAACAAGCACTGGAGGACTCTAGAAATAGCTCCTGGTTTTTGTCTCCTGTGAGCTGGGGCCTTTTCGTGGTCTGGGCTGCATCCCAGCTTTTTCACTTGAGCTGCTGCTTTAACCTGTAACAAAACCTCTGCCAAGCCAGAGTGAGGGAGAGCCTGGATGTTGTGGGACAATGAGCACACAGCCCATTCAAAGGGCTGTGAGGAGGAGATCACTGAGTCTCTTCCACTGGAGGAAGGAGCAGATATTTTTAAAAGCAGCTGTGTTTCCATAGAAACCCTAGGAAAGGGTCCTGCAATCCTATGGGGGAAGGGTGATTTTCATCCAGTCCAAACAGCTGCCAAGAATTTCAATGCTGAACAAGATACAAAACCCCTGTACCACAGCTGAGATGGAAGGGGAAGTTCCTTTCCCTTTCCCTTTCCCTTTCCCTTTCCCTTTCCCTTTCCCTTTCCCTTTCCAATATTTTCCAGCTGCATTCCAGTAGCTGCCTTTTTCCTCCCCATTCCAGATGATGCTGTGCTTTGCACGGTGCCCATGGACTGGTTTTTGGGCAGAAATGAGCTTGATGTCTGTGGAGAACCAATTCCAGCCTCCCCTGCTCATCCTCTGACCTGGGTGTAGTTTAGGACTGGGATATATCCTACAGCTGCTGGGTTTATTATTATGAGTCTGCAAACATGTGCAGCAGCCTGGGGAAACTTCTGCTCTGCCTTGGTCTGACCATAAAACAAGGGGAATTTCTGAAAACTAAGAGGACACAATTTAACCCCCCCAGATGTACTTCCTACTGTGTGTTCAGCGCTCTGAAGAACAGCTTTGTGCCAGGATCGGGGATGAGGGATTGGACTTGCAGCACTCATCAAGGTGAGGAATTCCCAACTTCGTAGAAATGCTTCAGCTGAAGCTCAGAGATAGGGAATGACTTGCCGGTAGACAAACAGTGGGGGACTGGGGACAGTGGACAAAAATCTTATTACTTCTCAAATCAGATGATGTCAGGCTTTTGCTGTTTGTGGGCCACAGCAAACAGTGCCGCTCTCCAGTCAGGCTGGATAATCCTTCCAGGCTTAAGTGGAAAATGTCAGCTCACCAAATCAGCAACGCCATCATCGCTTGAAATTGGTCACGAGGCCAATCCACTTTTGCTCCCACTCTTTAGCACCCCATAGCAGGCCAGGGATGGTAATGAACTGCACTGCACTTGACCCTAATAATTCAATTTTCTGCCTTAGTGAACCATAAGAGCCATATTTTGAAAAACTCATCATAGTCAGGGTACCTTTGGCCTGGGAGCCCAGGATTAGAGACATAAAGTGAAACCACCCAAAAGTAGTTAAACCATTGGCTCTCCATGACTGATTATAGGACAGGAATCCTTGCTGGATGTAAAAGCAGTTTTTGCTGGAGAGATTAAATTTTTTCCTATTTAAGGCAGATGAGAGTACGTGAAAATTGACATTCTTGACAAAATTAAATTTCTCTTCATCCACAAGGAGACTTTCTGCTTAAATCCCTGTGAACTTTCCACTTCCAACTCAAAATGAAGAGAGAGACAGGAGGATTTGATTCATGCACCTTGACACCAAGAGCACCTTGATGTGGGTCTGAAATTATATTTCATTTTGCAAATGCTTCACGGAAAAGTCCTTTCAAGTCTGAAAAGAAACATTTTAACTTAAAAGGAGAGTTGTAAATATTCCATCTTGGCTGTTTTCACTTCCCCACTCTGTTTTCTGTATAAATTCATGTACAAAAGGGATTTGGAATTCTGCACTGGACCCTTTCTGACCAAGTGTTTCCCTGAACTCCCAGCCAGACCCCAGGACTGTGAAGGGCTTTCCAAGGCAGGTGCATTTGCAGTACAGCAAATTGCACAGATTTGACACTGGCAATGGTGAATAAAATCCTTTCTACACTTGTTAACTCTGGCAGAAGAAATGAGTTAAGCTCATTTGTCTCCTTCCTGAGATGAATTTTTCATTTTCTCTTCCAAGCCTATTGACATTTGTGAAATGATTTTCTGGCGCTTGTTCAGTCAATAAAAACTGCAGCTGGATTTGGAGTCAGCACAAAGACCTGCCTGCCACCAGTCCTGCAGGGGGGTGTGCACTGGGTTATCAGAAAATCTCTGATTCTTATCTCATTTGGATACACATCAGGTATTGGCTTTTTGTGTCTGTATCAGAGCTGTCAGCGAGGCTGGGAACGTGGCTGATGAATTCTGCCTGTCTCCACCTCTGGAAAACACAACAGAGAACACAGAGAACGACAGTTTTGGAGCTGTAAGGGAATCACCAACAGCCTGATAAAAACTCTCAAACTCCTCAGTTTAAACTCATAGCCACTAATTCACACCAAACTTACATTTCATGCAGTCTGATGCCTCAGCCTGAGGCTCCATGGCCTGGGAAGCTTTTGGGCTGAGTAAATCATTGAGTCATGGAGTATCCTGGGTTGGAAAGAACCCCTAAGGATCATCCTTAGGATCCCCTAAGGATCACCCCTGGCCCTGCACAGACCCTCTAACAATCCCACCCTGGGCATCCCTGGCAGCGCTGTCCAAACACTCCTGGAGCTCTGGCAGCCTCGGGACTGGGACCATTCCCTGGGGAGCCTGGGCAGTGCCAGCACCCTCTGGGGGAAGAACCTTTCCCTCATCTCCATCCATTCCCTGTGTCCTGTCCCTGTCACAGGGAGCAGACATCTGGATCCAGAGGACTGGATCCAAAACAATTTTTCAAATTTCAAAGTTTAGTTGCCAATTTGTAAGAAGGGGGAGCAAAAGTCTCCTGTGACATCTTAAGCAGTGTGTGGAACAGAGAAGTAATTTCCTTCTTCCCTGGGCATTTCTCTGAACCCAACATGATAATGCTATTTTCCAGCAAACCTTGAACAGGACAACCTGGTCTTATGGAAGGTGTCCCTGCCCTTGGCAAGAGGTTGGAATGAGAGGATCTTTAAGATCCCTTTCATCCCAAACCATCCCATGAGTGTGATTCTATGACTTTTCCTGCAAATAGAGTAAAGCAGTGATTTAACAACTAAATAAAGCTTTCTATTGGCTCACCCTGTCAAACAGGGGGATGAATTAATAGGAAAACTGTTCCTTTAAACATCTCAGTGCTTAGAAATGGTGGGATCTGCCTCTGTGCCCTTTGAATGGGAAAGTGGGGGAGGCAAGGGGGAAATCTTCTAACGAACTGCCAAACACTGAAAGAATTAATAAGTATGGATCATTCTTATTGGTCTGACCCAGGGTGCCACAGAATTCATTGGGAGTCTCAGCACTGATTTCTGAGGATGCCAGGCTGAGGAGAAGAGGAATAGAAGAGGAATAGATTGACTTTGAGAAGTCAGTGGGGATCTATCAACTTGTGCTGCTAAAAACCTGCCCATCCTCACTGCGTCAGAGCACAGGGCTGGGAAAGGAGCAGTCTTTAATTAGGAGTGATGCAGGTTCGAATACTCCTATCTCCCCCTAATTAATCCCAGGATTAATTGTAAAGCTTATTTTGTTCTTTTTGATAATTTTTATTCCAGAGATGCGCTTTGCTGCAGCCAAGGGGAGCTGTACAACACTGCCTGCAAAGGGCTGCTTGGAGAAGGGGAGCAGGCAGGAAAGAGAGATGAAATGTTAATTTTTTAAACCACTAAATAGCTAAATAAACTTTACTGCCACTTTCCAGCCTGTCAAGTGGTGTTTCAGTGTGTTTGTGGAGGGTGTTCAGGTGTTTGGGGACAGATCTGTAATTAGAAGAAGTAAAACTTGCCATCTGGAGAGAAAATCTGCTTCCTCCTCACCGTGGCTGAGGTCACAGCAGCTCCACATGTGCTGCCAGGAGAGTTTGCTTCCTCAGACACCACCTGCTTGGTGATCTGTGTTTATCAGTGAGGGAGGGCTTGTTTTGATCAGTCTGATCTGGTTTGTGTGAGGGGTTTGCTTTTCCTGCAGGGAAAGTCCAGCTGATTGAAAATACTCTGAGTTATGGGTTCCAGGAGGTACCTCAGGACAATCCTTCCCTTGCTAGCTCTCCTGGTGGCACTGCCCTGGGATAATTAGTGGATCTCTGAGAGTTCTTTTGTGAATTGGTGAGATATGCATCTTTTTGCTCCAGCAGAGTTTTCCACTGATGGTTGGCAGGGGAAGCTTGAAACTGAGACCCAGGAACAACGTGTAAGTTGAAGTATCAGAAAACCAGTAAGAGAAGCCAAGATTTATTCACCAGTCTGGTGTCCTGGGAAGACTCCTGTTGCTTGTTCCCTCCCCTGACCATCTCTTTGCCCCATTGCCCTGCATTTTGGGAAGGAGAAGGAGCTCTGCTGATCGCTCTTGGAGCACAGAGCAGGGGAGGTCATGTTTGCTGTAACTTGCATCAGGAGATTGTACATATGCAGCTCATCCCTCACTGACAAGGAATACAGGTGCTGAGGATGTTTTGGTCAGAAAAAGGTTTCACTGGAGAAAACAAAACCCCTTTTTTAATGCTGTAGTAAGGAGGTTTCACACTCTGATCTTGCAAGTGTAGCAGAAGCTCTAATGGGATCTCCAGCTTCCTGCCAAGCCTCGGGATTTGGCATCACTCCCTGTCATCAATATGCAACTAATGACTCAAGCCATTAAATCACCCCGGGTGCCTTTTCTTGCTGAGTATGAGGAAAAGACCTGTAATGGCTATTCTGGGGGTGTGCATCTGTTTGTCTGGAAGGACTTGGAGCTTAGAGGGATTAGTGTACCCAAATAAATTACACTGGAAATATTTAGGTGAGTGGTTTTCTTCCCTGCAATTATGTCCTTGTGGCTGAGGTGGCTCCCTGGTTGTCCTTCCCTGTACTTCTGCCCTTGTTGTCCTGCTCTGCCCTGCTGGAGCACAGCAGGACTTTGCTCTTGGTGTCTTCAGGAAGTACTGAAGATGTGAGAGATCCTCTGTATCTGCAATATGGGTGTGGCCAGCATGCCTGACATCCCAGCATTTTTTGACCAAGACCCAGACACACCCAGGAATTGTCAAAGGTTCTCAGTTACCATTTAAAAAAGCAATGTGTTTACAGTACAACAAAAATTCCCATATTTTTTCAGCTGAGTCATCCAAGTGCTTGTCTTGACTCAGGGCTGGATTTCTTCTTTCTACCCTTGGGAAACAGATGACACCCAGCATTTTTTCTTTCCTGTTTTCATTCCAATTAATCACCTTTCAAATGAGAAGATTCATCCTGGAGAGGTGTTGGTTTGCTGAAGGTCTGAGTTAAGGACAATACCTGAGCATGAGGCTCCACGTCAGTGCTGCTTGCTCCTTCCAGCTCTGCTCTCTGCCTTAAGGGGTTTATTCCCACAGTTTTCCCAGGGCTCTGGCCTTGGGAACATTTTGGGATGTGTTTTATCTCCTCAGGGACACAGAGCTGGAATCAAGCATCATTCAGGCTCTGCATGGGTCTAAAACTGTTCTTTCACTCAATGCAAGAAGCCAGAATTCAGAACTGATCCACACATTTCCCAATTCATAACCTGAATTAACTCTTTTAGATGCTGCTGCTGGTGCTGCTAGAAAAAAATAACTTGTCCCATCTGCTTAAGGGATTATTTTGGTACAGAATTATACAAAAGATAAAGAAATACTGCTTTAAAGGGCTTTTCCACAGAAGGTGTAGGGTTTCAAAATCAATGGGGAGTATCTACCATGACCTAAAGGTAATCTCACTGTTTCATCTCTACTTCTGAATATCACTCTACACATGGTCAAAAATGTTTGTTTGTTTGTTATTTCTGTGTTTTCATCTGAAATTAAGGGTCATTGAAATCTGCAATGAACCTCGAAGTGTGTGGTCTCTAGTTCTGATCAGTGGATGTTCAGAGAACAAGGAAAATATTATAAAGAATAAAATTCTTCAACTGCTTTGCTTGTGTCTCCAGCAATAGGGTTTGTGTTAATGCTGGGATTCTTGTCAAAGCCTCACGAGGAGACTTGTTTCCTCCCTGAGAATGCCTCTAATGGCTTTTTTAAGAAGCACCCAAATAGCTAAAGAATCATCCAGATCCTGCTGAAGCATTCCAAATGGGCTTTTTTGGAAAAGGAGACAAGGATTTATGGCTGGGGAGTACTTGTTGCACTGAGCGTGGAGAACTGTTGCTCCAATAACAATGAGATTTATGGCTTCCAATCCATCAGAGTCCAAGCTGCACGAGAGCTTTTTATGACTGGAACTCTGTCAAGACAATACAGGCACCTGAAGGTGAAGGCTCTATTTTCATGAATAAAAGTTACAATTGAACAGTTTTTATTGTCAGAAAAGATCCCTCAATCAGCTGTAGATTATAGGGAAAACCAGCACTCCCAGAGGGTTTACTGGGTGTGAAGTACAGTGAGGGCAGCAAGGCTGGGGATTAATGGAATCAAAGGATGGTCTCAATTTGTGTTTGCGAAAGGTTCTCCTTTGGGTTTGACACTCTTTCAGTGGCTGCTAAGAAGGTGGTGTGCTGTGTCATAGAATCATGGAATATACTGAAGTAGAGGGAATCCCCCAGGATCATCCAGTCCCATCCCTGTCCCTGCACAGACCCTCCAACAATCCCACCCTGGGCATCCCTGGCAGCGCTGTCCAAACACTCCTGGAGCTCTGGCAGCCTCGGGGCTGGGACCATTCCCTGGGGAGCCTGGGCAGTGCCAGCACCCTCTGGGGGAAGAACCTTTCCCTGAGGTCCAACCTGACCCTCCCTGGCACAGCTCCAGGTCGTGCTCATTGAGGCCCAAAGCTCACTATGAGCAGAGGAAAGCATCACAGTGAACCCATGTCAGGGGGTGGAACTGGAGGGTGTTTAAGGTCCCTTCCAGCCCAAACCATCCTGGAATTCTGTGATATAATTTCAAATAGAAAAATAATAGCTGCCATCAAATCCCTTTCCCACTGGAATCTTGGGACTGTGTTGTGTTGTATTGAGGTGCTCTGCACCCCCTGCCCCTCCTGAGCTCTGTGTATCCCTGTTGGAGCTCTTGGCTGCTCTGGATTTCCTGGTCCCTGCTCTTGCCTGAAGGAGCTTCCAAGCTGCTTGTGTTCAGGTCTTTTCTCTGCTCACACTCTGCTGATGGAGAGCATCACCTTCATCCCAACCCAAAAACACTTCCAAGAAGTGAAGTCAGCCTGCACTGCCCCAAGTCCCCCAGCTCCCCCTTTCTCAAGGTTTCCCAAGCCCCAGCTCAGTGTAGTTGGAAGCAGACTGTGCCCTGAGCTGCTGCTTTCCTGAGGTGATCCTGCCTTACCTTGGCTCCCAGGACTTTATTTTCCTGGTTCCAGGGCTCCTCTCATTTTGATGTACGTCTGAAGGAGTAATTCTGGGCTTGCTTTGTAGTTCTTGAGGAGTGAGGTGTCCTAGAGGGAAATTCATCTTCCCTACCCTCCATTCACTTCCCAAGAGAGGCATCTCTCATCCTTCAAGGCTGCTCCTTCTCTCTGATAATTAAAAAAGTGCCCACTCAGACCTGGATGGATTTTGTTTGGTTCAGCCAGAGCAGTTAAATGTCCCCACCTGTACAATTAACCAAAAAAACCCACCCCAGCTCTATACATGACATTGAGTAAAAGGACTGAAAATATAAAAATGAATTCTCAGAGGTGCAGTTTAAAAGTACACTACACTCCACTTAAGTCTAAAGTTATCCTAAGCAATTCCTCCTGTCAGTTTAATGATGGGGATTTTGCTGTAACACTTCCTCCCTGACATTTGCAACGATCCAGTTTACTGTTTTTACAAATAATAATTAGTCTTAATTTTCTCTTTGAAGTAGCAAGGAAAAGAATAAATGGGTGAAATCCAAACCTGGTAACCTTGCTGGGTATTGAAGGTCAATAAATTATCTTCGTGCACAGCTTAGTGTTACAGGTTTCCACTTGAGCGGATGAGGGCTCTTTTAATGCTTGTTAAAATAGCAGAAATAAGTGATTGCAGTCTGAGGATGGAAAACATTGAATAATGCAAAGATCTGTCGATTTTGTGATTTTACTTGGCTGGGGGAGAAAAATCCTTTGATTCTTTCAGAGCTGGATAATAAAAACTTTCTTTTCAGACTCTACATGTTTTTCAGCCAAACATGGCTCTGAAAAGTAATAATGCATTCCTAATGAAATGATCCAGTTGGGCTATGCCAGAGCTGGGCATTTCTGATCTGGTTTTCAGTGTAAAAATCCAGCACAGGCTGAAGATTATTCCATTCTGAAGTCAGAAAACCTTGTCAGAAACACCACTTAGAGCTGCTAGTGCAGCTGAAGTTCTGGATGCAGGTTCTGGATGCTCTGGTGACCAAAGCTGGTGGCCAAAGGTGATTTACTTGATGGAGACCTGATTCTAAGTCCTTCAAATCGACATCACTCAGTGCAGGGGGAGGCTTCTCAAGGGAAACCCAGGAGTTTTAATGAGACAAAAATGTTCATGGAATGAGCCTGACTTCCCTAATTGTTTTATTATATCCAGACAAATAAAAATCTTCAAAGCCACAGGCAACTTTTTAAAGACATCAAAAAATTCTGGCAAGAAATGGAACATTTTAAATGAAAACCAAGTTTTCCCCTTTTTAAACTTCCATTTTTCTCTGCAAACTTTCTGATGAACTAGAAATCAGGTTTTCCAGGGCCCATTTCAGCCTCCCCAAACATCAGTTTAATTTCTCCTCCTGTACAGGGAATGAGACTCATTTACCCAATTTCTGGGGCTCAGCTCTCACCACAGATGGCCCTCCCTGCACTTGTGCTGTCTCAGCTGCCTCCCTGAAGCAGTGTCTGAAATTAGGTCCACCCTTTGGAATCCCAGTGCCCTTAGTCATCATCATGGACTCATTTTCAGCCCTGAAGACTTGCAAAAATTTTCCTTTCTGATAAGTAAGTGTTGTATTCAACTGTTCTAATATTTTATTGTCTTGTCAACATATGAGAAAATAATAATTACACCTTGCTCTGCAGGACTGGGAATTCTAATCAGCACCAAAGTGGGATCTGTGCATAATTAGAAACTTGTTTTAGCTGCTTTTTCAGAATTTATCTCTCAAGCAGTCAGTGTCAGCAACATGGTTCAAACCAGCAAATCTAAAAGTGAGACTTCATTGTTAGTGCTGCTCTGCAGATAAAATTACCATTTGTTCCAAAACAATGAAGACTAAAAACTGCTGAAAATATTTCTCCAGATCAGTCAGAGGCTCTGTCAGGTTGTCTGGAAGGTTTTGGGGTTTGAACCCAGAGCCAGGGTTTGTCTGTACCTTGTTGCTGTGAGATTTAGGACTCTTCCTATCACCCCAGGTGTCAGGGAAACGGCATTGGCCCTGTTTGAGGTCTGGAGCAGGAGCAGACACTGAAATCACATCCTCAGAACCTGATCCAGGAGCCTCGGTCACAAAAGGGACATTTAGAAATGGAGTTGAAGAGTCCAAAGAATTTTCATTTCATTGGAGCCACTCCAGGGTTGGAACCCAAACTCATGAGACCTTTCCAGCAGTTACTTGGCCCTGGTTGCCATTTGTTCTCTGAACTTGCCCATGGTTCAGGCAGTGGTGAGCCCTGTCATTTCCCAAAGATCCACCTCCCTCCCTCAGTTCCCCCAGCTTCCAACCGTGCCATGCTCAGGTGTCCCTGTGGCATCAGGACACACGTGGAGGCTGGAGCAGGTCCAGAGGAGGCCACGGAGCTGCTCCAGGGCTGGAGCCCCTCTGCTCTGGAGCCAGGCTGGGAGAGCTGGGGGTGTTCACCCTGGTCTCCAGGGAGAGCTCAGAGCCTCTTCCACGTCCTGAAGGGGCTCCAGGAGAGCTGGGGGCAAACACTTTAGCAGGGCCTGTTGCAATAGGACGAAGAGTGATGGTTTTCAACTAAAAGAGGGTTGATTTAGACTGGATATAAGGAAAAAAAAATAAAACAAGGGTGGTGAGGCCGTGGCACAGGCTGCCCAGAGAAGCTGTGGCTGCCCCTGGATCCCTGGCAATGTCCAAGACCAGGTTGGATGGGGCTTGGAGCAGCCTGGGATAGTGGAAGGTGTCCCTGCCATGGCAGAGGGTGTCACTGGGTGGTCTGTAAGGTCCTTTTCCACCCAAACTAGTCTGGGATTCTCTGATCTGGAATATTGGCCATGTCTGTTGCTGGAAAACTCCTGCTCTCCTCCAGCCTTCAGGGCAGGGACTCTTCCAGGAGCAGAGCTGGGCAAGCTGCCACAGTGGGACAATATTTCAGGCTGCAGGAGCTGTCCATTCTAAAAGCAAGGGGAACTCAAGCTTTGGTGTGCTCCTGTGCCTGTCTGCACTGCCAGAAGGCAGCTGGTGAGCTAAAATATCATCAGAGATCAAATGTTTGGGAGCTCACAGTGGGTAGAGGTGGAAAAGTGCCTGGGACAAACAATTCTGAGCAGTTTTATCCCCAGACTGCTCAGAGGGTGCTGCCTGCATTGTTCTGTCTGCTCTTTTCTGCCTGAGCATCTCATTTATGAGATGTTTTATGAGATGGTTTTTTTTGTTCTCATTTATGAGATGTTGTCATTCCCTCACTGACTTTTAGTCTTTGAGCTGCTGTTAATTTAAGATGCTCCCTCGTTCACCTTTCTTACAGATTCAAGAGCTCTTCTGGCTGAGATGGATTGGGATCCCTGGAAGGGATTAAAATGCTGTGTATGGCAATGTTATATCCAGCTCCTCCAATCCCTTTTTCCTGCATCTTGTACTGCATTTGGATCCGTGGGTCCAGGCCCTGCAGTGCTGCTCCTGGGACTGCACTGCCTTCATTAAGTGCACACACGTACCAGATTCTCTTGATTTTTGCCTTTTTTTCCTCTAAGCACCTGAGAAGTTTGGGCAAATGTGGGAAGGCAGGAAAAGATCTTTTAAATGCATTATAAAGCCTATTTTAACTCAACTAATTATAGCTACAGTGTAATTAAAATATTGTGAAGAAAAAGAAAATAATCCTGCTGAACTGAAAATGCGTTAACACCTTGCATCTGCAGAGTTCTGAATCACTGCACCTTTGTACCTGACAGCAAAATGCTCAACAGCCCCTTCTGCCAGAAACCCCAAATCTGCTGAGAATGGCCTTTCTTTCCTCCTGAGGGGCAGCTCTGATCTCTGCACTCCATGACAGGGACAGGATCCAGGGAACGGCTGGAGCTGTGTCAGGGGGTTTGGGATGGATCTCAGGGAAAGGTTCTTCCCCCAGAGGGTGCTGGCACTGCCCAGGCTCCCCAGGGAATGGTCCCGGCCCCGAGGCTGCCAGAGCTCCAGGAGTGTTTGGACAGCACTGCCAGGGATGCCCAGGGTGGGATTGTTGGGGGGTCTGTGCAGGGCCAGGGGTTGGACTGGATGATCCTTGGGGTCCCTTCCAGCTCAGGATATTCCATGATTCCATGATCTGTTGGCTCACTGGTCCTGGTCAGAGGGGGAACATCTCCTGCTGCTCCTGTAAACTCCCTCCTATTCCCTTTCCTAAAGGTGAGAATAAACATATTGAAATGTTGGCAGCTACAAATCAAAATGTCACACCAGAAGAAAAATCCTTGTTACATAAAATTTCTCCTTTTCTATTGATTGGAAAGTTCCAGCAGGAGAAATGAAAAATGTTGATTTCATGAGCAGGGATTTTTTTTCAGTTACAAGCAGGAGAACAAGCCATTGTGCCTACAAAACAAATTCAACTATTTCCTGACCAGCTGTACCTTAGTGATTTCAAGACTAATAAATTTGCTGGTGGAAAAATATTATTACACTGAATATTCATCAGTCACAGAAAAGCACCAAAGATGTCAAAGACTGGGAGTAATACATCTGAGATAAATATCCCTCTACAGGTCAGTCAAATCCCTTCAATTCCAAAGTGGGTGAATTATTTTGCTCAGTGCCATATATTGCTACAGCAAAAAGGCAGGGACAGATGGATGTTTTTCCACTGCTCTAAGTGAAGCAGGGATTACGAAGTGCAGCACAGAAATTACAGAGGGAATTTCCATGTCCCACTGCAGGTCAGGCAGGATGGGAATGACAGTATTTCCTTCTGGCCTTAAAGAAATACATCTGTGAAAACAAAATCAGAGCTTATGGGCCATTGGATCCATGTGCTTTGAAATGACTTTTTAGCACTAAAAATGACATTATCTGCAAGAACAAATAAGCTGTGTCTGCCGGCATCAGCAGTTGAGCTTGGAAATGGGAAAGTATGAGGAGAAAATCCCAGCCTGCTTAATTGCCTCACAAATCAAAGCTCTGGGCAATAACTCCTGTTTAGGGGAAATTCAAATGAGAAATATGATTACTGCTCTCTGCAGGGGAAAGGCAGCACTTGGACAAAATGTGGGCTGTTTTTTTCCAAGTGATCCCCGTGCCAGGGCCTGACTTGCCAGAGCTCCTTGGGAAAGTCAAAGCTTTCTCCTATTTCAGCAGTTTTGTGCAGGTCAGGGTGGACTTGAGCTGGTGAAGCTTCTCCCATGGGGTGGGTTGATGTCCTTCCATGTGCACCAGGCAGAACTCAGGGCACTCTGTGGGCCAGTCCCTGGAAATTCAAATGTCTGTGGGAAAAAGAAAGATATAAATCTTCATTTTCTTTCCAGGAAAACAGCTTGAGGTTTCAATAGTGGGGCAGTTGGTAAAGTGTTTGTATATAAATAACACCTAAGTGAGCGTAGTGTTGGTGTTCACATGCATTAAACTTCCAGAATGTTCTGTGCAGAGAACCAAATATCTTACCAGTAGGAGAAAAAGTTTGTTTTATTTGACCTGAGTCGTGCATAAATCCAGTGCCAAATGACTCTGGCGGGCTCAGCCTGTGCTGGAGTGACACGAGGGCCAAGCTGGTATCTGATGGCTGGGGCTTTCTGGAGAGGATCTTGAAGGGATGGGAGCAATTCCATGTACCAAAACCACTCGGCACAGATACAAACATGAATATCTGGGTGCAGGGGGAGGTTGTGTGTCTTTGCATGAACTCTGGGGCTTGGGTTTGGCTGTTCTCTGCCTGTTCCTGAGTCCATTTGCATTCTTCTCTGTCAGATCACTCTATGCTGGATGTCCCAACACTACAACCTTTGTGGTTGTGATTCTGTGCAGCCTCGGGGCAAGTGCCAGCCCTCAGCTCCCTCTGCTCCAACTAAGGTCTCTTTTTTCCTCCCCATTCTGAGCCCCAGAGTGACTTTCCTTTTTTCTGGAGAGGGAAAGCTGCTCCATGGGTGGCAGAAGGACTTGCCCAGGGGCAGGGAGGGGCACATGGTATGGCTGGGCTCAGTCTGAGCCATGGACATGGCAGGGGTTCCCCCAGCACCTCCATTCCTTCCCCAGGGGATCTGCTCCAGGCAGAGGAGGAGCTGGGTTGCTGCAGCAGCTGGGAGGGGAGTGTGGAAGCTCAGGGAGAAGTTGGTGTGAAGAATGGGGTGAAACCCCCTCAGCGGGGCAGGTCTTGCAAGGGTGAAGCAACTTTCCTTTTTTTCTTGGCATTATTAGAAGGTTCAAGTGGAATTTAATTAGTGGTTTAGCCTTGAGCTGCCCTCAGCATGGGAGCTGCAGAACAGCCACTGAGTGCAGAGCCAGGGAACTCCAGCTCTCACCTTCCCTGTCCTCTCCAAAGCAAACAAACAACCAAACACTCCAGTAATTAACTGCACACCCAGACTGTGAGAAGCACTGCTGGGAGACATCACCCAGGAGAGGGCAGGAGGAAAACAATGAGCCTGAAAAAGCTGATCCAGGAAAATAATGAGCTTCTCCTGTGGAGGAGGATGCAAAAGGAATCTGAGCATTAAATTCCTCCTTAGAACTGTAGAATCAGGGGTTTTTATAGGTTGGAAAACTCTCTGAGATCATCAAGTTCAACCAACACAACTGTTCCCCCAAGCCTGCCAAGGCCACCACTGACCATGTCCCCAAGTGCCACATCCACCTGGATTTTAAATTTGCCTAGGGCTGGGGACTCCACAACTGACTCAACCATCACCCTCCATCATCTGCTTGGAGCAGGTGGAAAGGTCAAGCTGCATGAGGGAGTCTTGCTCTGATTATCCTCGTGAGGGCTTTCCTGCACAACACCTGAACTGCTGTGTCACAACGTCAAGGAACAACCCTGGGCATAAGGACTCAAGGACACTCGGTGGGAGATTTAGACCTGGTCTAAAAACCAGCTTGAGTTTAGACCAGTCCTAAAGGGTTTTTCTTACAGGAATTCCTATTGCAGTTAAAGGAACAATTCCCATTCCACTGTAGAGAGAAAGAGTTAAATTGGAGCGACCTAAGCAGCTCCTCATGACTGCCAGCAGTGCCCAAGGACAACCTTGTCAGGCACAGGGCACTGCAGAGTGATGGAGGAAAGGCACAGTGCTTCAGGCTGAGCCAAAGCAGTTCTGGGTCATGCTGCCAGACTTCCACAGAAATTTCCTTTTCCCTGTGCTTCTCTTCAGCTGAATCATTGCTTTGGGAGAGCTCAGCAGCAGCTGCTCTGCGGGGTGGGGGGCAACAAGCAGGCACCAAATGTGCATGTGCTGGATCTGGTGCCTTGTTTGCTCCATCTGTGGAATGGAGATCAGTTCTCTGTTTCTCTGTAACTTCCTGGGAGATGTAGCCATGGGAGTGTTACGTGGGAATGGCTGTTCCAGGTCAGTCCCAGCTCCCTGCTCCCAGGTTTCCAACCATCTGAGAGCACAACCGAAAAAGCTCTTCCAGCAGACATCCACAAACTCCTTTGTTGGCTGATCTGTGCCCTGTAGGGTTGGTCCTGGCAGGGCACTCCAGGTCCTCCCAGTGAAAGCACTTCCCACTACCCCAGGGCACTCCAAGGACAGTCCAGCCTGGCCTTGGACACTTCCAGGGACCCAGGGGCAGCCACAGCTGCTCTGGGCAACCTGTGCCAGGGCCTGCCCACCCTGATAAAGAATTCCTGAGCTCATGGAGCATCTCCTGAGTAAAGTCCTAGGTGTGGATCTGTGTGTGATGACTGCTGCAGTCAGAGAAATGAGCAGAACACCTCTTGTATTTCTTGTAGACAGTCCTTGAGCTTCTTCAAGTATTCCCTGTAAAAATGTGACATATCCAAAACACTCAGAGTCCAGTCCAGATCCACTCTGTTGATATGAGCTGTAAATGTTCCCCAACAAAAAATGTCAAAACAAGAACCATTGCAACAGGAGGTAAAACTGTTAAAACTGAAGGCTGGGAGGTTTAGAAGTTTCTGTTTCACATCCCACTTAGTGATTCTGCAGAGGACTCATTCCCAAGGCAAACCTGGAAATCACTGATAGCTCCCCTGGGAGAAACGGAGAGATGGAATTGAGCTGGGAGCAGCCAGGAAAGTTTGGCATGGCTGAAACCTGGTCCTGGTCCTGAAGGGCAGGTCTGGGACCTGCACAGGAAAAACTCAAGATTCCCTCTCCTCCGGCTGCATCTGTGATGTGTCCAGCAGTTCATCTTTAGGGGACAGACAGAGGTGCCATATTCATCTTCTTGTCCTCCCCAGGGTGTGGAAAAGCCTGAGGAGTTCCCAGGATGATGTTTCGATGGCCCACATGAGGGGTGATGCCTCCAGCACAGAGAAGCATCATCCAGGGTTGATCAAGAGAAGTCCATTGTGTCGTGGAGTCCATTAAGAGCTCTGGATACAGTGCAGTAGTTGTGCCAAAGCAACAATAAACTCCTGCAAAATGCATTTTATTGGGCTCTTGTGAGTGCCCCAGGAGAGTTGTGGTGCAGGAACTTGAGTGGAATCATTTCCATCTGTCTCAAATGGACTCTGGGAGCTGTTGGTGCTTTGAGTGTGGAATTATCCTGGAATTATCCACTCCACCCCTGGCCAGGTGCCACTGCACAAACCTCCCTGACATTTCCATTGCCATCTCCAGCAGCCTTTGCTGGCAGTAGACCCTCTAATTTTCTCCCACTTCACTTTTAAAAACTTTATTCAAAAAAACAACTTTGTGGAAACTAATTTGATCTTTCACTGCCCAAGAAAACACAACCTGGCAGGACCGTCTGAAATAATGGATACAACCAAATCCTAAGGACTTTGGCTGTTCCAACCACATGGTCTATAAATTCCCTTCCAACCCAAACCATTCTGGGGTTACAGGATTATTTGGTTTCCTCAGCTGGAACCTCCTGCAGATGGAAAATAACCTAAGAAGGGATGGAAAGTGAGTTGGAAGAGGCTTTTACTATTTCTGTGTCTCCTCTTCAATGGCTGCTCACCACAGTTGTAGGAAGGATCCTGGAACATCTGTAGAAGCTGCTGGAACAGAGGGGAATGTGTCTGTTGAGCAACAGCCTCCACACCTTGGTTTCTACCACTGCTAACTGTGATTTTCTGGAAATTCAGCCCTATTTCTCCAATCCTACCTCCAATTTACTGAATTTCCCCTACATATGAAGGAAGAACACAAGGGCAGCTGGGTTTGGCTCCTGTCTGATCTCCTGTACAGCACACGGCATTTCCTACCTGCTGTGTCTGGCCCCACATTCCCATTGCAGTGCAGGCAGCTGTGGCCTCTGGGGCCTGTTTTCCTTCATTAACTGTCAAGAGAATCCAGATAACTCATGCAAATGGAGGTGTCAACACCGAGGATGTTCACATCTGGACAAAGAGCATCAGCCCAGAGTGTATGAGCATAGAGATACATTTCATCACATTTTAGGTGTCCAGAGAGGGGATGTCGACAACTGAGCCAAGGCAGACTTTTCCTTCCCCAGCACAGATAATTCAGTCTCAGATACTGGAAAGAAAAATGACAAGCCTCCCCTTTGGCTAGGAAAGGAGTCAGTGTGGCTAGCTGGATGTCAATACAGATTTTGTGGATGACTCCAGGATTGAGCCCAAGCATTTCACACAGTCATGAAGCAAAGGCTGAGTCTTGTGGTCACACATCATTATTTGTCAGAACACATCCTGATGGTTTAGGGGAAAATATCCCCGAGCCCCCTCCATCTGAATGTGCTGACTGAAATTCCCAGACTCCAGCAAAAGTAAACCCAAACCTGTGACTCTGCTGTCCTGTCACAACAGCTTAGCAGCAAACAGATCACTCTCAGTGGGCATCTGTAACTCTGAGCACACAGAGTTCACCCAGAGAGAAAGAACCCTGGTCACTGCTGGGGAGGGCTGAGAATGCAGAGGTGATGCTGGCTGTTACCTTGGCAACCATCCCCATCTGGGAGGAATCTGAGGCAGGCACTCTGACCCCTGGCAAAAAAACGTTTGAACGTTTAATGACTTAAGTAAGGGAGCAATTGTTGGCTTTTGGGAAAGGGAGAGGTGTTGTAGCTCCAGCTGAACATCACTTGGAACCATAATGGGGGAATTTGACATGGGCTGGTTCCACAGGTTTGGACTTTGGCAAAGAAGGTGCCACCAAAGCCCATTCAAGAGACAGATGGAAAGGAATAGGGTATGATTTTCCACTTACTTCCATTCTGTTATTCCAAATTCATGGAGAATTTCCTTTTAAAAGGAGACAAGGTGATTGAGGTTATTGGCAATAACCAGGACATGGGGCAGTGATGGCCTTGGCAGTGCTGGTGAATGACTGGACTCCATAATCTCCAAGGGCTCTTCCAACTTTAACAAATCTCTGATTCTACAGTTCTAAGAAAGAGGAGTTTAGTGCCCAGATTTATTTTACATACTCCTCCACCAGAGAAGTTCATTCTTTTCCTGGACTGTTTTTTTCAGGCTCCTTGTTTTCCTGCCTGCCCTCTCCAGGGTGATGTCTCCCAGCACTGCTCCTCACAGTTAATTACTGAAGCATTTGTTTGTTTGCTTTGGAGAGGACAGGGAAGGTGAGAGCTGGAGTTCCCTGGCTCTGCACTCAGTGCCTGGAGAATTGCACCTGCATAGGTCTGGCCTTGTAGAATCTGAGAATGGAATCTTGGCATGGTTGGGGTTGGAAGGACTTGAAAGCCATCCAGGGCCACCCCTGCCATGGGCAGGACACCTTCCACTGTCCCAGGCTGCTCCAAGCCCTGTCCAACCTGACCTTGGACACTTCCAGGGATCCAGGGGCAGCCACAGCTGCTCTGAGCAACCTGAACTGCTCAGTTCTGAATTACTTCTCTCATGCTATTCACAGAATTTTCAGTTATTGACCCCAGAGCAGTAAGAAAATGCCCACACGAGTCTCATTCTCTCATGTAATTCAGATTTTGAGCTGTAGCTTAAGGTTATCTCTGAATTGTCTGTTAGTATTTATATAACAGAGAACAATCAGATAAAAATCCAGATACCTGGAAGATCCTGAGACATGAAAAACCTTTGTAAAAAATGTGGAGTTCGGTTTTGTTTCTTCAAACATCAACTCAGTCTGCATTCAGTACAGTCTTCATATTTATCCAAGGATCATAAAATTGAGATTTCTGCACAGCAAGCAAACAGAGGAGTGTGTGGGGATGGATACAAAGGCAAATGTGAGCTGAAGAGATATAAATTAACTAAAAGCTTGGATCCTGTGTGTCTACAGAGAAAGCTCTGTTTAATTGAAATGAAAACCTTCCCTGGATCATTTCTCTTCACTAAATCTCTTCTTGGAAACTGTTTTTGGTCAAATATTCCTGTGTCTGTATCATAGATGTTGCAGCACAGAATCACAGAATTGCTGAGGTTGGAAAAGATCTCTGAGATCAAGTCCAACCTCTGACCAAACACCACGTAGGGCTTGAGGCCAGTAGGTGACACCACCATGTCCAGAGAACACTCAATATTCCAAGGATTGTGCTTTCCCTCTCCATCCAGAGAAGGGCTCAAAGCGGAGCGTCCCATATCCCACAGAGCACTCCAGAGCCCAGGCTGTTCATCATTCCAGGATGGATTGGTCTTTTCCTGTTCTTAATGAAACTTTTCAAAAGCTTCTGACTGTTCTGATGCAAAATGAAAACAAATGTGCAAACCTCAAGGAGTTTCATAATTAATTTTCTCCAGCCATGCCAGATTCCTGGAGCATGCCATTAATCTTCCCAGTGGAATCGCTGGGTTTCTCACTAGGGATCTGCTCCTTGCTCCCTCTGGATCCACAGATCCATGTGTGTCTTTGCCATGCTCTCCATGGATAAAGGATAGTACAGAGCCTGTGCCTCTGATCCAGCCCTTGCTCCTGCTGGCTCCTGTTCCAGTCCCGCCCTGTTCCTAGTGGATCAACCTTCATCCAGTGATATTTAAGGATGTGACCTCCCTCCCTGAATTTCACCACTCTCATGTTTTTGCAGCCCTGATCCTTCAAGATATCTGGATGCAACTTTCTAACTAAGGAAGAGTTTCCATTCTCTGTTGGACATTGTTCCCTACTGGTCCATCCTGCCTTGGGAAAGGCTCACAGGCTTCAGTGAGCAAAGTGGTCCAGGAGCAGAGAGATCCCTCCACATCTGCTGTTGCTACAAGGACAGACAAAACCCCTGGTGGAAATTAAAAGCAGCGTGAGTTGGAGTTCCTGGCAGAGCTGTGCTCTTTTTGTCTAAAGGGAGTAGGAAGATGTGGCCAGAACAGAAATTCAATTCATCAGTCTGGCTCCATGGTTACTAAGAAACAGAGGGATGCTGCTACACTGGAGTTATTTCATTCCCAGATGAGAAAGGGATGCTCAAGCTGAAATATAAATTTATTTATTTGAAATTATTCTGTTTCTATAAGACAAGAGCCAGCATCCCAATTTAATCTGCACTGCCAGTGGATGCTCTTTGCTCTGCTCTCTGTCCTTCAGCAGAAGGGGATGGGCACCTTTGTGTGCCTAATTAGTTTTTCTCTTTTTTTGCATTAACCCACATCGCCTTCAGCAGATCAGGTTTTACCCTCAGTAGGTAAAAATAAAGAAAAGGAAGGCTTCAGATGAAGGAAAAGTCCCCACCTGTTTTTCAACTGAGCTTCAGGAAATCCACAGGACAAGGCAGAGACAGCAACAAAGGTGAGGGTCAGGTTTGAGAATAACAGGTTTGTGCTTAAAAGGGGTGAGGATTTTCCCACAGATTCCCAGAATCACTGAGGTTGGAAAAGAGCTCCAAGACCATCGAGTCCCAGCTCGATGTGCCCAGCCCCCACCCTATCCCCAGAGCACTGAGTGTCTCCTCCCGGTGTTCCTCGGACACCTCCAGGGATGGGCACTCCAAACCTCCCTGGGCAGCCCCTGCCAAGGCCTGACCACCCTTTCCATGGGGAAATTCTTCCTGATGTCCAACCTGAGCCTGCCCTGGCCCAGCCTGAGGCCGTTCCCTCTCCTCCTGTCCCTGTCCCTGGGAGCAGAGCCCGACCCCCCTGGCTGTCCCCTCCTGTCAGGGATTGTGCAGAGCCAGAAGGGCCCCCCTGAGCCTCCTTTTCTCAAGGCTAAAATTCCAGCTGCTCTGTGCTCAGTCACCTCTCTCTGCAGGGAACTCCAGACTAAAAAGGCAGCCAAGGCAGAGGAGAAATACCAATGCCTCCACCTCCTCCTCCTCCTCCTCTTGTCCTTTGATTTCCCGCACTAGCTCCTTAGGGAACATCCCCACTCCCTCAAAGCAGCCCAGGGAAGGATGGCACCAGGAAAAACAGCCAAAAGCTTCCCTGGGGTAACGTTTTCCCACCACAAACCCAATCCTCTCCATGCAGGCTCCTCCTGCCTCCATGACTCATCCCTGCCTACCCTAATTCTCATTCTGTCCTTCCTCAGAGAGCTACCTCTTCCCCTGAGCCCTGGCAGGGAATTCCATCCCACTCAGCTGATGTATTCCTCCTCTGGTGAAGTGAACACTGCTTCAGTTCATTCTAGCAACAACTGAAACACCAAAGGGCTGCATTAGTTCCAGCAGCCCAATGCGATGGGTGCCCACCAGAGCTCATTCACTGCTTTCTGGGGCTACTGTTGAGCTCTGAGCCAGGCTTTGGGGAGACTCTCAGGTGCCACAATTCAAACTTGGCTTAAAAATCTTAAATAATGACTGCCCTGGAGGAGAGCAGAGGTTTGCAAGGCCTGACAGGAGTGTGGGGGCTGTCAGTCCTGAAATACATCAACTATGGAAAATCATGGATAGAGATGGAAGTTAAGATTTCACTGTGCTCCTTACATCCCTCAAGAACACTGACAGGTCTCTGCTGCTTTGTGCTCTGCTTCAGACAGGCACCAGAGAGTTTGGGGTCATTTCAGCTCACTAGGAATCTTGTATTTCTAATGGAAAACTGTGGCCTTTTATTTTGCTTTTCCTTTTTAAACCTATCCAATTTATTTCCATTAAAATTATCAATAAATTCACAGCTGTTCATATTTTTACTGCAATGTAAAAATGTTCATCTTTTTACTGCAATGTGAACTTTAACCTTTCATTCTCCTCTTGCTGCTGGTTCCTTATGACAATCTAAAAGGTTTTACTTTTACCTTTTCTAAAGCAACTTCCATTCTGTTAAAACAGGGATGTTGCTCTTCGTGCTGGATGCTGCAAAGCCACTGTCAACATTTATGACATAAAGCAACACCATAAGCTGTAAATACTGCCATGAAACTTCCCCAATTTAAACAATGTTTCAAGTGAAACAAAAATATTTACATAGTTCACACCTGTTCCACAGAAAATGAGAAATAATGACTTCTTGAAGATTGCTTTCATCCCAAGTTGCAGTACAGATCAATTACTCCTGAAAATGTTATTGTTTCTGGTCATCCTTGTTACCTTCCCTTAAAGCAGGAAGCCTGGAGAAGGCTCCAGAGTGACCCAAGTGTAGCTTTTCAGTGCCTAAAGGGAGCCCACAGGAGAGCTGGAGAGGGACTTAGGCAAGGGCTGGAGGGACAGGACACAGGGAATGGCTCCCACTGCCAGAGGGCAGGGCTGGATGGGATATTGGGCAGGAATTGTTCCCTGGGAGGGCGGGCAGGCCCTGGCACAGGGTGCCCAGAGCAGCTGTGGCTGCCCCTGGATCCCTGGCAGTGCCCAAGGCCAGGCTGGACAGGGCTTGGAGCAGCCTGGGACAGTGGAAGGTGTCCTGCCATGGGTGGGGTTTAAGGTCCCTTCCAATGCAAACCATTCTGTGACAATAAATTTCCATGCTTTCCCACTCTGCATTCACCTGATTTCCCATTTGTTCACTTTGTGGGATTGCCTGGAGCAGCCTACACATGGGCAGCTTGCAGGGCTCAGATTTCCAGCAGCACCACTCCCGTCCTGCCCTGCACAGGCCGGGACCGAGGCCTCTGCAGTGTCAGAACAGAGATCATTGATTGTCTCCTTTGCTCTTTGAACAGTGAAATAACTCCACAAGTCCCTGGTTCAGTAATGGATGAGGATTTGGGAGCCAGCAAAGGGCTTTGCTTGTGTCGGATGCAACACAAAAATATTAAAAGTGTTGTTTTATTCCCTGTAAGTGTAATTATCCTTTCAGGAGAGCGACTGCAGTGCTCACAGGAGTTGCTCTAGAATTAAAACCCTTGCAGGGCTCTGACCTACCTTACGTGGTCTGGGAAATAAAATCAACTTGAAAATTGCACTGCGTTTCAAAGTCAAGAGCAAAAACAGGAGGCAGGGACACTTATCATAAAAGATTTCAGTAGAATTCACCTTCTGATTCTTTCATGGTCCTGGTCTTTGCTGTTCTTTCCCCTCCCTGTGTTCTGGGCCTTCCTCATTGCTCCCAAGACAGCATTGCTTCATCCAAGGCTGGAGATACATCAGATAGTGAAGGGAAGTGAGACCAGCACTGACTTTCCCACCACACAAACACCTCTGGTGACCTCAGCAAGGCCATGGAATCCTGGGATGGTTTGGGTGGGAAGGGACCATAAATGCCACCCCTGCCATGGCCAGGGACACCTTCCACTGTCCCAGGCTGCTCCAAGTCCCGTCCAGCCTGGCCTTGGGCACAGCCAGGGATCCGGGGACAGCCACAGCTTGTCTGAAAACCTGTGCCAGGGCCTCACCCTGATCACAGCCAGGAATTCCTTCCCAATATCTCACCTAACCCTGCCCTCTGGCAGCTTAAATACATTCTTCCTTGTCCTGTCACTCCACATCCTTGTCCAAAGTCCTTCTCTTTCCTACAAGCCCCCTTTACTTCCTGAAAGGCTGCAATTCTGCTGTGCATTCCCACACTGCCTCTACTCCAGTCCCAACCCCAGAAATGGGAGTCACTCCTTGTACACATCTCTGCTTTGGAGTTTTGTCCTGGTCTAAATTCATTCCTCAAATCCAAAATTCATTGGAACAGAATGTTAGACAGAAGAAAAGGAACTATTGAGTCCCTTTGTTCTTACAAACTTCTTTTGACATTTTTATTCTCCTTGAATGTTTGGCAGAAATTCTTTTCAGATGTTCTAAACGTTGCCAGCAGTTCCAGGAAGCAGGACAGGTATTATTGCCTCCCAAAAGGATCTGCCTGCTCTCCTTCCCCTTTGTGGGGAATCCAGGAGGAACTGACGAGTGCTGGGCTGGGAGGGACTCGAGAATGGCTCATTTCCCTCTCGGAGGGGATGGGTGAGCATTCCAGTGGGTGTTGTTAAAATGCTCTCAGGGCACAGAGCAGCTGCTCATCCTCACTGCTTTAAATCTTTTATGTTAATTGATGATGGCTGCTCTCAACACCTCAGAAATCCTCTAAAAATGCCCAGCTAGGCAAGAAAACTCTCATAGAACACCACAGCCCTGGGAATCTCACCCCCAAAGTCCTGGTTTTCACTTAAAAATTAATAATTGATATCCATTTCTTGGTGCCTCAGTTTACCCACATGAACATGGATGTGTTCCTGACCAGGCAAGGAGATACTTCAGTTATGGAGCCTTGCACAGCTGGAAGGGTTGATGGTTTCCTTCAGGATTTCCTGTCTGGCTGAGATCCTGCAGAACTGATGGGATCAATTCTATCAACACTTCTTAATTTTTCTCTCATTGCAGGACGTGTTGTGCTTTTAAATTGTGGGTTTGGGTTTTTTTCTGAACACCGAACATCTGAGGGGCGCTGAAATAACCAGCTAAAATACAGAAAGCGCAGCTGCCGTGCTGCATCAACTCATCCACGGTCGTTAATTGAAGTCCAGTGGCAGCAGAAATTCTGCTAAACAAATTATCCACCCTGGGCACTCTCAAGTGCTCACACTGCATTTCCTCCTCCTCCTCTCCCTCGCCATCCAGTGCTGGCCAGCACCCAGCAGGTGCGGGGGAGCGGACACTGCTCACCCCAGAGTTCTTCTCCAGTTCAGTGAATAATCCCAGCGAGCAGAGGGGGCCTTCCCCGTCCCCCCGGGTCCTGGAGGGTTCCCAGTGCTGCGCAGGGGGAACATCAGCCCCTGCCGGGCCGTGGGAGCTGAGCCGGGGGTCTCAGCGCCCTCCCACGCTGCCGGCGATTCTGGCTGCCCGAGGAAAGCCCCGGTCGCCATGGTCACCAAAGCGGGGAGGATCCATCAGGAAATACCGGCAGGGGAAAATGTCAGCGACTGAGGGGCAGAGGCGGTGGGATCTTTAGGAGGGGGAAATCATCCCTTAGAGAGGGGGCGGGATCTCTGACTAAGGGGAAGCTTGGGCTCCAATGAAACCCAGGGGGAATTTGCATCTTTCATTGCCATGAACAGCGGTGTCCCAAGTCCCGGGATGCTGGGATGCTGCGGGAACAGGAGAGAACCCCAGTGCCAGGTCCCGGGGTGTGCTGTGTAACACCGGGCTGCTGCTGCTGCTGCGGCACAGCCAGAGCCGGGTTCAGCAGCCACGTCCCCAGGGTGTCCTGCTGGGACCGGCAGGGCAGGACAGGGCTGAAGGTATTGCTGCACTGCAGAGTCCTGGTGTTCCCCGGAGAGTTCAAACACAGAATTGCAGAGCCACGGGAGGTTGGAAAAGCCCTCTGAGATCAATCATTAACCCAGGACTGGCGGGTCCATCACTGACCGTGTCCCCAGGTGCCCCAAGCACACGGCTTTTAAATCGCTCCTGGGACGGGCACTCCACCCCTGCCCCGGAGAGAGTGAGGAGGAAGGGCAGTACCCATCCTTTGCACATGCAGAGGAGATCGCATTGGAAATTAGGGAACAACAACTTCCCTAAAAATTAAACAACAGACTTTCCCCCCGCACCTTAGTTTTTTCCCTTTTTTTTTTTTTTTTT